>OY292403.1:1470823-1871620 GCA_958496205.1 Idaea biselata | reverse complement strand
TTACCGAGGTTTCGGAACGCGCCCTCCGATGAGAAGAAACCACAAGAAACTCATGGAGTTTTTTTTTTTCAATTTTTTTTTATCATGTTTTATATTACAATCGTCATAATATAGATATCTGTAATTTGAACAGGAGCAGTTAACAATCATGTCCATGGATTCTTTTCATCAAAATATTCAGACGTGCTATAGTACGCCTTATTACACAATTTAAGTTTAATATAAAGCCACTAAGAAAGTTCAGATCGTATTCCACGACCGTCTTCCTGTCTTCTAGATAAGTCTGCTACCATAATCTCCCCCAACAGAGGGCATCCAGCAGTATACAGTGTGCTAACTACAGTATCCACTAGGGACTCACGCCATGACGCTGGCCTCGGCGCGGAACTTGCTGGCCGCCTCTCGGTCCTTCAGTATCTTGACGGCCACTTTCTGCGCTCCGTTCAGGATGCCGAGCATCACGTCACCGAATTCACCTTTACCGATGTTCTCGCGGATCTCTAGATCTCTCTCGTCTATTTTCCAACCTGAAATCATAAATAAGAGACCTTTCAATTGTCTTCTTCTTTTCTTGTAGTGGTGTTGTTCACCTAGTGTTAGGAGTTTTTAGGTTGCCCTAAAGCCTCTAACGACTGCTATCAGACATAACAACTGGGACTAACCGCGTTAAGCATTGTCTGATATTAGGAACGTTGTTTAATAGAAAATTAAATAAGATACCGCAATGAGATTAACAAAGTATTGTTAGCTTGCATTTACTTCAGCTAGGTGGCGCCGCGATTATTGTAGCGCGGCGCGTGAAGAATATAGGTTTTATGTAAAGTTAATCAACCTTCTTGTGACTTTTAAAAAAGAACAATCATTATTACGACAAGCATGTCTTCGAATGTAAACAAATATAGATGGATGATAATATTGAAAAATATATGGATTATATGGAGTACAATGTCTGTGTTTCCTTCTAAGTTGAACCCTTCTGAGCTAACAGGCCTTTAGTATGTATGGACTGCAATCAGATCATAGCAAACTTCCATATTTCTACATAGTTTCTACTTAAAGCGGTTAGGTTCCGAGATAAATGCAACCGGGAACATCGCTCGGATACGAAGATCAGCGTCCAAGTAGGTAATCAAATTAACTTTCACACAGCCAACTGACTTTCAGATACATTTACAGAAATAGTGTTACGAAACTAACGTGCGTCGATGAAGTTTTGCGAGACGCTGTCGACTTGGTCGGCGTGGGTCGTGAGCGGCGCGTGGGTCGTGTGGGGCGCGGGCGGCGCGTGGGTCGTGGGCGGCGCGTGGGCTGCCAGCGGGCCCGGCGGCAGCTGCGGCGAGTACGTGTGCTGCGGCACGCTCGGCGTCGGCGGGTACGGGGGCGGTTGCTGGAACGGTCATTCAGAATTCACAGTAAAGAGAAATAGCTGGAAAAGGCTTTTGGGCGTTAAGACAATAGGTAGTGTCACTTGAGCACGATGCAGTTCTCCTGATCCCTGACGATCCTCTGCTGAGCGCCTGACGCATGCATGACAGGTCAGTCGACGGAGGGTTGTTGCCTACCTGCGGATGCGGCGGGTAGGGCGGCTGCATCACGCCGTTGTTGTTGGCGCCGTTGGGCGCGGACTTGGGGAGACATCGCACCAGCTTCGTGCACAGACCGTCCGCGTCTTGCAGGTAGTGCTGTTGGTACAAACACACATCAGTTTTTACACCGGTACCTTAAACGTCTATATAATACTAGCTGGGTCCTGCTCCTAGCTGGGACTTTTACTCCTTGCCTACATAAAGCCATAAAGTACACACTCTTGAAATTTCAGGTCTCTACCATCAGCGGTTTAGACTGTCAACGCACAGCCACATCAATTAGTCAGTCAGTCAGAATAAAGCCTTTTATAGATATAGATTGATATTGCGACGGCTTCTATAGCGGTTTGAGCGAACGGTGCAACGCAGAAGGTTTCGTGTTCGATTTCCGTCGGGAACAAGTATTAATGCTGACGAGTTAAGAGTTATTAATAAAGATACTTACGTGAATTAAGTCTGTCATGGTGTCGAAGAATTCTTCGTCGTCTATCGTAAGACGTTGGTTTTGATTGTCCGTTGCCCATTTTACACTGGAAATGCAGATATAAGCATAAGTAAATACGTCATGCCACTTTTGAAAGACTAACGCAGAATATAGAAACGCCACCTTAAATACAAATTTAGAGCTACTAGAGCCCGACTTTTCGAGGTATTTTCAGACTTGTTTTTTAGTTAACTATCTGCGTCCCTCAGTTTTACTCGCATAAGTCCCGATCCCGTAGGAATATCGGGATCAAAAGTAGCCTATGTTACTCCTCGAAAATGTAGCTTTCTATTGGTGAAAGAATTTATGGAATCAGCAAAAAAAAAATCCGAACCCAACAAACAAAAAAATCTTTTCTCTTTATAATAATCGTAAAGTTTACTAGCAAAGGAGGAACTCACTTTTCTTTCTTACTTCTCGTATAGTGGCTTACCTAGTCTTGGAGTAGTCAGACCGCCCTTAGGCCTCTAACTTGACCTAATGACTGCAATCAGAGATAACAACCGGGACCAACTTAACGTTGGAGGAGAAACAACTCACCGATAATGCTCAACCCGCCCTCTGAACCGAACGCAGAGCGTGTGGTCCCCGGGGAAGTTGGTGCTCTCTCGTACGAGGAACACGCCGTCCGGCGAGCCCGAGAGTAGCGCCTCGGCGCGCTCGCGGGATATCGCGCCGTGGTGCCATCTACACGACACAACGACAACTTGGTTACGTTGACCGATAAACATTTCAATCAAAGCTTACCTACTAAGAAACTAACACTGGTATTTATAGTCGATTCTAAGTAATTACTTGTCCAAGTAATGTGTCTGTCACATTCTCGTTGACGTTAAAAATTACTAATAAGAGGGAGACAGGGCATTACTCAGTCAAAGTAATCACTCAGATTCATCTATAAATACGGGCGTATGGGCTTGTACAGATCAGTGAGGGTATATTCACATCCCCCAATCCGACGCCAGTGATAGAAATGACTGAGCCTGTCTTTATCATATTGAATCGCGCTGAGCGAGATCGAGATACCAGATACGTTTCCGAACTTCGGTGTCGGACCGATGCTCCCTGAATACCCCCTCCTCTGAAGGGATATTCAGACAGCTTCGGTCCGAAACCGATATCGGAAAAGACATCTCTGTCTCACTCAGCGCGACTCAATAAGACAGTGACAGGCAGACTCAATAAAATACCCCTATATAAAATAGATAAAACTAGGTTTTTTTTTTATCATTTTAATCGCCACAGGGGTTCTTAAATTACGTCATAGTAGGAGTTAAAATCGCAACTCTTTGAGTGTGGTCATTTTGAAAATACAGGCGACGTGTTTGACGCTAAATATCAACAAATTTCCGACGTACTATCAGTAGATATGGCATTAGAAGCAAGACAATTAAAACAAGCCACTGAAGTAACGCTACCTCAAATTCAATGATACTTTTGCAATTTAATCGTAATTTATCGACACCATCTTAGCACCCGCAGTCATTGTCATTTCATTTTGTACTATAGACGTTACAATATTTTCAGCGCTGCAGCGATTTTTAATTTAATTTAGCGTAAAAGGAAAATCACCTCTAGTAGTGTACATACTATCTCAACGCGTAGGATACATTCCAAAGTCCATGAAAAATTCTAATGGTATTTCCATAAAACGTCGCGTCGCTGCAAATCATCACTCTAGCGACACTTCCGCCGAATACAATAGACCGTAAAGGTCACTGCTAATGGCAACGGACGTAAGTATTATAAATCTTTATTAAAAGTCATTTATCAGATGCGCTGACTCATATAGGCAATAAATCATAGCTTCACCAATTTACTACGATAATTTGTCTTAATATTTGCAGGTTTGACATATTTGTATAACCCCCTTAGTTTATAAACGATGTGTGAGTGATGGATAGTTAGGTAAACAATGCATTGTTTTAGTCTGTCAACTAAGAAACTTAATGTCACGGTAAAAGATAAGGTATTGCGTAATTAGTCATCTTAATAAACATCGTTTAAAAGATTTTTTTAAGGTCATGTTAACTCGGAAAGAGAGTCGCTTTGCAGCCGTATTTATTTTCACGAAATATCATAAAATCATAACATATACAGCCCGGTGACAAAACAACAAGACACACCGACGGATAATGGAGTTTTAGTAACAGGCTTCTAAAAACGGCAAGGTTATGTGGTATAGATTTAAAGGTTTTTAGGGCTAAACGTACTGGTCCGGGGCCGATATATAAACCGATGCAGCCATTAAAAACGAATTTATTTCGAAAATCATTTTTAGGATTCCGTACCCAAAGACAAAATACTTCACTGTCCGTATATCTGTCTGTCACCAGCCTGTATCTCATAAACCGTGATAGCTAAACAGTTGAAACTTTTACAGATGATGAATTCTTATTGCCGCTATAATAACAAATACTTAAAACAGAATAAAATAAACATTTAGGTGGGGACAACAAATGTGTATTTTTTTGTGATTATGATACGGAAGCATACGTGCGCGATTCCGACTCGCACTTGGCCGGTTTTTTAACGTCCAGTCCACAAAGAAACTCACTCTTCAAACGCATGACAAATTGGAATACACAATTTAACTTTATGAGGTTTATAATAGCACTCCGTAATGTCACACTCCATGGCCGAACGAAATACTACTGTTTTATCACGCGTTGATAAATTGCGCGATAAACTTACAAGAGATCCTTATCAAGACGGTCGAAATTACCTCAATTATGAACCTTATTGCGTTGGAATAATGAAGACACTTGGACGGGTTTTTTATATATTTTTAGAATTTTCGAGACAATAATTAATTATTATGATAAATAAACAAGTGTTAAATCTAAATCAACCACGACAACTGCACAACAAGCGTTACCACAGTTTACCTAGTAGTTGGCACCTCACGGCGTCCGTGCCGCGAGGCTTATTTGGAATGTATTAGTACAACATATTAATTTCTAATTTCTGCTCTAAACTATATAGAATGCATTCAAACGAGCTCAATTGAAAAACATAGACAAGGAAAAATAGATTTTCTTAAATTCGTCTCTTGTGGAGGGAATTGGTGTGGTCTACTCGGCAGAGACGCTGGGTACAGACAGACCCAATGACACGAGTTCAATCCACGCCGCGAGTGAATTTTTGAAGATGTATTTTTCCTTTCAAATAGATCTAGTAGTATTTGGTGAGAACTGCCTCTCATTAAGGTATCCCGAGCACAAGGCAGCCTGGCTGCGGCAGCCAGTAAAACTTATGACGTTGTATGGGAGCCCGCGCACTGGGCAGCCACGAAATCCCAGCTGAATTCTGCCTAGTGCGCGGGGTACCTAATGTTGAGATTAATGATTCTAAATAGCATGACCATTCAACTTACTGGTACTGCGCCATGTTCACGAGCCGGTTCCCTGCCGGCGGCGGATTCTGTACGCCCGACGAGTTCACCAGCACATCACTCGCGCCCTTCGGAACAGCTGTCGAAACAATACATACTCTATTACAGACAGACATGCTTTACACGTTGTATTAAATAATAGGTTACTATAACTATTCGCGCGGATATTTTTTTCAAAGTTAGGATGTGTTCGCGCTCTCCGATGACAAGAAACTCATTGTTTTTCTGTCTGTCCCTCTGTTTTAAGGTTCCGCAGCCAAAGGTAAAAAGGGGTCCTTTTTCACTAAGACTCTACTGTCGTGTCTGTCACCAGTCTTTTATTAAGTGTTCATGCTCACATACGCCACAGTTACTGATATATTAGATTTATTCTTTTTTTTTTTGAATTTATTCGATTTGTTCGATATGGTTCGATCAGTGCATCCTCTAATAACCCATTTCTTACTGGATACCTACACATCACAAAGAACACACTCTCCAAATTTCATGCCCCTAGCACCAGTGGTTTGGGCTGTGCGTTGATATAAGGTTAAGCAGTGAAAACTTTGAATTTTACAAGATTAATAACCAAGAAAGCAGGAAGACGTCATTCTTCTTCTTCTTTTCGTATAGTAGTGTGTCTCACCTAGCGTCAGAGTTGTTCAGGTCACCCTTAGGTCTCCTCACCTAACCTCTTAACCTCTAACTTGAGCTAACGACTGCTATCAGAGATAACAACCGAGACCGACTGCTTTACGTGCCAACCGTTTATGACGTCTTAAACCGATAATATCAGAACACAATGTAACCGTAACGAATATCAAAACGAGACTGAATGTCTTAAGCACATTGAAGTGAGTTTCAATAAATTCTCTTTGATCTATCGCAGCAGGATAAATGCGGTAACTAGGTATTTGCGTCAACAATATGAGGAAAACACTTTGTTAGGTACATTATATAAGTAGAGAACGGTTATTAAATTATCCCTAATTATTTCAAACTAACATTTCAGGCTCGGTAAAGTTTTGTTACCCGCTCATTCAAAGTGGTCTATCCTATTAATATTATAAACGCGAATCTTTGCAAGTACCTATGTATGTATGTATGTATGTGACTTTGTTACTCCTTCACGCAGGCCTTAGGGCGACCCGAGAACTCTTACACCAGGTGAGCCACACCACTATACGAAAAGAAGAAGAAGACACCTTCACGCAAAAAATACTGAACCGAGATCTGGATTAACAACACCTGGACTAACATGTACATGGGATTGTTAAGTCGCGACAAACTTATCGTAAGATAACGTTAGTAAAATTGAAAATTGTAATTCCGTGAACAACACACAGCGCCATCTAGCCCCGTCGTAGGCTACTAAGTTTGTGTTACGGTGACTAAACCCCAATCGAACCCGCAACCCTCTGCATTGCTGGACGCGCCATATAGGTCGTCAATAGTGTGTCAAGTGGTCTAAGTAACTTACCAGACGCAGTTTGTGAAGTGTGCATGGCTGGAGGGTTAGAAGTAGGCGCGGGGGCCCGAACCGATGACGACATTATCTGTAACAACATAATATTTATTCATATAGTGAGTCTTCGGAACGCGACCTCCAGTGAGAAGAAGACACAAGAAGAAAGTTTTTGTCGCTGTAATCGTGTGATTTACATTGTCGAAGTGCTATAGTGGAATAGGAGCAAAAAATCACAATTTGTACAAAATTATAATTAATTTCTAGGGTTTCTTGTTGACTACGAAACAAGGAATGAATAAAAAGATGTCATTATAAACTAGCCGCGCCTCGCGGTCTCACCCGCGTAAGTATTGGCTGCCTGTAAGATCGCCCTTAGGCGATAAGGCCGCCCATTGTACCACAATAGATTTACACTACTTGTATATTTTTTATATTTTGGTACAATAAAGCGCTTATCTATCTATCTAAGTACCGATCCCACGGAAATATAGAGATATATAGTATGTGTGTGTTAATCCAGAGCTCTATATATCTGCATTGTGCTTACCAAGTTTCAAAGCAATCAGTTCAGTAGTTTTTTGCGTAAAGGAGTAACACTCATTTATTAAATTACATACTTACATACAAACTGTCACATTCAAGTATTAGTAGGATGACAAGCATATATTAGAAATATTTTACAAGGAGAAATGCATCATCAAAAGTTCTCCCATGACAGGATTCGAACCTGTGCCCGTCGCTTGCCGGGCGAGTGCGCTACCACTGCGCCACACGGGAACCGCACTGCACAGGTTCGAATCTAGTCATGGGAAATTTTTTGATGATGCATTTCTCCTTGTAAAATGTTTCTAGTAAAAATGCCTTGAGCAATAAAAACAAAAAGAAATATTAAGCATGTAAGTAATAGTAATAAGTAAACTTACATTATGTGAAACAGTATTCTGCAATGCGGTGGGCGACAGAGGCGCGTGCGGCCCATTACTGCCGCTCACACCACCTCCGCACTGGAAACATACGATTTACGTTACAACGTTAAAAATAACGCTAATATAAGGATACGCTAACATGATGACGTTTACTGAGAAATTATAATAAACATGTAGAGACAAATAAACATCTGCACTATATATCAAAATTTTAATACCTATGCTTATACAATATAGATAATACACGTGTGGTCCTATGTTGGCGCGTAGTTGTATGTGTGTGGAAAGATTGACAGTGTGCGCGGGATAGAGGTACAGACAAATAATATGGTTTATTGGAATGCAACGCTACTAAACTACTTTTAGGATTCCGTACTCAAAAGATAAAAACGGGACCCTATTACTGAGAATTCGCTGTCTGTCCTGCTCAGGTATCTCATAAACCGCGATAGCTAGACAGTTGTTTTAATTCACAATCCGTATTAGCGTTGATCCGGTGCTACGATTATAGAATCTAACTGATTCCTAGGAACTGCAAACCAAACCGCACGCCTTGAATTAAAAAAATCGGTTCAGTAGTTTAGCCGGTAAGGTGGAACATACAAACATACATAAAGTTTATATGATCCACCGTAACGTACTTGAATTTTTTGTAAAGATTGTTGTTTATTTATTTATTTAATCAAACTCAACACATGCCGACACGCGCCAACATGAGTTCAAACATATATAAACACAGTTATAGCTTTCTCAGTAATCGTGAGAATAATATCCATGCGAGATGCAGAGAGAGTTGCACATGGGAATCTGATCTCTATCCACATTACAATAAAGATGTTTACAAACAAAGGGCGTAGCGTAGGTATAATCAACGAATCATTAAAAGCTGTCACGTGTCGGATGCAAGATCACAATAGCAAGAGATTTGCAATTAAAATTGTTTCTTTACATTGATCGGTTTACCTCGATTAGATGCATGATACCTTGACATAAGGAATTAAATCTACTTCGTATCGATGGCACAAAAGTTGTCAGGAGAATGGGGTTAACCATGTCCAATCCAGTATATTGTGAGGTCTTTGGACGAATTTGAAGGATTTTTTAATTGTTTATTTTGTAGTAACGGCTAATGCTAATGTATCCGTCACCAAGTTTTGTATATCAACCGAGGAGAGATAGTAAACTAATGATAACTATGCATTTCTTACATCACAACCATTCTAAGAATTTAACGAATTAAGAGATATCAATAATTGTTCTTACTAGGTATATTGCGTACAGAAATAATTGAGCTATTGTTATGTATGATATCTCTAACAACCTTGTAGAACGCCATTTAAATTGTTCTTTTAATACGAGGACATTAACATTATTTATTTGTTACAAAACGTTTTAATACAGCTATTTGGCAAGCTGTTATCATCAACATTATCGACAATTTACGACTTCAAAGAAAGATCGGCGATACAAGCTTTGAAGACTAATATTGTAGGTACTAGCGTCCCCGCGGTTCACCCGCGTAAGTCTTGATCCCGCGGGAATATCGGGATAAAAATTGTGTTAATCCAGATCTCCAGCTATTTGCATACCGGAGCTTCATCGCAATCGCTTCAGTGGTTATTGCGTTATTGAAACACAAACATCCAAACCACCATCTCAACTTTCTCATTTATAATATCATCAGTAAAATTGTAAAAGTATCCGTTAAGTGTGCGATTTTTTGTTCAGACCCCGAATGTCAAATAAAAGGTACAACCTGTCATACTCTAAGTCTAAGGTTTAATTTCGATTTGGAAGTGGTGTTCCTCAACCCAGATTAAGCAGCGTGTACTTTGCACCTGGGGTCGCCGTACCCTTGGTTTCTCCGGGTACAGGGGGAGCGTCGGCGACGTTATAAAGGTCAGGTCGTTGTGTCTGGGTTTTTATATAAATGTCGTAGGATGATTGGATAAACAGAATTCCGCGAAAATCCTAGGGATTTCGCAAAAACGCGGATATTAGACAATAATCGTTTGCTGATATGAACTAAGCGAACGGAACACCTAAAACAACATCTTCTCTGATTATAAATAAATATATAAATAATCTACGAGTACTCGTAAGACGTAATAGAAGTTGGTGATACCCACCCATGGTATGTCTAATTTTCGTACGACATTCAAAAATATTCACGCCACTGCCACGTCTTTGGCATTTCTTTTAATTATAATTTGGCACGACTTGCGCGGCCAACTGCTCCCACGGTACCCCAGACGGCTTTTCCATTCTCAATAAGTAAACTTTAACTTTACAATTCCAATTACAATTCCAGATACAGACAGGACAAATGATACAATATTCGAGGTTGGAAGGCCCAGACACTTTTATTCCAACCTCGAATATTGTAGCACTTAAACTTTTTAAGCTTACTCTTAGGTGTGTTAAAGAATACAATGATTGTAACATCAACACAATAGAAAACAACATAATTCCCATAGTACAACCCTATACTAGATCGCGTTAATCTATACTAATACTAGCTGACCCGGCAAACGTTGTTTTGCCTTATAAATTATAGATAGTAGCCGACTCTCAGACCTACTGAATACGTATATAAAATTTGGTAAAAATCGGTCAAGCCGTTTCGGAGGAGTACGGTAACTAACATTGTGACATGGAAATTTTATATATTAGAAGAAGATTATAAAGAGGTAACGTTGGTAACATGTATGTATGTATGTATGTATATTGGGGGTAATCTCCGAAACTACTGGACCGATTTCAAAAATTCTTTCACCATTAGAAAGCTACATTCGCCCTGAGTGAGTAATAATCTATAACGCGATCTAGACCCGTGTCTAATAACAATGATGGACGGAAATCGTGTAAGTTTAAAAATTGTGGTGTATGACGTCGTGCATAATTCTAACATAAGACCAAATATAGCTAGATTTCTAAGGGGAAGTCGTAAAAATATATCTGTAGTGTAGTAATACGTAAGATGTGAAGTGTACTGACCGGAAGCTGGAGGGAGGGTTGTGCGCGCTTGAGCCTGGCTGGCGCGGTGGGGCCGGGCGCGGCCGACGCCGAGTACCAACCGCAAGGGCCCACACCTTGCGGCCCGGGGTGAACTACGTGCTGAAATAACACACACAAACATTTACAATCTACCATACATCAAAGCTATAAGATAATACTATAAGACGACGCACGCTGAGACGTCAAAATTGCGCGAAAGTTTGACTTCAGACATCATTCATCATAGTACGCATAGTTCTAATGTAGTTCTGTCTTCATCTGTAACTCTGCACTGTCTGCTCCGTTTTACAATTGCTATACGTGAGTTAAAGACCATTTTCCGATTCCGGTGTTTTTTTTAGTTAGTTTCACAAATAATATATTATTATGTATAAATAAATAATATATATATGTGTCTCACAAATAATTAGGCCTAAACGTTTTTCTTTTTTCATTAAAAACTGGTTTGTGAAATAATTAGGTACACAAAAAATGGGTGGTGACAAAGAAAACCTTATAAAATTACTCGCTTGTGTGTCACAAGCGAGTAATTTTATAAGGTTTCCTTTTAACCTTTTGAGGCACGGAACCCTAAAAACTTCACAGGAATCGGATAATGTTAACGAGTGGAAAAGATTTTAAAATATTCAATCCATCCAACGCAAAGTGTTACATTTTGAAAGGAACCATTGCGAACTTATTAAAAAAATACCACAACAATTGGTAGTATTAATCATTAGTTTCGTATAGGATATTGTTGGACGTCTCATCAAAATGAAGCTACTCACGGAAAATTAGCTTGATAGTAATCAATTGCAAAAATGTACCAGGGATCTTGGACTATAGTTTTTTGATGTATGTTATGGTTGTACTATAATGTCTTCTGTAGCTACGGTTAGATATTCAGCATTACATCACACACGCCGTGTCGAGTTTTCGAATAAGGTAATGTGTAGCAAACAGTGGCACGTTTGTATCGCATTCTTTGACGATGTATCAGAAATATGGTATCGCAAAAGCGGCGCCGAACCGCGCCACGTACCGTAGGAGTGCCTAGCACGCCTACACCCCGGGGCCTGCTATACCTCGCCTACCTACTTTACAACCCACTTCTGTTTTTGTTAGACACTAATACCATCATTATAATGAACTTTGTAGATAACAGCATTAGAGATTCTCTGTAATTGCTTACATGGCGTGCTTTAACGCTTGATTGATTTTTTTCTCCTTAAAGGTTAAGTATGGATATTCTGGTACGAGTATTTATAAATACACATTCCCCCTTACTTATAAAACATGACCAATTTTATGTAACGTTTGTCCTTTACTGTGAAATGAAGTTTCAAAGTTAACAGACAGTGATAAGTTAAAGGGGATTGTATCAATTTTTATACAGTATCCTGTTCACGTAATAAAATTAACCAAAATATCATTTTAACATCATTGCAGTCAATTTTTAATTAAATTTGACGTGTGTCAAATAACATTTGACATTTTTCGATAAAAAAAATCTTTGGAGAATCTACCGGAAATCGAACCGAAATAATTCGAAAATGAAATGATAGGAAAACAGTGAATTTTGGACTTACTTTCTCCAAATCATTTTGGAGGGTGGTAAATACGAAAATTATTTTAATATCTATGAATGTAGTTTTGTTCATTTTAAAAATAAAGGCATAAAAGAGTAAAGTTGGCTTTGACCGATATTTAGGACCCTGTCTGACAGCCAGCGTGAAGCGAGCAGCAATTACACCACGAAACTATATAGTTAGCGAGCAGCGGTGAGCGAGTGATAGCTTTGCCTTAAAAGTTTCTCATCTTTCAATGTCCTTCATGGTTCATCTTAGTATCACAAAATTCACAGATCGTAAAAATACAAAGATAAATTTGTGACCTCGAAACGTTTCGTCTAAAATCTAAATAATTACCTATTCATTATTCCATAAGATTAGCACATTGATGAACTAGCCTCTATATTTATAAATGTTAATAAATTATGTGACTCAGTTAATCAATGTTTTGTTACAAATAAAAACCAACCATTAAGATACTTATTGTCGTGTAGCCCATGGGTGTCGCTAAAAGGCGACTAAGGGATCTGGGAGAGACTGGCAAACCTTAGGTTCTTTCCGTGCGGTGGCAGGTGCTGCTCGGTCCCTAGGACCCTAGGGTTATCAGGCAGGCGTCCGGCCGTAAAAATATTGCCATATTAGCTGCTATTTACAGTACGTATGACTTACCGTGGCGACCTCAATTTTTCTGGGGTTATAGCGGACCCTGGGCTCCCAGAGGGACGCAACCAGAAACATCGTAAGGATGAGAAAAAACCTAAAGCAATATCCGAATACTCAAAAATGTCATTAAATTTCTTTTACCATAACGCAACATATATTGTAAATGGTCATATAGCGTTAAAGATACCGCTGTTTAATATTGATCGTGACGATATAAACCACAAGACGACACTTCGTGAACACAAGTCATGATTTCTTGTGTGATACATCGATGGAAAGTCACCCACAAACGTCTACTACAACATATTAAGGGTAATTCGTCTGATCCGCACACGCATTACCATTTCGACAGACTGGTTCTTGTATAGTCTAAGTATCGTTAGTGAATTTACTACACATTATCTCTTCTCAAGCGGTACGAGTAAATGACCCGTTCAAAACTCCTAACCTTGGCAGAAAGCCAAACCACGGCACAGGTAAATCTTAGCTACGATATTCGGTGTTACTATAAAGGGTGGAATTTTTTTTCTACTATAGGCGGGTGTGTGAGAACTTGCCGGCTATTTTCACGCCTAAGCAACGTACTAAAATAATTTTAAAAGTCATATAAAATAGATAATTTAAGAAGATATAAAAGTGGTCAGTGACACGGCAGTAAGTATAGTAGTAATCCAGCCCAGAGCATAGCGCAAGACCTGCTATTGGACAGAAAGAAGGCAGCATTGGACTGGGTTAATAGATTATACGACGGCGCACACCCGGTAGCAAGCTAGCAAGCCAACGCTCGCGGTGGACTGGGTACATTACTGTACAGTTAGCGTCACAATACAGAGGACCACACTCAGAAAAATCACTATACATCATAATTGTGCATGGGGTGTAAAAACAGGAAAGACCTTCTGAAAATAAAAGAGAATACTGCTTTTTTGAAAAAATGATTTCAAAAACTTTAGTACCCGGCGGGATTCGAACCCGCGACTATTGGTAATCCGAACTAACGCGTTTGACCGCTTCGCCACGGGTAGCCCTTCCGCCAGGTCGAATTTAAGAAAGCACCTCCTCGTGTGTTCTTGAAAGTATTTTTTCAAAAACGCAGTATTTCCTAAGTGTGGATTAACATTAAGAAATAATGTTTACAAATGAGAAAGAGAAGATAGAGGGTAGTTTTCAGAAAATCTGTCCTGTTTTGACATTTCACAATATGAGCAATTTTGAATTTTGAAAATTTTAATTTGGTTTGATATTTTGATGCTGACTGGCATGATGGATGCTGACCGCGTATAACAGAATTTAAAATATCAATGATACCACGCAAAGCTCAATGCTAAGAAAGAAGTGTATAGTTACCTGAGCTAGCGGCGGGTGCGCCTGGTGGCGGTGAACGTCCGAATTCATATCGGGCGTCTCCTACCAAAACAGCTCACCCCTCATCATCTATGGACAAATTACAAAATATGGGTTAAAATAAAAACAAAGAAAATCGGAAATAAGTACATCAACACACCAGTGGCAATGACAATGTTCCACAAATGCATTGTGAAAATTTTCGATGACGTTCACTGTGATCATTTCGTTGTGATGCGGCAACGCTTCGTAATTTACATACATATATATAGTATATATATGTATGTAGATTACGAATTATTAATTTAATAATAAATTATTATTATAATATATATATTATATACCTACTAATAATATTATAAATACGAAAGTAATTCTGTCTGTTATGCTTTAACGCCTTAACCGCTGAACCGATTTTGATGAATTTTGGTTTTTAAATAGATGGAACCTTGGATAGAGATATACTACTTTTGATAGCTTTTTCGTTTTTAGTTGTGCCGCGGGGCACAGGAAGTTGCGAATAATGTCAATAACAACACTAGCGGTATTGTGATGGTATTTCGGGACTATTTCAAAGTTTTTTTTATTTCAAATAAAACATCAATTGAGACCCCAATGAAAGCTATGGTGTATAGCGATTTTGAAAATCCGAATGTGGTCATCGACTTATGACGCTGACTGTACCAGTGATGTAAAGATAAGACATAAGTAGGAAAGTTAGGGTATTATCATTCTTGTCATTCAATGTTTCCAGTGTCAAAGTAAGCATATCGGGGTGTATAGTATTTCCTCATGGAAGCAGTCGTGCGTTTTGCAGATTCACTCTCATCGTGATCCATTGATGCGGAACTAACGAGGGGACGCACCGCAGTCGACCGTGGCCGCTGTCGTGTCGTGCCTACTGCCTACTCGTAATACTAGTATAGCATACTACAGACTTATCTATCGACCGATAGTTTGGTATTAGAACTTTTGACTGCTTAAAAATACTGCGTCCGCAGTGATCTGTGGCAGTGATCAGTCCCCCGGCGACCAAGACCATTGTAACATGGTTGAAACGTCGAGGTGAGAAAATAAATAATAATGCGCGATAAAGACCCGGAAAAATGTAACAATGATAACGATAACAAATCGTGTAAATTTAAAAAGTTTACGCAGTGATGTACGTTACACGCCTAGTTTTGCGTACCTACATGGTCCTTGTTCCCATTTGTCATTTTTGTTTAAAATTCAAAATGCTGTCAGCAAATAAAAGTTTGCTATACTAGTGGAGTTTTACGTGTTTTTTATTGAAAACAAGTTGTAGAAGATAAACCAGTAAAAGCGGCAGCCAGGAGATCTTTCAGCTGAGCAACACCTAGCATGTTGGCGTTGGCGCTGCCATGTAGGAACCCGCACTGGCGATTCTATTTTTTATTCAATGTAACGGCTGTACTGAAGAAACACACACTATGTGTATTCGCCCTTTCCTTACGATGTTTTCTTTTTTCACATATATTTTCCTAACATAATTTGTTAAAAGAACGAAACCGTTATTTAATTTTATGGTCGTCAAAAAGTTGATTTATTAAATATTACAAATCATTACCATTTATTAATGGAAAATATAAGTCCGTGATATTAAAACAGGTTATTTATTTCCCTATAGGTCCTACATACTTACAACACTGACGTTATTTACTATCGGCCAACTATCAGAAAAGTCTTCAATAAATCTTTCGTGTGCAAGAAGACTGATTTAATAACTCTATGTAGTCCACAATATGTATATCAGCTTACATAACACTTACAGGTGGAACTCTATGACAACATTACACTTATTAATTTAATAGCCCAACCGGGGGACTTACCACAGATCTTATCGTTTCGATCGAACTTCCAAATCTGAATAGATATGTTTTAATAGTCGATACATTATTCTGTGCGTATCGACCAAGCTGATATCGAACGGGAACGTTTCATGAATAAATGCATATAGTTGTTGTACGCGGATTTACGCGATATTGTGAATTACGCGCTAAAACCGTTTATGCATGATTGACACACAATTGCATTTCTATATACTTATATCATAAAGAGGAAAGATTTATTTGTTTGTTTGTAACGAATAGGTTCCGAGACTACTAGGCCTTTTTCAAAAAATATTTTACCAATAAAAAGCTACATTATCGAAGAGTAACATAGGCTACTTTTGATCCCGATATTCTCACGGGTTCGGGACTTACGCGGGTAAAACCGCGGGACGTAGTTGGTATAATATAAGTGGGATTTCACACTAGCGCCTCTATCGGTTCCGGATAGCAATTGTGTAAAATATATGAGAAGGAATCGGCAACAACTAACAACCTATGGTAAGGTATCAGATTCTCAACTACCAGTGTTGTACGACGCTATTCAGTAAACATGACCGAATTCTTTACGGCATTGGTGCAGTACTTATTAGGATTTGTTAACCAATGTTATTTTTATTGAGTTAGTCAACGTTTTTTGGAGTGCTTAGTGGATTAATACAACCAAGATAGCTGTGCCGTAAACTATTTTGGAATTAAGGCTCAATGTTAGGCAAACGCGTGCGCGCATTCGGCGGAAGTAGCTGTTTTGCTAATTAATTAATTAGAGGTCTTTTTCTAATTGCAAAATTGATGTCAAAAATATTAAAATCATACAAATAGTTTTTAGCGTGATGTTTTATATCGAAATTATTTCGAAACGACAAACAATTTCCTTCTCAGAATGATATGATTGAGAAAAATACAACCGATAAACTATTTAACACTTTTTCATTTTTATGTATGTTAGTTTGAGCCCATTTTGAGCCTCTGTAGCCTGAAATAAATGGTTTTATTACTTTACACAACATTCATAAAAATTAACATGTACCTAATGTCATGTTGCTGCTCGTGTCAACATAGCGCCTTAAGAATGTCGCTAAGGAAGTCACTAAATTACTCAACAAATTAAAAAAAAACGGACCCGCCAGGACGTGACCGAATACTAGAACTCCAGTTAGTAATCAGTTGTTTCCATTATGATTTCTAAATCGCATTTTTTCGTAATTAAGTAAATCAAAATTCATGCGTTTGTAGAAATCGGACGGATATAGTGGTAGTTGTGCGCTTGGCAACCGAATATTTTCACTTGACCTGACTCGATAGTGTAGGAACATTGCTAAGTATTGAGTAACGCCGATTAGCCTGGGTTCAGTCGCGTAAGTACGTCGGTCGTGCGTGCGTGATCGGTCTACACTGCGACAAGGGTCTTAATGAACGTGTTCATGATCAAAGAAACAGAAATCCTATAAAACTTTTTATTTTCACACGATTTGTTAACATAGTTGCATTTTATCGGGTCTTAATCGCGTATCATTATTTATTTTCTTAACTCGTCGTTTCAACCATGGATCTTAGATAAGAAAATAAATAATAATACACGATTAAGACCCGGAAAAATGTAACTAAATAAATCCTATTAATATTACAAACGCGAATGTTAGCCCTGGGTTAAATCTCTTTGTAACCGCAGTGTGGAAACATCATGAATTTTAATTTTGGAAAGGAGTTTATCATCCCTAAATGGCGTTCACTAATGTCTCTACCGCAGTGCAGTCACAGAGATACGCTCGGCTGGACTCCGGCGTACTTGCGTGCGTTGTTTTCTCATACTAGATACTATTCCAACACGCAATTGTAATATTACGTCATTTCATGGTCAAAGTATTAAAGAAAATTGTAATTAATTGGTAACAATTACTTACAGTAATATAAGAAATATGTTACTAGCTGTGTCCCGCGGTTTCACTTGCGTAAGTCTCGATCATTGTGTGAAATTAAAAAAAACTATATATGTTTGAACGAACGTTTACGTAGGTAGGTAGTACTACATACAATGGATTTACATATTCTGCAACCATATCTTTATCTATAGTTCTATACTAATATTATAAAGAGGAAAGATTTGTCGAAAAATCGGGACTTACAATACTGTCGGCGGATATAGGCCCGTCTGAAGTTAGGCTTTCCGAAAATTGTTGTCCCCATATTCCCGCGGGATCGGCACTTATGCGGGTGAAAATATTAATGTTGTAAAAGATGTGTCATGTTGTACTATCTGTAAAGTTAGAGCTGATTTACATTGGCTCATGGCGGGAATATGGGGACAACAATTTTCGGAAAGCCAACTTCAGACGGGCCTAGATCCGTCGACAGTATTGTACGCGGGTGAAACCGCGGGACGCAGGTAGTATTTTATATGAGAGTCGCGTAATCGCGTCTCTCTTCTGTGTTTGAAACGCTAATCCGTTTAATTGAACGCACAGTTCATTTCCATGAATAACTTGAAGGTCATGAGGATGTGACAAACTTGTACAGTGTACCTACGAGATGAGGTAGGTTCGTGCAGGACAAGTAATAAATCATGGTCATCGATGGATTGACGCACTGATTCATTCATAATCTTTATGTTACTGAAACTAAACTTAGAAGAAATTAACTCATTTATCGGTTTTAATCGCGTGCGGGACACAGCTAGTAACGCACAGTAGTAAGCTAGCAATTACCTAGTAAACGAGACTGTTGTGAGGGAGGATGGTAGGTATGAGAAGATGTTTGTTTCTGACACATACAATCTACCGAACCGATAGTAATGAAACTTGCAATGCAGATAGCTGAAATTCTAGAATCGATTGACTACTAGCAGTGTCCCGCGGTTTCACCCACGTAAGTCCCGATCCCGCGGGCTTTCGAAAAACCCTTTCAGAGTGAATACCTAAACACCACAAAGAACACACTGTCCAAATTTCATGTCTATAGGACAAGCGGCTTTGGCTCTGCGTATACATAGTTGAGTCAATCAGTCAGGACATTGAATTTTATATGTATAACTGCCGAATACAGAAACGTCACTTAAAATTTGAGGCGTACTTAAATAATTAAGCAGCTTCTAAATTTAAAAATAGTATGGGAATTGAGAGGTCCTTAGTGTTTAAGTAGAACTCAAATTTTGTAATGCGTTTCTGTAATCGGCCGTAAGTTTATTTGATATCTCGCTCGATATTCCCAAGTTTATAAACTTCAATAAATAAAATGTGTAAGGTGATAAGAACTCAGTAAAGTCAAAGCTAAACCACCTGAACACACTGTGACTAAGGTTCTTACAATGTTATTTCAATAAATTCTTCAATTAATAAACTCGAAGCAATTATTTAATTTACTAAAGAATTTAGCAACGAATTATTATCGTCTTGCGAGATTTTATTTAATTAAGCAATTTTAAAGTTATTGCCGGTGATGTCGAAGTAAAAATAGAGATTAGTAGAGCGAGAAATGCTACCTCTTAGACCTCGAGTTTGTTTTCTATCATATCAAATAATAAGGCTAAATGTACAATAAAGCATAATTATATTTTGGATACCCCATCTCTTCCCGTAGGTGTTGTTAAAGGAGATTAAGGGATCTGAGGGAGACTAGCGTACTTTGAGTTCAGTTTATCTGCGCAGTGGCGGGTAAATTGCTTGGTCCCTAGGAGGGTTGGTGTCAAGCAGGTGGTCGGCCGTAAAAAACATTGCCAAATCTATTTGCAGTGCGTATGGTCAATGATGACTTGCCTACTGTGCCGACCGTGTAAGTGTTTTAGCCAACCCCGGGCTCCCGAGAGAGGTGCAACCGCTTAGATCAGAACAATAAAGCAAAAAATCTACTCTAATCGATCGCGGCTTCCCATCTGGTGAAGTGAAATCAAATGCAAGCCTACATCGCATAAAAAGAGGTAAAAAAAAGGTAGAGATTAGGTTCGCCAACTCGCCATTCAGAACAACAGTGTCCACATGGCACGCAAATGAAGTTGATATTTATAATTCAAGAAAGGCAGGGCCGGCACGACCGTCGCGTCGTCGCGGTACCGGCTGCACGTAAAATGCAATAAAATGAAAACGAGGCGGTTGTGAGGCCGTTCGTCATCTAGCTCGGAGTACCTACCGAGGATGCAGGCGCGTGCCGAGTTCAACGACCAGCGCGCGTACATTTCACTTTCATTGCAACGCTCGTACGCGCCGCAAGGGATTTCAGTGATAGAGGGAACATCTGTTTTTTCTAGAAGACGGCAACAGGAACAAGATCCGACCCGTCTTCCTTAGTGGCTGCTCTGGCTAAAGTATCGGAAAACGGACGAGATCGCTTAGCGCTACGACTTAGACCGGTGGGTGGTAACAAGCCGCGGCCGTAGCCTCCGAGAAACCACCAACCACGTAGCCATTTTGTTTAGACCCGGGCTTCACTCTCAATCTCATCCGAGCGATGTTCCCGGTTGCATCCCACTCGGGAGCCCGGGGTTTGCTAAACCCCAAATAGTTTTTTTTTATTTGGGTTCGACGCAGTCGGTAAGTCATCATTGACCATACCTTCAGCAATTTGATTTGGCAATCTTTCTACGGCCGGCCGTCTGCCTGACACCAACCCTCTTAGGGATCAAGCAGTTTATCCGCCACCGCGCGGATAGAACTTATCTCCCGCAGATCCCTTAGTCGAATTTTACGATAGGTACCCACGGGAAGAGATGGGGTAACCCTATTCTATGCAGGGCTACACTACATACCCGAATCTCGACTTTATCTAGCATCCTACTAGTATTATAAAGGTGAAAGTATGTACCTATGTATGACTTTGTTAGTCTTTCACGCAAAAAATACCGAACCTTTTGCGATGAAACTTTTAAAACGTAGACAGCTGGACACTTGGATTCACACAAATGCTACTTTTTATTCTGATCTCGCGGGATCGGGACCTACGCGGGTGAAATCGCAGGGCGCAGCTATTTGGTTATATGTGTAATTTCGCAAGTATGTAGTGAAATACCTGCGAAATGCTATGAATTGGCTACTAGTGCTTGTAAACCGCATCAAAATCCGATGCGTCGTTAAGAAAAAGTTAGCAAAAACAGAAAGAAAACAACGAGTTTGCTTTAGTTAGATAATCCTAGTAATTATGTGTACTTAATCATTAGAAATTAATTCCATTTCCTGTCTAGACTACTCATTCCCTTAATCGTTAGTTAGATCTTCCCTCATGGAGTCAAACCACCTCTAATATTTACTCTACGACCTTAAATTTACTTATTTCCAACTTGATATTTCTTAAGATGTTCTCTCTATTCCACTTAAGCTTGACGTCTTTACACGCTGTACAACTTACAGAGCATCATCCGTCAATGCATTGACACCTAGTTTGTTTATATTCGCCTTTTAAGGGAGCCTTCTGTTTCGTAATCTGTTTCCGGTATAGTAAAAAGTAAGCAAAAACTGTTCAAACGGAAGAAATAAATTGGGTCATTGTAAAACAACCTAGTTTTAGGTTTAAACAAGTTATATTTATTCAGCAGTTACAGATGAAGGCACAAATGCTGTCGGTTGTGGTTTATTTTTTTGAAAATGTGAAATACTGATTATTTGCGTTTCTCAATGGAATGTTATTATATCAAAATTGTAGTTACGAAACTAAGATTTGGTCCGATAATATCTTACGCAAAAACTTTCTATAATCTTAACCAGTTTATGTGGATAGTTTCACTAGTCGCGGCCCTCGGTTATGCCCGCGTAAGTTCCAGTAGCCCAGGATTTAGCTATATGCATTTACATGTGTATCTACACACTACTTTATCTGTATCTATAAAACTATATAGGTATTATCTTTATCTATATCTATAAAATGCTTTGTTCTGGTTGACTGATCGACGCACAGCCTCTACCACTTATAGTAGAGGCCTGAAATTTGGAGAATGTGTTCTTTATGTGATGTAGTCATCCGATAAGATTTTTTTGAAATTCCTAAGGGATCAGGACTTATGCGGGTAAACCAGCGGTACATAGCGGTCTAAGAATATAATAATTATTATTTTGTCAACTTTTTCTGTCTTTGTATCGACGCAAATAGCAATAAAATGCACTGAGCTATATTTTATTAAGATAAAACTTAAGAATTTAAGACGTCGCCGTGAGTGAGTAGTCGTGAGTGACATTGCAAATTCAATACAAAATGTACCTACCTATCGATATTTTTAAAATCAATGATGATGCACTTCGTCAGAAAGATGCAAGTAATATTTTATTGATCAACCAAGATGCGAATAACAAACGGTTTAATCGGGGATGATTTGCAGCTATGTTCTTGACACTTGCAAAGGATATAACCTCTTATAAAATACAGGCTGATTATAGTCTCCGTATTAAATTGAAGTCTCATTTTTCACACCCTCGCTTGGAAGATAGGATTTTGCCGTGAAGTGGGTAAATTAAGGCGACTAAGAACTCTTTGGGTCTGTTATGTTTATCAACACACCTTGGGTGTTGGTCTTGGTGTTTGGATCTTAATATCAATAGTGGGCAAAGTATCATCAACATTCCCATGGAGGGCTTGTGTAAGACAGGCAAACTGCAATATCTTATTGCCTTATTCTGCAAAGTGATTTTATTTTGCAGAATAAGCTTAGAAAAAGGAGACCATTTGTGCCTTCTACAAGGAAATTAGATTATGGACTGGAAGATGAAAGCACAAGTAGATTGCGAAAGAAATGATAGTACAACGAAATTGCACCCAAACCAATCAAAATGTAGCCCATTTATCTCCTCGATTATAGTGTAAGAATATTTGAAATCAATCCAGTATAGTTTTGGAGACAGGCTGCTTCCAAAAGAAACGAATCTGCACTCAAACCAATCTAAGTTCATATTTTTACTCGAAAAATGATCGGAAATAATATATAAACGGGTGAAAATATGAAGCGCAGTATACAATGTTGGGGAAAAGAGAAACGTCTGTATGTATTTTATGTATACATTGCGCATTGGTCGAGGTGAACTCAGCAAATGCGACCTTCTACGTGTGTACAAGTAAAATTGCTTCCTTCCATCTGTGCAACGAGGTCAACTCGCGCATTAATGCGCATATACGTACCTACTGCATAAATATCACTGAAACTTTATTGGATTAAATAAATAAATATTGCACGACGCTATAAACGGCACAATGTAGCCCCAAACTAAGCACTAGCGTTGTACTATGGGTACCAGGCAACGGATATCTTATCTTAGGTACTAATCTTACTAATATTATAAATGCGAAAGTAACTCTGTCTGTCTGTCTGTTACGCTTTCACGCCTAAACCGCTTAACCGATATTGATGAATTTTGGTATAGAGATAGATAGGACCTTGGAGCAGGACATAGGCTACTTATAATCCCGTAAATCCCGCGGGATCGGGACTTACGCGGGTGAAACCGCGGGGCGCAGCTAGTATATTATGAATGCGAAAGTAATTCTATCTGTCTGTCTGTCTGTTACTCTTTCACGCCTAAACCGCTAAACCGATTTTGATGAATTTTTTTATAGAGTTAGATGGGACCTTAGAGAAGGACATATTGCTACATTTGAACCCGTATATGCCGCGGGATCATCACTTACGCGGGTAAAACCGCGGACGCAGCTAGTTAAGCAAATACATGCGCACCCGGCGGGAATCGACCCCGCAACCTGCATTGGAGTCGGGCCTTCGCCTGACGCGCCACAGAGGCCGTCAAATTAATAATCAGGTTTTATTATAGCCAAAACAATGAGTCACACTAAAATCAGCGGTGTGCCCCTCGCCTGTCAAATGCAAGGTGCGTTATAAATAAAAGAATAAAAACAATATCAAATGGCATTTTCCATGTTTGGGGAGCATTAATTCCGTTTTGGAAATGAAGCCCACCAGTCCGCAGTCATATTTCATTGTTGCAACCGCTCCTTCCTCACAGTTTAATTGCAATGAGTCATAGTCACAAGGCACAGGACGAAGCAGAATGTAGGCTTAGAACCAACATTCAATAAAAATAGATTTGATGAGTAGATAACCAGAAACCTTTATCAAATTAGAAGCCACTTATTAAGCGGTCAAACGAGTAGGTGGATATTAGTGGACAAATATTACAGTGCATGGCCTTGTGCTAGTGAGTGACGAACTCGATATGGACTAATGGGCGCTGGGTACCTAATTGTGACATGATTTGGGTAGGTTAGTAATAGCTCGTGGTTAGTATCTAGAACCCGAGAAAAAATACTCACTTAGCATTCAAATTAAACACCATGTTATGAAAGATTAATTGAAATCACGAGCTCAAACACAAGTATGTTTGTTTGTTGTTTTTCACAACAGTTATTCCATTCACAACACAACACTACACAGATTCGCACAATTTCCTCCGAACTTTCAAACAGAGAAGTTAAACCACAAGAGAACTCAGCAGATATATTTTTCGCGCATTTATCTAGCTCGCGTCAGGGCAAGGCGTTTAGTTATAACGAGGCGATGCCACAAACTGTCAGCTTACCGAGTATTGCGATCTTCCTACATATGAATTTCCCTATTAGCACCGGTCGCGTAGGTATTACAAAAACATTATCGATGCTAATTTTCTATGCAAGCAGTGTTCTGTAGAATACGGATAATAGTATGTAAATATATTGACTTGTATAGTTGCTATAATGTATACGATATTACCTACTTATTTCCTTAGATTTTTTGATTTAGACTCTCACGTTTACAATAAAATTATAGAAAGGTAAGAACTTCGTAATACAATAAACTATTCCTTTTCACGGTAAATTTATTAAACATTTTTCAGGGGTTTTCCAGTTTCCCATGATTATAAGTTGAGACAATTGCAGATTATTAAAAGTATGAATGAATCATTTCTGATTGTTGTTTTTTAAAGTAAAGGATGGTTAGAAAAAATAAATCCCAACATAATATTCTGATAACTTAAAATATACTTATTTCTTAAAAGGCGACTAAGGGATCTGCAACCCGTTCCAAGACTTCTACGCATATATATTATAGCGTCCCAAGCTATAACCAGCTAGGGTATGAAGAGATGGGTCCGCTGTTCCGTCCGGCCACCCCGGAGGGCAACCGTGCGGGATCAGTTATAGACAGATCGTGTCCCCAAAACGCTAGTTTCGGTTCTCTGATAAGGGAGAGCTTCCCCGTACCCAAAACGGCACTACCAGATTTTCCAGACTGGTACCGGAGCAATGAAGCCGCTCACCACTCGTTCCTCGGAAGAGGAGCTAACGACAACCTCGCTGGGGCCGGTGGAGAGGCCACCTACCACATTTCCATGTGTGGTACCGGAGCTGTTAAAGGCACGCTCACTTCCCGGCATAAATCCACATGCCTACCAAGAGCCTATAAATCCTGGTAAGGACCGGTCTTCCCTAGCGACTAAGGGATCTGAGGGAGATTAGCAAACCTAAAGTTCTCCCCACGCGGTGGTGGATAAACAGCTTGATCCCTAAGAGGGTTGGTGTCAAGCAGGCGGCCAGCCGTAAAAACAATGCCAAATCTAATTGCAGAAGGTATGGTCAATGATGACTTACCGACTGCGCCGACCCCAAATAAAAAAAGGGGTTTAGCGGACGGTCTGAGGACAGTGTTTTATTCCATGTTTGGTCACCAACGTTCGTAGTGAACTGTTGTTCAAATTGCATCCAAGAAACGTGTCAATAGTCATGAATAAACACCTGAGTATAGGGGTTATTGGCAATGTCAAACATTCTCCTTTAGAAAAACATCGATTATTTCAAATTATGGAAGTCGATTTAAGTCTAAAGCGGACCCGGGCTCCCGAGAGGGATGCAACCGAGAACATCGCTCGGATGATGATGATGATAAAGATTAAAGTACTCTAAACGAATGTAGGCGTTGATGAAGACAATAATTGAATAAACACAAAAGTTAATGAAGCAGAGATTCATTAAACATTAATGTCGTATGTGAGTTGGTTGGTAGAAGTATAAAATAAGACATTCTTTACATACAACGCTGTTCTTTTTTACGTTAATGAAAAAAAGTTCATTAGTAGCGCCATATACAGAAACTAATATAGGTAGGTAACTACTATTTGTACCATAATTGCACGGTGTGGCGCTCGCTGTGGGAAAAATAACTAAAGTGAAAAATGGAGTAACATTCCATTCAACATGATAATAATCGAAGTAGGCACAACATCGACAATCTAATAATAGGTACAGATCAATAAAAGAAGAATGTTAGGTAAAACATCGAGATCGAGATCTTAAACGGTCGTTACACCATCCGATTTGCAGGCTTCATTTGTGCACATCTTCAGCACACATCGAAAGAAAGTGTTCATGTGTAGGTACACGAATATCTTTCGATGTGTGATGAAGGTGTGGGCAAAGGAAGCCTGCAAATCGGGTGGTGTAACGAGCACAAAAGTCAATAGGTTTAATCACAAAGTA
Organism: Idaea biselata; assembly: GCA_958496205.1. Lineage (NCBI taxonomy): Eukaryota > Metazoa > Arthropoda > Insecta > Lepidoptera > Geometridae > Idaea > Idaea biselata. The sequence goes on along the minus strand of OY292403.1, from coordinate 1,844,921 downwards.
ATGGTAGAGGAGTCGATGTTGTTCAGTCTCAGATGAAAAAATATAGAGAACTAGCAGGGTCCCGCGGTTACATCCGCTCAAGTCCCGCTCCCTTAAGAATTTTGAAAAACCCTTTCTTATCAAATGCCTACATCATATGAAACTCACTCTCTCACTCTTCAAATTCCAGTTGTCTACTACCAGTGGCTTAGGCTGTGCGTTGATCAGTCAGTCAGTCAGGACAGGACAAAGCATTTTATAGACATAGATAGATAGGTTTGAAGATGGTAATTGTGTCGTCACACAAAACTCTAATGCAATGGTAAAATGCAAGCACAATTAGTGTTATTTGTGTTGTGGCAATTGGAGCGTGAGAGGAATCCGGTGTACGGTAGTGTTCGTGGCGCATTGCTCCGTAACCGAGTGTTGGTTGTCATCGAAATGCCCTCTATTGAGGTGAATGGAGCGCGGAAATCGTACCACAGCCGACTCTGACGACTTAGTCAGCGGGCGAGGCAGCCATAGCAATCAAGATATTAAGCCAAATTGTTATAATAAAACAATTTTAACGGATTTATTCGGGTTCATTTTGTTTTTTGCGTTTTAGGACTATATTTGGTCAGGTCTCAAGGCATGCTAACAACAGCTGTAACAACTTAGAACACAGGCAGCCTCTATTCTGCGTACTTAGGTATGTTTCGGTTAATTTTTGTAAAAGAGAACTTTAAACTGCGCTTTAAAAAATGTACCGATATAGAAGAAATGCAGTACACGGAAGTAGAGAAAGAAACATGTTTAAGCTGATCCCAGATCCTATTGTCTGGGCTTGGCTTTAAATGTTCTTGTTGAAATTAGAACTTAAGGTCAGTAGAAGTGTCACAAATCTTATCCCTATGAGGGCTGGTGTCAGGCAGGCGGCCAGACGTAAAAACATTGCCAAATCTAATTGCAGAAGGTATGGTCAATGGTGACTTACCGACTGCGCCGACCCCAAATAAAAAATAATAATTTGGGGTTTAGCGGACCCTAGGTTCCTGAGAAGGATGCAACTAGGAACATCGCTCGGATGAGAAGAAGAAGTGTCACAAATCTTCTAAGTTCAGACTGAATCGATTTACCCCTGAGGAAGAGATCTGTAATGATCTCGAAACGTAGGGCATTGATACAATCCTTACAACAATAAAAGCAACGCGATTGAAACCAGAAAAATGAGTTTAATTTCAATCTGAGTAGATTTACTTACTGCTAGACAAGCACAAGTAGGCTAAATGCATCTTCGACCTCATTGTCGCTTTCCATCCTCTGAGATGAGGTCAAATGGCGCAAAAAACTACATTGTAGGCACATTCTGAGAAAGATCCGAGTTCTCAAGTTAAATACCTCAGCTTCTCGTAGTCCCTATAATCAACGCTACATAGCAATCTCAAATCATTTGACGGTAATAAAAAAACTAAGCAAAAAATCCAATTTCAGATCTAAATGCCGAAACTTTTCAATCCAACTTCAGAAAAACATCCATTGCCGAGCAGATTTTCAAATATGTTTTCCACAATACTTTTTCTGGGGTAGTTTGAAAGCATAATTAAGCTTTCGGGGCTGACGTTTTTCGGAAGTTGGTATATAAAGTTCATACTTTACGATCGCGAAATGGGTATTTTTGCAAAACCAATACAGGTAGCCATTTTCAGTTTCAAAGTATCGGCAAATCATAGACGTCACAATAAAGATAGACTGCCTAACAAGTCAAACAGCTAAGCTGTATGAAGCTAGAACTATTAATTATGTGGCTGTAGTTAACATTTGTAGAATTACAATTAGATTTGCATCGACCGAGCATAAATTGCTTGAGGGCAGTCAAGTAAGTAAGTAGTCGATAAGTGGGAATTCACTAACCCTGACCTGTTTTCTAAGTGGCCTGCCCACAGATAACAAGATCCGGAGAAGCAAAGCAATAAATCTATTGCGCATCTCTCTTGAAATGTCGTCTAGTTTTCTATAGTTAAGTAGGTAGGACCTACAAAGTTTTATTGCTTTCGTTTTTATGGGTGAGTACATAATGTTTACTTTTAATGGACTATAAAACTTTGGTACATGGGTGTATCTATATTACCTATATATAAAATTCAAAGTCCTGACTGATCTATATATCAACGCAGAGCCCAAACCGATGGTCCTAGAGACATGAAATTTGAAGAGTGTGTTCTTTGTGGCGTGTAATCCACTAAGGGATTTTGTAAAATCCCGCGGGATCGGGACTTACGCGGGTGAAACCGCGGGATGCAGCTAGTTAACTTATATGAAGAACATGACACAGAACATGTTTGCTCTTCCTTTTGACTTACTTCCAGACTTACAAGAGCTCTTATAGGTCCGAAACTCAAAAAGTTCATTATCCAGTTTACTCGTACTTTTCGTACCATGAACAACACGTAACAGGGCAAACAATTCAACGTCTTACGAAACGTACTGCGAATTTGGAACGCGGAAATGAAATGATTTATCGTTTTTGGATCTAGGTAATATAATTATCCTTTCCTATTCCTACTAATGTTATAAAGAGAAAAGTTTGAGTGTATGTGTTGTTTCTTCACGCAAAAATCGCGATTAAGGGGAGAGTCTACTTACTCTTTTCCCCATACAAACTTTACAAACGTATTCGACTGTTTTCTGCATGGATAAAGACAATGTTAGAGAAAAAATGTTTATGCCATTCATCCTTAATCAGCTATGACCTCCTCCTCCTCCAGAGATGCTCCTGCGTTTTAATTTTCACTTTTCACATTATTCAAAATTTGATTCTGTTCTAATTAGAAATGAAATTAAAAAAAAAACACTAAGCGTAGAGGGCATGGTCATGGCAGATATAGGTTTTATGGCATAAACATATTTGTTCTAATGTCTCTATCTACGTTTGTACGACTACGTTTCTATGGAGAAAGAGTAGGTAGACTTTCCTCTTAAGCAAAAAACAATCATAAGCATAAGACAAACAATAATGCAATAACTGTCGCTGGATTACCTCTAATCTTTTAAAAATCGTATTTCGTCGTCAATTGATCAAGACATGAACAAAGTGGTTGACGAAATGAACTCATCAAACAGTGGCAAGGCAAAGCAAGGCAAGGCACGGTGCGCGAATGATGATGTCACCCACGCTACCGTATGTCAACACTGAATAGGTACCTACATACATACATAACGACCGACGATTACGTTCAACTATATCCTACAATACGTCTTTATGTTAGTAGCTATTTATTATTATTTGTGACCATTATTAGCTATATATATATTATTCATAAGTAGGATGGAAAGTTTCTAATTGTCTCGAGGAAGCAGCATTGTGGCGAAATAGGAACTGAATAGAATTTAAAACAACGGACGCCTGGCAGATGTGAAACATCGACTCGCTACGTATGTATAGTACATACTATATTCCATCATATAATATATGATGGAATATAGTCGCCACGGGCTGTATCGCCACGCCACGTTATCGGATTAGCTAATCTGGATCATCCATGAAGTACGAAATCTTAGCACCCCCGGCGATGATGATTTCATTTTTACGATAGACGTAACAATATAGTCAGCTCTGCAGCGCGAGCGGCTTTTATATTTATTTCGCGTAAAAGGTTCTTGGAATATATATGAGACATCACCTCCAGTACTCAATGGGTAGGTAATTGCATTTTTGCATGCTCTACTTTCGATCAATGTTGCAGCCATGAGTCAGGAATTAAATCAACATCTGCACACTGATGTCCACACTAAAAATAGACCCAGACAGTTGGGCTGTATTTAATTATAGGCAGAGCATTCACATGCGCTAAATTTAGATACTTACTGCAAATCTCAGTGTTGCATTAATGAGTCAGATTTGAGGCTACATAACATTTTAAATCTAATAATTATAATATGTAGATTACTACATAATATTATTATAACATTTACATACTAATTTCTTATAATATTTGGGTTAAGTAGTTTTTGTGTTAAGATGTAACAAACATACACATAATCTTTCATATTTATAAATTACTTAGCTTTACCTAGCGGTTTCACCTGCATAAGTCCCGATTCCGCGGGAATATTAGGATAAAAATTAGCCCATATTACTCCCAAGGTTTCAATATGTTGATATAGTATCAAGTTTTCTCAAGAGAGATTCAACAAACAACTTTTCTTCTACAACCTTGGGAGTCTTCGAGTATAGAGTAAATAGGTTTCTACTAGGCTAGCATGTTACACATAGCAACCTCAATGTCGCTTCCCATCAGGTGAGATAGTCAAAGGTCATGATTTATTTAAAAAAAAGTTTATTCAATATCTCTCACTCACACAAAAACCAGGAAACTTGGGCTTAGATTACCTAGATGGGGTATTCTAACAACAACGTTAGAGTTTTGATTCATCTTTTTTAAACATGTGTGAGTAATTTCCCCAACAACAGACTTTGGAACTGGTGAAGTTCGTCCGTCAGAGACGAGTTTGAAATGGATCACTATCAGGCGACGTTTCACTTCTAGTCTCTATTATAGTCCAATCCAGTTCTATGTTTGCTTTATTATTCTACTGAATCAAGACTTAAACTTACATGTAGTGCAGGTAGTTACAATAATAATATAAAATAATGACTCACACACAATTAAAAATCATTAAAAAGAACACCTAACAAGATATCTTCATCAGAAAATACGTAAATTCAATGGCACAAAAACAGAACAATAGGTTTTCCATTCTCACATTAAGAGACACAGTACAAAAACTCTCAACTACTGCAGGTATCTATACAAGAGCCTATGTTGTGTCGTGTAACAATGTATTGATAATAAGCCTTTTCTAAAATACAACCTCCAGTTAGCTCTTCTATTTTTTCAATACAAAATCATGAAGTTGCTTTTTAACCCCAAATTTGAACATGATGGACTGACAAGTAATAAAAAACAGTTCTTCTTGTTCTTTTTGTATAGTGGTGTGGCTCACCTAGTGTTAGGGTATTTATGTCACCCTGAAGCCTCTAATTGTACCCTAACGACTGGCAATCACAGATAAAAAATCAAAGGATTGAGCAGAGAATCCTTTTTTACTAGCTTCAGGCCTGTTAGTTTTGCAGCTATGGGCCTAGGCCTGGCCGGGTGTTTGGTGGAATAACATGGAAATCAGCATTATTTGCATGCTCCAGACCATTTAATAATACAACGTCAAATACGTCAACACAAAATAATACATCTTGTGTAAGATGTTTGCATATTCCTATAATATCTCGCACACAAATAAATCAGTAGCTAATTTACGTGACACTAACCATACACCGCCACTTGCGAATGAACACATTAATCGACAGACCATTAACAAGAAGCTGTTAATAAAACCAGTGTTTAACTGAACGCAAGATAAATTAATAAGTAAGGTAGATACATTAATAATTCAACGAGGATATGTGGCAATAGAAAAACTATTCCTTTGCAGCAGCAGCAATTATGGACAATTAGGGGATATGCAGCAATAGTTCTTGGTTTCTTTGCACTAGCAGAGATTAAAGACTTCACATAATGATAGTTTTGGAGTAATTTGACTGAGCCAGGCCAGTAGGTCGATGAAAAGTTAGGGACAAGCATGAAATGGGTAAAACAAGGTCCATTAATTAAATTAACTTTTATAACTAACTTGGCTTATGTACTCAGACAATTTTGGGGCCTGGAATTTGGAAATATACTGTTTGAAATTACATTTAAACATGAAATATTCAAAGCTTTCAACTGGTTTCCTGACTGAACACAGCCTAAACTAAACGTTGACATGTAACTTTGAAAGCTTAGGAATAAAATTAATATCAAAATATATAAAATTAATATGAGATTGGGACTTACATAGGTGACACTGGCCAGTGTGGTTTGCTACTAGTTTTAATAATGTTGATATGTAATTTAAAAAACACTTGCAAACCAACTCAAGTAGTAATTTTATTGTTAGACTTGGTAACTAACTAGGTTTACCTACATTATTATTATGTTGGAAGTAGAACACAGCTGTTACCGACTCTTCACTAGGTACTAATGCAGTTTTCTTGTACGAATTATCTAATCTATAAATAAACAAGTATTGACCGAAGTTTGTTGTTGTTGTGGAGGTCATTTTAATGCACAAAATATGTCAACAACATATAAAACAAATATATCAATATAAAGGGGTTTTTCTAAATAATTTCACGATAAGCAAATACAGTTCTCCATTATTTGAATTCCATTAGGTTTGGTAGCTACCCAAAGACGATTAGCGGAATTCAGTCCTGTTATTGGGCTAATTTACTCTAGGGCGAGTGAAATTTGATTAGAAGGAATCCGAAATGCCCTGGAGTCACTATTTATTTAGCAATTGAAAAGACAGTTGAGTTGTAATCCCAACTATCTCATCCCGCCTACATATTGGAGCTGTCCTAACCACGGATGGAGACAACCGTGACCAAATCAGCGCATTTGTGATTTATTCTTACAACATTAACCTTTGGTCTGTGTCAACACTGCAAAAATGACCACCCCCGGTCTGTGTGACGTTTTAGAAGTTCCGCCATTTTCCGTCATTTTTACGACGCTACTTTACATGTCGATTTATGCGTGAAAATTTAGTGTGAGACAATGTTGGTTACTTATTTATTTAGAAAATATATTAGATTTTTCATTTCGATATAAAAAAATCTTTCATTTATGTAGGGAAACTTATTTTTCATTGATAAACATGAAAACACTGCAATATTCAAGCTTTGTTTCAAATCAATGTCATGCAATCTACTATAGACTATTTTCAAATAAAAGAACATGGCCATAAACTACAAAAATAGGGCTTTCTATCAATATATCACACTACCGGTAATTTTATTGGATAATCTGTTGAAAAATAAATAAACAGATCGATTTTTGGAATGACAAGTTTTTTTGGGCCAAGAAAAACGTGCATGTGTGTGTGCATTTCAAATACGTTCGTATGTGCATGATACGGATCCTGACATAATGTTGATTCAGTCAAGATTCAGTAGTTTGTGTATGTTACGGATCCTGACAGATACAAAGGGTGTTTCCCTATTATTCAGAGGTGTAATAATAATGAAATATTTTACCTGACTACACTGGATTTTGATATAAGTTTTGTTTTTTTTTATTTACTATAATTTCGGTTTGAATCGTTATTGAAATCGTCTTTGATAAAAAGTCCAAGTCAAAAATTGTCAACGTCGGTCCCGTTTAGGGGTCAGAATCGGGATCACCGGTACTATTTACTTACCAAAAATCATCAAATTCAGAGACAGACTTTTCCATTTAGATTGATAATATAGAAAAAGTTATGCCTGAATATACATAACAAACAGTATATCCAACTAAAAATCTCGTTCTTTTTTCAAATCTAAAGAAAAGTAACATCCCCCTATATAGTCTGTCAGGATCAGTATCATACACACCGGAGTACAATATAGCAGTAACCATGTACGTATACACGTCCGCCATTTTGAACTTACGCATGTGTGAGTGCGTATTTCAATTGAAACCGTTAGATAGTTTCGGAAATATAAATAAACAAAAATATTTCCAAATAATTGTGTTACACGGTATAGAAATCTAGAAGCTTCATAAAATTTCCAACAAAATATATATATAATACGAAACAGTTTATTATGATAAAACAACAAAACTATTGAAAGAAAAAAAGACGAAATGTTAGTCAGAAACTTATCAATTTTTGTAATTATAATAATTCAAAAATAAAAGATACTTTGCACATAGTATTTACTTATAATTGAACTTACATTTGTAATAAACAATAAAAATAGCATTTATTTACCAAAACTCAATGAATTATCACTAAATTTCACTAAATTCTAACAACACGACACTTACGGCACTCGTAACGGTCGATGAGTTACTTTGACCACTTTTTCTCGTTGAACTATTTGTATTTTATTTTTTAATGTTTGTGGTATATGTTAGGTCATTCAATCACTTTATTTTTCATAGAGCTTTAAACCTTAAAATTAAATCCTTACAGCTCAAAATCGTCAAAATAGTAGTAGGTTAGTAATGATAAGGATCAGTATCACACACATACGACGGAGCATGGCAGGATCCTAAACTAGCACATACCAAAGGTTAAAAGAAACTCACCAATTTAAAAGCAGCAAGCAAAGTTAACAACGAGTCCAAACAGTTTTCACTTCATTATAGAACCAAAACGTTTATAAATTTTTATTTTCCAACAACACAACACACACGATACGTCACTCACTCACAGTCCGCCATTTTATAAATTTATATTTTTTTTGTCGTTCAAAGTGCTGCCAGCCCCTATTTCAGAAAGTCAGAAGATTAATTGCCCAAAATTATCAATTAGGAGGAACACTAACTTTTTATCCCGGCAGAGGGCGCGAGTCGATTAATCTTAGGTTTGAATTAAGAACTGTCAAACATGTGTTTTTTACAACTCTCGGCGCCAAATTGGCCATATCAGTCTGAGACCGAAAGAATAAAAAAAAACACGGCGTTTCCATTGGTGGCGGACCATCATCGAATAAAAAAAGATCATCCGATGCCAGCGCCTCTGCAAACAGCTTTGCGCGTGGCACCCCATTAACCAGTTTTTTTCAAGATTTTTAACTTATTTGAATTGTAGAAGAAACTTAGATCTTAATTACGGTTCCCTACGTGCAGACCCTTTTTGTCTTCGCCTACAGTACGCACAAATTCATGTATACATTGGCTTTTTCTATTATGGTGTAGTGTAGATGTGGGATGGTAGTGTACTTGGGCCCGCCCAACCAACAAAAACTGATTTATGCTGTTTATGTTTCAAACTGGTCAGCCACAAACGGAATTCCGTTTCTGAATTCCTATTCGGTATTGTAAAAAATTACAATACATTTACATGTTGAAAAAAAAATATTAAAATTTTAATTAATGTTATTATGCAAATCCTGTGAATGTATTAACAATGACTAATAATTTTTATTTTAGCTTGTAGGTGTGTGTGTGTGCTTGTAGCTATTAAGTGTGTACGTATCGACACTATTCCGAAACGAGATTCCTTCTGTATGTGCCCGCCCTAAGATACCCAAATAGATATTAAAATTTAATAGTTTTATCATCAGTAGTTAGCATAGCAATCAGAAAAAGTAAGAATAAAAATGGGCAAAGTAAAATTTTATGGCGACACTTCTCTTCCATCGATATATGAAATAGATTTTGTCATAGACAATACTAGGGTAAGCGCACCAAGGCTATAGCATTTTAGAACTATGTTTTTTTGTCATCGTGTAGTCAATGTCATTAAACTGACTGTCAGTGTCAGTTTTCCAAAAAGTTTCAGCAGTTTTGTTGCTGTTTTTTTGCTTTTGTGAAATTAATTCAAAATAATCTTATTTTGGGAGGATAAATTAATTAAATAAGATTCTATACCGTATGGAATATTTAGACAATGTGACGGAGAAAATTATTCTAAATCATAGAAGCCAAAATTAAAATATTTTTATTATCAAAATGAGTTACAGTGAAAATTCGAAGCTAATTCTAGGATTTTTCCTATCATGTGTAGTCATTGGGCAGTGTAAGTGATTATTTCTTTATTTTTACTCTCATAATCCAGATTATATCCTAACGATCATTTTTTTTCATGTTTCTAAATTCAGGTTCCATTTACGACAATCTAGAATACTTTGAGACACTACACGCTTCGAGTTTCAGTCACCATGTCGTAAAGCGTGGCACGAAGCTCTCTAGTCATCCATTCAACACCATAAAGGAGGTTCACTTCAAAACCCATGGCAAAGACTTCCGGTTGATCTTGCACCCTCATACCTCTGTGCTACACGCCAATTTCAAAGCGTATAGTGTTGATGGAGATGGAAAAGAGACTACAGTACATGTTGGTAAGGAACACAGTAAACTTTTTTCCTGATATAATAATTTATTATTGTGGCAATGCTGTCAGTATTCTGGGCTTGGTTCTTCTTTTGGGGTAGTGGTGTGAACTGGTGTGGCTCACATAATTAATTTTAAGGAAAACTATCTCTAATAGCATGTGGGGATTTCGAAAATCCATTTCTTATTGGATGCCTACATCATATGTGTTGTCTACAATCCAACCCTGCCACATCTACTTTTCATAAAAAGAAAGATTTTGATCTCTATGGATTTATTTTTAACTTATAAATAACCAACTCAACAAACTATTTATGTATGAACTCAGTTTCATCTTGAATTATTTGATGCTAAAATCGTTATTTTTATCCATCCTATACTAATGAATATCAATCGCCACTATATTAATAATTGACCAATCAGAGAATCGCATTCTGTATGTAGCAAAAAGTATTTTAAAGATATAGTTATAGAATTTCACTTTGCCAAGAACTTGCAACATTTAATTGTAATTCCAGATCGAGACAACTTCTATACGGGACGAGTGTTTGGAGAGAAATCTTCAGATGTGAAACTGCACATGGAAGATGGTGTTATAACAGGAATCATTCATACACCTGATGAAACATATCATATTGAGGTAATTAATACTTTAAGAAATAGGTATATAAACAAACTCTCTTGTCTATAAACACTCTTTTCTAATTTTACTCTACATTCTAACTGAACTTATTAAGGCTATTAAGAGGAATCTTAAGCTCAAGCTAATACAGATCTATTTCATCCAAAGGTTGTTTGAAAAAAATCGCTTTCAGCAATAAGGCCACCCATTTTTGCAACTTACATTTTGAGCTATGGTCTTTACTCCATTTATTTCTGTTTTGTTCTCTTGTCTAATGTTGTACATTGTACAAGTAAAGTTATTAAAATGCAATGTATCTTCATATATTAATACATAGTCAATTACCGCTGTCTAATATTAGTAAAAATAGATAGATTATCATTTTTGTATGTTGTAGCCGTCATGGCGTCACCTACCGCAACACGATGACAAGACAATGATCACCTACCGCTCGTCGGATATAAAGTTCAGTTGGTCTGATGGCACCACCACCGATGGGGACAAACCGCGGGTCTGTGGCTATGTTAAAGAGGGTAAAGGTATGTTAATCATAATTATCCATATACCTTCTTATTTATTGAACAATTAGTTTTTAGGGTTCCGTGAAAACAGGACCCTATTACTGAGACTCCTCTGCAGTCGTGTATCTTATAAACCATGATAGCTAGAACTTTGAAATTTTCACAGATGATGTATTTATGTAACCGCTATACTTAACAATAAATTAAAATCGAAATTACATTATACAATGTACATACAATAAAAGTGATTTTTAAATTTTAAACACAAAAAACAATACATAGAAAACTCTATAGACGCGCCACAGAGGCCGTCAGATCAATGTAATTAGATTAGATGATTATTTATTATAGAACTAGAAAAAGACGACGATGAAGAACCGGAAGTTGATTTAGAACTGCAACAGGAACAATATGAGAAGGACAAGTATCTGGACACACATACAGACACACACATCAACCCGAACAAGCGAGTCAAACGGCAGAGTGACTATGAGTACACTCCCACTAAAACTCGGTGTCCGCTGTTGTTGGTCGCTGACTATAGGTTCTTTCAGGAAATGGGCGCTAGCAATACTAAGACTACTATAAGTTATTTGGTAAGTATTATTTGAAACTAGAAGCGCCCCGCGGTTTCACCCGCGTAAGTTCCGATCCTGCCCGATCCCGGAATATCAGGATAAAAAGTAGCCTATGTGTTATTGTACGTCTCCAGGTATCTATATTGCAAGTTTTATCGCAATCGGTTAAGTAGTTTTTGCGTGAAGGAGTAACAAAGTCACATACAGACATACATAATACAAACTTTCGCGTTTATTATATTAGTAGGAATAGCTGACCCGGCGAACTTTGTTCCACCTTATAGGCAAAAAAAAGTATCCTTTCTACTTCAAACAACTTTTCTTATTTCAGATAAGTCTTATAGATCGCGTCCACAAAATTTATAACGATACAGTGTGGCAAGATCGACAGGTATGATAAAATAAACATATCTGAGCTTTTCTTACCTTTGAAGCACTGAACATAACAAGATATTGTTTTAGGATATGGACGGCTTCAAAGGAATGGGTTTCGTAATAAAGAAGATCTTAGTTCACTCGGAGCCGACGCGCGTGCGCGGAGGGGAGGCGCACTATAACATGGTGCGGGAAAAGTGGGACGTGCGAAACTTGTTAGAGGTGATACTATACAGGACCATTTAAATTTCAGGGCCTTCAGGGGGATATCCTAATCCTAAACTATAAGAGATAGCAAAATATGCGGAAGGAGTTGCATCTCCGCCTTTGCTAGCTAGGAATCGAACCTTGTATATTTGAACACCTATATGATATTTTTTACAAATAGACAAGGTTATTGTATCGATCGATTGTGCTCCTGGAAAAAAAATGTATGGTAAATCAAGGGAAATGCCTAATTTTCAATAAAACTATGTTTTAACTTGCGTTTACAATAAAATCACTAGAATGACCTATCAATAAACTGCGGCAATTGTTTATTAAACATTGCGTCTTCACAAACAAACAGTGTTAACCTTTTGTTATTAAAAAAATACTCTTGCTAGAAATTCGACATACCTTCAACATACTAGGGCTGTATTATCAAACAGCCCTCGCCAGTAGGTACTTATCAGTACCCTGTGTTTACCGATTGAGGGCACCTCTGACGCAAAACATAAATACCATCATGTAGCGCCACCTTTATAACGATTACAGCTAAATTTCAGACAGAATTGTCGAGTAGTATCGTTTTCACAGATGTTGAAAGTCATCAAGTACGTGTTTATTTGCAATCACTGGTCGATATTGTTCTTTCTCCATGATTGCAAATTAAAACGGCCCTCGTAATGTCTGTGCAGGTGTTTAGCCGCGAGTACTCTCACAAGGACTTCTGCCTGGCGCACCTGTTCACAGACCTCAAGTTCGAGGGCGGCATCCTCGGGCTGGCCTACGTCGGCTCGCCCAGGAGGAACTCCGTCGGGGGAATCTGTACACCAGGTATAGATACTGCCACAAGGACTTCTGCCTGGCGAACCTGTTCACAGACCTCAAGTTCGAGGGCGGCATCCTCGGGCTGGCCTACGTCGGCTCGCCCAGGAGGAACTCCGTCGGGGGAATCTGTACACCAGGTATAGATACTGCCACAAGGACTTCTGCCTGGCGAACCTGTTCACAGACCTCAAGTTCGAGGGCGGCATCCTCGGGCTGGCCTACGTTGGCTCGCCCAGGAGGAACTCCGTCGGGGGAATCTGTACACCAGGTATAGATACTGCCACAAGGACTTCTGCCTGGCGAACCTGTTCACAGACCTCAAGTTCGAGGGCGGCATCCTCGGGCTGGCCTACGTCGGCTCGCCCAGGAGGAACTCCGTCGGGGGCATCCTCGGGCTGGCCTACGTCGGCTCGCCCAGGAGGAACTCCGTCGGGGGAATCTGTACACCAGGTATAGATACTGCCACAAGGACTTCTGCCTGGCGAACCTGTTCACAAACCTCAAGTTCGAGGGCGGCATCCTCGGGCTGGCCTACGTCGGCTCGCCCAGGAGGAACTCCGTCGGGGGAATCTGTACACCAGGTATAGATACTGCCACAAGGACTTCTGCCTGGCGAACCTGTTCACAGACCTCAAGTTCGAGGGCGGCATCCTCGGGCTGGCCTACGTCGGCTCGCCCAGGAGGAACTCCGTCGGGGGAATCTGTACACCAGGTATAGATACTGCCACAAGGACTTCTGCCTGGCGAACCTGTTCACAGACCTCAAGTTCGAGGGCGGCATCCTCGGGCTGGCCTACGTCGGCTCGCCCAGGAGGAACTCCGTCGGGGGAATCTGTACACCAGGTATAGATACTGCCACAAGGACTTCTGCCTGGCGAACCTGTTCACAGACCTCAAGTTCGAGGGCGGCATCCTCGGGCTGGCCTACGTCGGCTCGCCCAGGAGGAACTCCGTCGGGGGAATCTGTACACCAGGTATAGATACTGCCACAAGGACTTCTGCCTGGCGAACCTGTTCACAGACCTCAAGTTCGAGGGCGGCATCCTCGGGCTGGCCTACGTCGGCTCGCCCAGGAGGAACTCCGTCGGGGGAATCTGTACACCAGGTATAGATACTGCCACAAGGACTTCTGCCTGGCGAACCTGTTCACAGACCTCAAGTTCGAGGGCGGCATCCTCGGGCTGGCCTACGTCGGCTCGCCCAGGAGGAACTCCGTCGAGGGAATCTGCACACCAGGTATAGATACTGCCACAAGGTTTTCTGCCTGGCGAACCTGTTCACAGACCTCAAGTTCGAGGGCGGCATCCTCGGGCTGGCCTACGTCGGCTCGCCCAGGAGGAACTCCGTCGGGGGAATCTGTACACCAGGTATAGATACTGCCACAAGGACTTCTGCCTGGCGAACCTGTTCACAGACCTCAAGTTCGAGGGCGGCATCCTCGGGCTGGCCTACGTCGGCTCGCCCAGGAGGAACTCCGTCGGGGGAATCTGTACACCAGGTATAGATACTGCCACAAGGAATTCTGCCTGGCGAACCTGTTCACAGACCTCAAGTTCGAGGGCGGCATCCTCGGGCTGGCCTACGTCGGCTCGCCCAGGAGGAACTCCGTCGGGGGAATATGTACACCAGGTATAGATACTGCCACAAGGATTTCTGCCTGGCGAACCTGTTCACAGACCTCAAGTTCGAGGGCGGCATCCTCGGGCTGGCCTACGTCGGCTCGCCCAGGAGGAACACCGTCGGGGGAATCTGTACACCAGGTATAGATACTGCCACAAGGAATTCTGCCTGGCGAACCTGTTCACAGACCTCAAGTTCGAGGGCGGCATCCTCGGGCTGGCCTACGTCGGCTCGCCCAGGAGGAACTCCGTCGGGGGAATCTGTACACCAGGTATAGATACTGCCACAAGGACTTCTGCCTGGCGAACCTGTTCACAGACCTCAAGTTCGAGGGCGGCATCCTCGGGCTGGCCTACGTCGGCTCGCCCAGGAGGAACTCCGTCAGGGGAATCTGTACACCAGGTATAGATACTGCCACAAGGAATTCTGCCTGGCGAACCTGTTCACAGACCTCAAGTTCGAGGGCGGCATCCTCGGGCTGGCCTACGTCGGCTCGCCCAGGAGGAACTCCGTCGGGGGAATCTGTACACCAGGTATAGATACTGCCACAAGGACTTCTGCCTGGCGAACCTGTTCACAGACCTCAAGTTCGAGGGCGGCATCCTCGGGCTGGCCTACGTCGGCTCGCCCAGGAGGAACTCCGTCGGGGGAATCTGTACACCAGGTATAGATACTGCCACAAGGTTTTCTGCCTGGCGAACCTGTTCACAGACCTCAAGTTCGAGGGCGGCATCCTCGGGCTGGCCTACGTCGGCTCGCCCAGGAGGAACTCCGTCGGGGGAATCTGTACACCAGGTATAGATACTGCCACAAGGACTTCTGCCTGGCGCACCTGTTCACAGACCTCAAGTTCGAGGGCGGCATCCTCGGGCTGGCCTACGTCGGCTCGCCCAGGAGGAACTCCGTCGGGGGAATCTGTACACCAGGTATAAATACTGCCACAAGGACTTCTGCCTGGCGAACCTGTTCACAGACCTCAAGTTCGAGGGCGGCATCCTCGGGCTGGCCTACGTCGGCTCGCCCAGGAGGAACTCCGTCGGGGGAATCTGTACACCAGGTATAGATACTGCCACAAGGACTTCTGCCTGGCGAACCTGTTCACAGACCTCAAGTTCGAGGGCGGCATCCTCGGGCTGGCCTACGTCGGCTCGCCCAGGAGGAACTCCGTCGGGGGAATCTGTACACCAGGTATAGATACTGCCACAAGGACTTCTGCCTGGCGCACCTGTTCACAGACCTCAAGTTCGAGGGCGGCATCCTCGGGCTGGCCTACGTCGGCTCGCCCAGGAGGAACTCCGTCGGGGGAATCTGTACACCAGGTATAGATACTGCCTGTGCGATGATCAGACAGTCAGTCCGTCAGGACAAAGCCTTTTATAGATATATATAGATTTACTATTAGTATGTAAACAATTCCCAAACAATAAGGGTATTGAAAGCATTCAGATATTATGCATTACAGGTATCAAACATATTCTAGACTTCTAGATTCTAGCCATGCTATTATAAAATGAGTTTTAAGTGCCAGACTTGGTTTAAACCATGATTGACTATGTCTAAATCATGGTTTATACCAGGTCTGCCCTTAAAACTCATTTTATAATAACCATGTAGGTAGAGGAATTAAACTCTTTATTACGATATTTTTTTGCATGTTTTTAAACCAGAAGTGGTATCTTGATGACGATTCATATGCCAAGATGATTTCCTGAACCATGCTTTAAAATTGGTTTTATTGATTTATATTAATTTTTATTTTTGGTTTTCAGCTATTATTCGTGCACAATGTGAGTGTTTTTATGTTTCGTTTTATTGTTTGCTTAATAAACTCATTTCATTTCCATTATATCTTACCTGTTCCATTTATATTTTGTGCATTGTCAGTTTCTGTGCTTTGCTTTTTACGTTTAATGCTTAATTTATTTATGTATGTCATTTGATTTACACTTACTTACAATCATTAGTTTAATATAGTAATAGAAAATTAAATATGTACATCAAATAAGGTACTTATTTTGGAAGATGTTTTTTCCATAGCTACAACGGTTCTAGGACATTTACTAACTCTTTCAAATTAATCACTCTGTATCATATCGTCCATGTTAAACTTTAGAGCCTAATTAAATACAACCTCTCTGCCCAGAATACTTCAAGAACGGCTACACGCTCTACCTAAACTCCGGTCTAAGCTCCTCCCGCAACCACTACGGCCAACGCGTCATCACTCGCGAGGCCGACCTAGTGACAGCCCACGAGTTCGGTCACAACTGGGGCTCCGAACACGACCCCGACGTGGCCGAGTGCTCCCCCGCGGCCAGCCAGGGGGGCTCCTACCTCATGTACACGTACAGCGTCAGCGGATACGACGTCAACAATAAGGTACTAGTGACGTCACAACTGGTGACGCTCCGAACACGACCCCGACGTGGCCGAGTGCTCCCCCGCGGCCAGCCAGGGGGGCTCCTACCTCATGTACACGTACAGCGTCAGCGGATACGACGTCAACAATAAGGTACTAGTGACGTCACAACTGGTGACGCTCCGAACACGACCCCGACGTGGCCGAGTGCTCCCCCGCGGCCAGCCAGGGGGGCTCCTACCTCATGTACACGTACAGCGTCAGCGGATACGACGTCAACAATAAGGTACTAGTGACGTCACAACTGGTGACGCTCCGAACACGACTCCGACGTTGGGTCTAACCCATGTGATCTCTAAGAGTGTTTTTTTTCTTATTTTGAACCTCATCGATTTAGGTTAAAAAGTAGTTCTTCAAAAAAAAACTATTGAAAATTAAATTCCTATTTTCCGTGTCCAGAGATTCTCGCCGTGCTCTCTGCGCTCTATCCGCAAGGTGCTGCAGGCGAAGTCCGGGCGCTGCTTCTCGGAGCCCGAGGAGAGCTTCTGCGGGAACCTGCGCGTGGAGGGGGGCGAGGAGTGCGATGCCGGACTACTGGGTTAGATACATACTGTGTCCTATTGTGCTGTGTAGTATTGTTCCTTTAAAATATTTCTAAGAAAGCCCAGTGCAGGCTTAAGCACTTAAAAATAAAATTATAATATACTGAGTCCTAACTAGCCATTGCTAAAGCCCTATGAGTTACTGACAAAACACGTTCTTAGAAAATATCGGATAGCTACATCATATAAAGAACATTATCTTCAAATTTCAGTTTTCTACAATCACAGCCAATAATACTGGTTTTATTGACCCAAACCCCCTAAAATACTGACCATTTAGGTACTGACCAAATCCTGGTTTCACCTAAAACTTTTGATATGAATAATCTGACCTGTTTCCACCCCTGCTATCAGCGATTTAGTCTGTTTATTGATCCGTCAGTCAGTCTGGACACATAATTTTAGAGATTTTGTTCCGAATTCATAATAAATTTCATTTCAGGCACAGAAGATAATGACATGTGTTGCGACAAGAATTGCAAATTAAGAAAGAATCAAGGAGCCGTTTGCAGGTACAGGCAATTTCTGAAGCACTCCTAATATTTTGCTGATGTATTTTATTATAATTATATCGTGTTCTGATACGTAGTCCGGTGCAGCCACTAAGGAAGACGGGTCGAATCTTGTTCCACAGCCGTATTCCTATCTTGCTACATCTTAGACTTAGATAGATCTTAGATCATATCATCACTTACCATCAAGTGAGATAGTGGTCAAACACTCATCTATTGTTTATGAAAAACGTCATGACTCGGTGGAAAGGTAGAGAAAACTTTACTCTATTTCAGAAACTTAGATAAAAAATGTACACAAAGAACTGTCAATTTTAAAGGTAAGAGTAAATAAAGAGCTGTGACTTTCAAATGAATGTATGGGATTTTCGATCTAAGTTTCTGAAATAGGGTATAAATTTCCGATGCCATACTGAAGCGTTTTAAACTGAAACTTTTCCCTAAAAATGAATATTGTCTCAGCGACAAGAACTCTCCGTGCTGTGCGGGCTGCGTGTTCGCGCCGCCCGGCCTCGTGTGTCGCGAGGCGGCGCACTCCGCCTGCGAGGGGGAGGCCACGTGTAATGGGGCCTCTGCGGACTGTCCTAAGGTAGGGTAGAGGTAAATGTTGTCTCAGCGACAAGAACTCTCCGTGCTGTGCGGGCGGCGCGAACCAAATTCGGTACGAAGGTGAACTTCGATTAATATATAGGCTACTTTTTATCCGGATATATAAACCCGGTTATCCGGAAATCAAGCAAATTATCCGGAAATTATGTTTATTTTAAAATTTTCATAGCAAATCTGAATTTAGTTCTGGAGAAGTAGTCTATAATCACATAAATGTCGGATATCCGGAAATTCAAAAAAAAATTTATGAAGAAAGCTTTTGATTTCGATTTGATCGACATTAAAGGCTCCGGTTATTCTGGATATCCGGAAATCATATACAAAATTCAAATATTTTATGAAAAGGCATAAGAAACATTATATCCAGACAACCGGACTTGATGGCCTAATAACCGGACTTGAATATCTGATAAAGACGTAGCCTATATGTCGATCGCATCGAAATCCAAAGCCATCTTCATTCGAAATTTTTCAAATTTCCGGATATCCGGAAATTATGTAGTAATGATATACTTCTTCGGAAGTATATTCAAATTAATTATGAATAAAGATAAAAAAACACAATTTCCGGAAAATTTGACTGCATTTCCGGATAACCGGACTTAATATCCTTGATATTATAAAAGAAAAATCTGTTTAATTTCATATCAGCGTCCCAAAAACCGATGAAAAAAGTAAGTATTTGTTTTTGCAGGCGCCAGCCATCGCGGACGAGCACGAGTGTCTGGAGCGCGGGCGGTGCCGCAACGGGTCCTGCGTGCCGTACTGCGAGACGCAGGGCATGCACAGCTGCATGTGTGACATCGGTACACACTGTGTTACTGTCACTAGCCACTACCTACATTATCCCTGCTATAGCCTGTCCTATCGGACCTATCTATTGAACCCTTTTTCTATCGGATGCCTACATTATTCAGAACACACTCGCCAAATTACAGCTCTCTACTATCCGCGGTTTAAGCTCTGCTCCGACCCGGAAGCAGAAGAAGTCAGAAGTCAAAAGTTAGAAGCATTTTATAGATAATATACATTAAACAAATATGTAAGCGTGTACCTATTCTGTGCCCGCAGTGGCGGACGCGTGCAAGCGTTGTTGCCGCAAGAGCCTCAACAAGACATGCTTCCCCGTCGCACACAACGACATGCTGCCCGACGGCACGCCCTGCATACAAGGGTTCTGCAATAAGGTATGCACAAATACACAAATATATCTCTTGAAAATATTGATTAGAGATGTATTTCGTGTAAAATAAAATAAAAAAGTTTATTGAAGTAATAGGCAATAGGCATAACATTTTGCCCCAACGTTTAGTTTGTCTAGTATATTGTGACAATTTACCGATTCCTAAACTAAGACGTGTTTGTATTTTAGATAAGCTTTTCGAGCTTGATTACAGAAGTCCCATATGCCTTTAACATCTAATATAGACGAATTATACAGCGCAAGCAACTCTAACCAACCCGGTTATTACCTCTAACCAGGTTATTTATGTCGGTGTGGTGACTGGGCCATAGATGGTGTACCTGTTTGCCTATGGATAATACGTCTAATGGAGCTAACGGAGCTATGTGATGGTCAAATAATTTTAGGCCTGACTGCAATGCAGAAGGGTGAGGGTTCGATTCCCATTTATGTATTTTTTAATAAATTATATTTTTTTGTTTCTGGTCTGGGTGTTTTCTATGTTATCATATGTAAGTATGTATGTATTTACAAAAACCTAAATACAAGCCTAGTGCTTAGTTTAGGGCTAGATTGCTCTGAGCAACGTCGTGCAATATTTGTATTGTCATTCCAAAGGCTCATATTTGTCAGTAAGTAAACAACCCAGTGTTCCTAAATACAAGCCTAGTGCTTAGTTTGGGGCTAGATTGCGCTGCAATATTTATTTCTATTGTCACTGCAAATGCTCATGTTTGTCAGTAAGTAACTTAACGTGTTCAACAACCAGGGTGTCTGCGAGAAGACGATCCAGGACGTGGTGGAGCGGTTCTGGGATATCATCGAGGACATCAACATCAACAACGTGCTCGGGTTCCTGCGGGACAACATTGTGGGTGTCGTCGTGCTGGTCACTGCCTTCATCTGGATACCGGCTAGTTGTGTGGTGAGACTTGTCTTAGTTAGTACTTTAAGGTCATTGAGTTGCATTACCTAGAGTCACAAACTGAAAAAAAAAATGTCCGCGCCAAAACTCCGCACGCTGTCACGTGCGCAGCGTTCGTTCGAGCGACTTTGAACGTTATGCAAGTAGGATAAAGTCTAATGTCATTTTAAAAGGTATGTAGAACAGCGCTCGGCCATTTTTTGAGTGATGTCAGTTACAGATTATGGCTTTATAGGTATTGTAACTCCATGTCGTCATAGTCTAAGGATATTATGGATATGGAGTATAAAATACCCAGCTCCCTTTGACTTCGTCTGCCTTGCAGAACATTTGTTCCTCCTATAGTTTGTTGACTTTTCGTCGGCGGGGGTCGTAAATCGTCATAGTCTAAGGATATTATGTCTTCCGCACGCGCCACAAGAACCTAATGCGACTGTTTTTGATCACGACCTCTCAAGTAAAATGTGACGAAACTTGCAGATAAGTTACGTGGACCGTCGCCGCCAGCGCCAGCATCAGAAGTATGCGGAATGGGAGCGGCAACACGACCTCGTGCATCCCGCCTCGCCCAGGAAAGTGGTGCACACGAGGTGTGTGTGTGTGTGTGTGTTGTCTGATGTGTGTGACTAACGTACAATAGTTTTTCAGTAAACAAACATAACGCACTTTCCAAAAAAATCGGTTGTGACACACAGAGAGACAGACAGACAAGCAAGTGATCATAATATAAAATATTGGAATTTTCAAGTCTCATAACAAAAGTTGTTTGTTTAGAGTTTAGATGTACATACAAATTCTTTACTGAATGCCCGCCCGATAACTTCCTATAACCCTGTATACTATACTTTCAGATTGCCGAAACTAAAGCCACCGGGCATGAAGGCGAATATCCAAGGCTCAAGTCAACTTTAGTCTAAGCATAATTCGAATAAATAAGTTTTACCTAACTAAAATAAAATAATTTATTAACCAAAAAAGCGCATTTTTTATTTTTTAATGACGAGTCAACCAGCGAGATATTGATGACCTTAAGGTCATCAATATCATTCTCACGATGTTTCTGGTTACATCCCTCTCTAAGGCCCGTATTAATAGACCAAACTCAAGTTCGATATCAATCTTGAGTTTGCTCTTGAGTTGTTGCGCTGATTAATAAACCTATCTTAAGATGCGATTACAGAGTGACGTATCACTTGAGTCATACCGTATTAATAAATCAAACTCAGCACTCAAGATGTCTCTCAAGATGCAGTTTACGTGACTTAAGTAGCTGTTTCGGTGTTTTTGTAATTCAGAAATTAATTATTATGATGATATTTGGGGATGGATTATTTTAGTTTTGGTGATTATGTTTTTCTTTGTTTTGTTTAGTTAGGTATTTTTTATTATTGTTTGATAAGTTGATTTTTAGGGCATTATGATGAAGATAATAATATATAGCCACGGGGTTATCGAATTAGCTAGCTTAGTTTAGCTTGGTTTACCTAGTTTAGCTTAGCTTAGTTTAAATAGTTTAGCTTAGTTTAACTTAGCTTCTTACTAATCTAGCTAAACTAAGCTAGCTAAACTAAGCTTAGCTAGCTAAACAAAGCCAAGCTAAGCTAAACTAAGCAAGCAGCTGAACGCAGTCCAGAGGGGCTTTGCACAAAAACTGTGCCGAGCCTACCGCACAGTGTCACTGAATGCAGCATTGGTGCTTTCGGGACTGCTGCCCTTGGACCTGAGAATCCAAGAAGCAGCAGCTCTCTATGAGGCCAAGCGTGGAGCTCCACAACCAATGCTCGCAGACAGGGAGATAGAGCGGATGACTGCGTTCAGCAAAACCCCGCATCCAGCCCACCATATGCGCCTGGAATTCATGTGCCTGGTAAACGAGGTGGAGGTGGCTGCCTACAACACCCAGGCAGTCAGAATCTTCACGGACGGCAGCAAGATCGACGACAAGGTGGGGGCTTCGCTGTCCATCTGGCACGGTGAGACCGAAGCCAAAACCGTCAAACTCAAGCTGCCGTCCTACTGCACAGTTTACCAGGCGGAATTGCTGGCCATATGCAGGGCTACAGAGGAGATCCGAAGGTCCAAGGAGAATACCTTTGGTATCTACAGTGACTCCAGGGCGTCGCTGGAGACACTGGTGGCGGAAGGCTCCCGACACCCCCTCGCGGTCATGGCGCGGAGCAATCTTAAGGATTGCTCCAGCCAAAGCAAGCACGTAAGTCTGTTTTGGCTAAAAGCGCATGTTGGCATCGAGGGGAATGAGAGAGCCGACCAACTGGCAAAAGAAGCTGCCCTAAAAATGAAAACCCGGCCGAACTACGATCTGTGCCCGGTTTCATTCGTCAAGCGACAGATACGATCAGACTCGATTGACGAATGGAACCGGAGATACAAGACGGAGGAAAAGGCAAGGACCACAAAAATGTTTTTCCCAGATGCGAAGGCGGCATACGGGATGGTGACGAAAATGGTGCCAGACAAACTGCAGACCCAAGTATTGACAGGGCACGGTGGGTTCTCCGAATACCTGTACTCTTACAAGTGTAAGGGGGACCCATCGTGCATCTGCGAACCTGGCACGGAAGAAACTGTACCGCACATTCTCTTCGACTGCCCCGTCTATGGTCGCCAAAGGCACGATGCGTCGTGCAAGTTGGAAAAAACAATAACGGCGGCAAACGCAGCGAAACTTGTAGGGGACCGCGAAACGAGGGACGTGTTCCTCGAGTTCTGCGTGAAAATTGCTGGAAAAGTGACGAAAAGAAATAAGTAGGAGGGCTCTACCTACGGGTTTTATGATGAAAACCGCGAGCGTAGAAGCATCAGAGAGAGAACACCGCAGAACTCGAGGAACAAGTCCCAAAACAGAACATGAAGCGTAATTTTAGCACGTAAGCCATTCATTGTTTATTTTATTTATATGCCGTTTTAACCGTCTAGTCTTTTTAATCTTCTTGTTTTGTGTTGTACTTTTATATAACTTTTACAAATTTTTACTTTATTTTAATATTTTTGACTTGAAATTTATTTTACAATTTTTAAACTAATACTTTTATTTCAATTATATTTGTGATTTTACCTCAAATAGGTTAGCAGCATAGACATTATTGGTCAGAAATAAAACATGACGGAAAAAGTCTCTGGTTATCCCAGAG
Source organism: Idaea biselata (assembly GCA_958496205.1). Lineage (NCBI taxonomy): Eukaryota > Metazoa > Arthropoda > Insecta > Lepidoptera > Geometridae > Idaea > Idaea biselata. The sequence goes on along the minus strand of OY292403.1, from coordinate 1,820,947 downwards.
GATTGACCGAAGCCCCTACTAGGGGATTTAAAAAAAAAAAAAAAAAAAAAAAAAAAAAAGCTAAACTAAGCTAAGCTAGCTAGACTAAGCTAAGCTATCTAAACTATGCCAAGCTAAGCTAAACTAAGCTAATCTAGCAAAACTACGCTAAGCTAGCTAAACTATGCCAAGCTAAGCTAAACTAAGCTAATCTAGCAAAACTACGCTAAGCTAGCTAAACTATGCCAAGCTAAGCTAAACTAAGCTAATCTAGCTAAACTAAAACTAAGCTAAGCTAGCTAAACTAAGCTAGCTAAACTATGCCAAGCTAAGCTAAATTAGCTAAACTAAGCTAAGCTAGAAAAACTAAGCCAAGCTAGCTAAACTATGCTTAGCTAAGCAAAGACTGATTTAATTAAGTTACAATACAATATATGCACAATAAAAAAAAACAGTAAAATATGAATAAACTACCTACCATAGTGCAACAACAAAACGTTAACTTTCATTCAAGGTCGCTCTCAAGATCACACTCGAATCTCAAGAGCGATATCAGTTAAGTAGAGCTTGAGTTTTAACTATTAATTAACGCCTAACTTAAGATGGTGACCGCATCTCAAGAGTCGCTCAATTGATACGCACTCAAGATCGATATTGAGTTCGGTTTATTAATACGAGCCTAAGAGTTCAGGGTCCGCTTTTTAGCTCTTACGTCTCCACTTCCCACGATCGATCAGCAGCCCGTGTACTGAGGCCATTTTGCACGCATGTATAAGATTCTAAGGATCGTCTTGAAATAAGGTGCCTATTGATTATTCAGGGTGGAATCTAACGAGGAATATGTACTAAAGAAAACTACATTATAATATTAAATAATAAATATATTTTATAAATTTATCATGCTAAGTTAATTTTCAAGCATACAGAATATATTTGCGTAACTTTTGATAAACTGGGTATTGGTTACAACCAATCAATAATTTAAATACTATAGTTAAATAGCTGCTTCAAAAGCTTAAATAAATAACATTAGATCAACTTATAGCAAAATTGCATTTAAGACCACACTGAGTATGCAGGTTCTTCGGGTAATAGAAAGGTGTGGCAATCTATGAATGATTTTCGACACTATTATCACTATAGACGCTTACATAATGATAATATATTTTTACTCAAAAGTGTTCTAAATTACTAAAGAACAACTCTTTTAACAAAAAAAGTTTTAAAGTTTCCAAGCACAACTAAGCCTTTTCTTACGTGTTGTTCAGGCTTAAAACGTTACGGAAGCATACAAAAATCCTCTATTGATAAAGCTCGGAGCGCGCGCTGTTCAGGTACACCGGCCTAGTTGAGTGCGGTGGAGGTGAGCAGCGCCACGCCGCGCTCGTAGAAGGCGTGCGGCTCCTGCCCGGCGGCGATGGGCAGCGTCACGGTGAACAGCAGCTCGGAGCGCGCGCTGTTCAGGTACACCGGCAGCGTCAGCGTCTGCCCCGCGCCCGGCACCTCCGGCCCGCTGGGGGAGGGGACATTATTGTGTTAGACACGACTACACGAGTTTTCACCTTCAAAGGCTGGGAAAACTTCCAGATGTACAAATTTGTTAAACTTTACAGTGAATAGGTTTTTTTTTCTAGACAGGCGGGCTACATCTTGGACCTTATCATCACTTTCCATCAGTAGGCCTACCGCGCAAATTTAAGCCGACGCGACGACGTCAACAACGCCGGCGATTTGAACTGTCTTTGAAATCGAAGCTTCGGGTGCAGTTTAAAATGACAGTACAAATCGCATCTACTTCAAGCTCAGGCTGTTAATTGTCAAAAATCTGGGGCACAAATTGTTCCTTTCCGCGATGCCGATTTCTTGATACCGCAAGTCGACGCCGGCTTGGTATTGCGTGGTAGGGCTGCAGGTAAAGATAGGTATGCAATGGCCTCTAGCGGCGGCTAGATTTACTAACAAACTTTAAAAACTATGCCATGTAAGTAGAAAGTACACCAGATCCCTCTGATAAAGTCAGTCAGTAAAGCATGTACAGTTTGATCTGGTGGTCGACAGTCCAACTACAGGCTCAAATTGACAACCTTTGAGTCTAGAGTGACTCACGCAAAAAGGACCCAATTTGAGGAGGTCTATTTGCGGAAGACGAACCCGTAAACAAAAAAAGTTATGAAGTTTCTTATAATTCAGGCATCATCATCATCCGAGCGTTGTTCCCGGTTGCATCTCTCTCGAGAGCCCGGGGTCCGCTTTCCTACTTTTACGTCTCCACTTCGCACGATCTTCGGCATCCCGTGTAGTGAGGCCATTTGCACGCATATCCGATCTTACAACGTCAAGCCAGCACTTCTTGGGTCTTCCCAATCTGCCGCGGCCGGGCGGAGGCGCCATGGCAAGACATTTGTTTCCCACGTAACTAGCCGGTTTTCGTAGAACGTGGGCGTACCACCGTAAGCGGCATTCTTGCAGTTTGTCTGCAATGTCTCGGACATGAAGGCTGCCCCTGATGCGAGAGTTTCTGACGCGGTCTTTTCGCGTCACTCCACACATCCAGCGCAGCATCTTCACCTCCGTGACACGCAGCCCCTGCTTATGTCGCTCAAGCAATGGCCACGCCTCACTACCATACAAAAGGACAGGTCTAATGATCGTTTTATAGACCTGTCCCTTCAGTTTAACCGGCATTTTCGGGTCACAGATGACACCAGTTACCTCTCGCCACTTGGCCCAAGCTGCCGAAATGCGGGACTTGACGTCACAATCGATGTCGCCGGACTCGTGAAGCACAGATCCCAAGTACTTAAACTGGTCTGTCCGCTCGACCATGTGACCGTCTACGCAGACAGGTGTGGGATCTGTGGTATTGCTAGCCAAGTATTCGGTCTTCGCTACGTTGAGTTGCAAACCGCCGTTCTCAAGTGACTCTTTCCAAGCATTTACGAGGCATGCCTTTTAAGTTCTGTCGTTTGAAGAAAAAAAAAACTTTATAACCTTATAGTAACTTTTATTGTTTTTCAAAGTATTCATTCACCACGAAGTTAAATACACTTTTCCATTCGCTCGAACCAGTTATTATAACATTTATTCCACTCCAAAGTGGGGGTGTTCAAAATGGCTGACTTGAAAGCGTCGACCGCTTCTTCACTGCACTGGAACCTTTGACCACGAAGAGTTTGAAATTAAAGACATTTTTCGGTTTGAATCGCGTGGTTTTTATTACCACGCGATTCAAACCGAAAAATGTCTTTAATTTCAATACAACATCGCGAAAACAGAAGAAGAATCCACGAAGAGTTTTCTTAATTTTAGGAAATGTAAAGAAATCGTTAGGGCTTAGGTCAGGACTGTATGGAGGATGGTCAAGAATTTCTACGTTTTCCTGCTTCAAATACTCAATCGTTTGACGAGCGGTGTGTGAGCTTGCGTTGTCATGGTGCAGGATGATGCGTCGCTTTGGGCTAGATTTCCGAAGTTCGGCGATGACTTGTGGTAAACAAACTGTGGTATACCACTCCGCATTAACCGTTCTACGATCTTCAAGTGCAATCGTCGCAACATGACCGGTTTTCGCCACGAACGTAGCCACCATCTTCTTTGAAGTGCTTCGAGAGCGAACAACTTTAGTCGGCTTTGGCTCGTTTTGGAAAACCCACTGTAGATTTTTGTTCGGAATCAGGATCGTAGGCATAGATCCAAAATTCGTCACCACTGATGATGTCGTAGACGTGATTTGACTCTCCTCGGTTGAACCTCTGAAGAGTTTTCTTACACCATCTGACGCGGGCCGCCTTATGATCGTCGGAAAGCAAATGCGGGATCCAACGGCAAACTAGTTTTCTCACACCAAGCGCCTCATGCAATATCTTTTGAATGGCTGTCCCTGAGATGCCTAATAACGCCTCTATCTCTCGATATGTCACATGACGATCTTCGACGATTAGTTGTCTCACAGCAACGATGTTATCTTCAGTGAAGGCGGATTTTGGACGTCCTTCACGAGATTTGTCACTAAGTGTGGTATGTCCACGCTCAAATTCCAAATACCAGCGTTCGATGGTCCGCAGACATGGGACTTCATCATGGAATACAGATGTTAACTCTTCGAAACACTGATGTCGCGTGAGGCCTCTTCGAAAGTTATAGAAAATTATTGCTCGAACATTTTCCTTAGTAAGATTCATTTTCGTATGTGACCTGACAGATTCAAACCAACGCTGTGACTAAACAATTGCATTAATCCTAATGCTTTCAATTGTTTTGATATTCGAAATACTAACAAATTTGAATTTTGAAAAGTTCTAATTTTAAAATTGGCGGCAAATATACAAACGACAGAACTTAAAAGGCATGCCTAGTACACGCCTTCCAAGCAGTCTCTTATCCGAGTCCGCTAGCGCAATATCATCAGCATACATGAGCATCCACGGGGGTTGCTCGTGTACGTCTCGGATGACTACGGACAGTGCGTCCAGTATTACGCTAAACAGAAATAGACTTAGGGCGGATTCTTGGTGGACTCCGACTGTAATGGGGAAAGATTTAGTGTCACCAACAGCAGTTCGCACCACTGAATCGGAATTTCGGTACATGTCCCGGATGGTTTCAATATAAGTTTCTGGCACCCCTTTGGACCGCAGCGCCCACCCGCCCGCGTGATGATCTATCACGCGAGGAACACAGTCGAAGGCCTTCTGCAAGTCCAGTAACAGAAAATGCAGAGGCGTATTCTTCGTTCTGTATTTCTCCATAACGATCCTTAGGGCTAAAACAGGGTCCATGGTACCATGACCGGGGCGGAAACCATACTGGCCCTCCGAGACAGTGCACTCCTGCCGGATCCGAGAGTCAACTATACGCTCGTAGAGCTTCATGGTGTGGGACATGACCTTTATACCACGATAACTTCCACACTCCTGCACAGATCCCTTGCCCTTGAACACTGGAGTGATAACACTCAGTCTCCATTGGGCGGGGATTCTGCCGGTCTCGAGTATGCGGTTAAAAAGGTTGGTTAAGATGCCCACACCACCCATAGCCTTCCATACTTCGATGGGGACTCCATCGGCGCCGACAGCTTTCCGATTCTTCATGCAGCGAAGAGCCTTGCGCACCTCCTCAGGCGTAATCAGTGGCACAAGTCCTAGATTCGGAGGGAGTCCCGGTAGCTGCACCTCTTTATACTGCTTATTGAGCAGCTCGTGGAAATAAGAGCGCCACCTCTCCTTCACCGCGAGGTCCTCGCATAGCAGGTTACCATTAGGATCTTTTACACAGCGGCACTTGGATATATCCTGTGCCGCTTTGATCCTAGAACGTGCCAACTTATAAATAAGCTTCTGCCCCTCAGACATTTCCAACTTATCGTACAATGGCTGTAAGTGGTCCCGTCTGGCTCTGGCTACTGCTCTCTTTGTGGCACGTTTGGCAGACCTGTACGCGTCGCGATCTTCAGGAGAGTTGGACGCTTGCCACTTTTTAAAGAGGGCTTTCTTCACCCTAGTTTCCCTATGGACTGTGTCGTTCCACCACCAAGTTTCCTTGTCACACTTGCGTCCTCCCTTAGACATACCGAGGACCGACCGCGCCGAATCAGCGATAGACACCTGAATCCGGTTCCAGTGTTCCTGCACCGATTCGCCTTCAGCATTGGCACATTTGTCGCCGATTGCTGAGGCGAGCATCTGGGACTTGACTTCATCAAGCATCCACCATCTGATTCGGCGCTGACATGGTTCCGGTCGTTTGTCTTTGGTCTTTACACAGAGATCCATGACAAGGATACGGTGTTGGGCAGTGAGACTCTCACCGGGTATGACTTTGCAGTTGGCCACGTTGCCGATATGGTGTCTCCTAGTGATTAGAAAATCGATTTGGGTAGCGCGCCCCCCGCTCCTGTAGGTGATCAAGTGGTCGGGCTTCTTTTTGAAATAAGTGTTCACGAGTGCCAGGTCGGCAGTGGCACACGTACGCAGAATTTCTTCCCCTTCTGCTTTCCGACTGCCATACCCGAAGCCTCCATGAACACGTTCAAATTCCACCCCCATCTCACCCACATGACCGTTCAGGTCACCACCCAAAACGATTCCCTGCGACAACGGGATTGCCGTAAGGACCTCGCCGAGTTTATCCCAAAACGACTTCTTATCAGCGTCGCTACAACCGACCTGTGGCGCGTAAGCATTTACTAGGTGAGTAGGAACCCCCCCACCTTCACGCACATAAGTCGGTCGCTAAAGCGATTCACCTCCAAGATATCATCATGCAACCCCTCAGCGAGCACCACAGCCACCCCGTTCTCTCCACCAGGTGCACCCGTGTAGATCAGCTTGTAGCCATTCCCAATGAGCCGGGATCTGCTGCCTTTCCATCGAGTCTCCTGCAGGAACGCCACGGCCACCTTCCGCCTGGAAAGTACGACGGCTAGCTCCCTCGCGCGTCCGGTCAGCGTGCCAATGTTCCAAGTTGCGAAGCGGAGTTTCGGGGCTCGCGTCTTTAACCTTGCCCGCCCGTGGCACGGTAGCCCTAGTCCACTTGCCACAGGAGTCGGGCGAAACTCCTGCGCGCCGTTATGCGGCGGCGCCCTATCCCTGTGGCCATAAACTCTTTTACTACTTTCCATAAAGATTTGGCAAATTTCGACTTTTACGGGAGCGACTGCCGTCTGACCTCCCGACCCCGAAGGGAAAGTCTGCGCCAGAGCCTCGTCCGTATTTCAGCAGGTGCACCGGCTAGCAGGTGCACCGGCTAGCAGGTGAGGTTGGCTTGGGCCCAACGATCTTAGTGGGCCCCATACACACCCCAGGCATGTATGGCAACAATGACCTTGTCACTGCTTTCCAAGAAATACAAAACTATATTCTAAAAGAAATGACTTCTCAAGAAATACAATTCTATATTCTAAAAGAAATGACTTCCCAAGAAACACAATACTATATATTCTAAAAAAATACTCACCGAACCCAAGTGAGCACCGTGATAGGCAAGTCCACCATGATAGTGTTGGTCAACAAGAGGCGGTTCCCCTTGACGGTGGCGCCCTGCAGCTTGAGCCCGGTCACCGTGAACGACCACTCGCTCTGAGAGTTGTCCGCCGCGGTGCCGGGGTCGGGGATCGTCACCTGTAACGATACATGAGGCATTCATATGCAAACACTAGCTCGAAGGACAGATAACCGCTGGGGAGTAAAAGTCCTCGAGTGGCGACCACGATGCAATGCGAAACGGAGTGTTGTGGCGGCCACTTACTCGGTGGACCGATGACATTGTAGCGGTCGCGGGGAGTCGTTGGATGGAGGTAGCTCGCGATCAATCAATCAATCAAAGTACGTTTATTCATTCGGATATTAGCAAGATATCTCTTTGACATGTCATTTTTTTTTATTTAATCTACTTTACTATGTCTTCGGATCGCGACCTCTATGACATGAGAATAAGACACAAGAAACTCATGGGGCTTTTTTTTGTATATTTTTTTTTGCAGTAATCATGTGATTTACATTGTCGCATATATAATATTATTGAAGAAAAGTGGAACTGGAGCAATAATCTATACTTACTATAATAATCCTTACTAGCATTACAAGAGCGAAAGTAACTCTGTCTGTCTGTCTATCTGTTCAAATAAGTTATAATATACAAAATAATAAACATAAAAAAAATTATTTACTTAAAACACTATCTCATCCACAAACACACAACCCGCCCAACACCGCCCAAACCGCCCCGGGACCCACCACCAGAGTTCTGTGGTGCCAGCCTTGCATTCCTTTCCTACACTCTAGAATTTTATTATAAAATTCGTAGGTAGAACCATCTATTTACTCCTTTCCATAACTTATCCTGCTACTTTACCACAGAACTCCATGAATACGCCCCAGGACGAACCGAACCGAGCCGAACGAACCAAGCATTCGCGAACGCGACCGTGCCCCTGTCTGTCCCCGTCTTTCAATAAAGTATTCATTTCCATGGATTTTTATCGTTAATATAATCCGATGTATTATAGTATGCCATCCTGTACGTTTGCTTTTAATATATGTTTTAAATTTATTAATGGACATGTCACACACATTCTTGGGTAACTTATTATAGTAGAGCATAGATGAGCTAGAGAAGGACCTGTTTATTCTCCAGGGCACAGTTAGATCATCTTTATTTCTTAAATTAAATAAATGTATGTCCCGATTTTTAACAAGCTTGTCCTTATTTTTATGGACGTATAAAATTTTTTCGTAAATATATTGTGAATATACTGTTAAAATATTTATTTCTTTAAATTTTTCTCTAAGTGATTCTCTAGGGCCCAACCCGTAGATAGCTCGTACCGCTCTCTTCTGTAAAATGAAGATATCCTTAATATCTGCAGCACACCCCCACAGCAGGATGCCATATGACATAATGCTGTGGAAGTAGCCGAAATAGACCAGGCGGGCAGTCTTAATATCTGTGAATTCACGAATTTTCTTAACAGCGTAAGCTGCAGAACTTAGTCTAGCGGACAAAGCTTTCACATGTGGGCCCCATTGAAGCTTAGAGTCTAGAGTTATACCTAGAAAGACAGCCTTCTCAACCTTTTCGACTTCCTCGTTATTAATTTTCACTACAGTTTTAACATGTTTAACATTAGGAAGTGTGAATTTAATACATTTTGTTTTGGATCCATTCAGTAAAAGATTATTGGTATTGAACCAATATACTATTTTAGAGAGAGCATTGTACACGTCGTCTATATTTAATTGGCGTCTTTTAACTTTAAATACCAATGAGGTATCATCTGCAAACAATACTATCTCATGTTTGTCCCTTACTAGGTAAGGTAGGTCATTAATATAAACTAAAAACAGGAATGGTCCTAATATGGATCCTTGAGGAACCCCCATTGTTACAGGAGAGCCGGGGGATCGTTTTCCGTTGACATCGACACACTGAACCCTATTGCTCAAATAGGAGGAAATAAGATCCAGAGCGCTATCTTTAATACCATAGTGATGTAGTTTCATGATCAATGTATCATGTTTAACGCAATCAAATGCCTTGGATAAGTCACAGAACACCCCATAAGCATCGTGTGACTCCTCCCAGGCTTTATATATACTTTGAAGTAATGCAATACCTGCATCAGTAGTTGAACGTCCCTTACTGAAACCGAACAGTTTATTGTGGAGAATATTATTATCATGAAAATGTTTTAAAAGTTGGTTTAAAATATTTTTTTCAAAGATTTTATTAAGTGATGGTAGTACAGAAATTGGTCTAAAATTAGTGGGATCTGACGTACTACCCGATTTAAATAAGGGAGTAATTTTACTTAATTTCATTAGATCAGGAAATACACCACAGTCAATACACCTATTGAAAATCATGACTAAATCTGGCACAATATGTTCAATAATAGACTTTACAATAGGCACGGAGATCCCCCATAGATCTTTAGTCTTCTTCAGATTTATTTGCTTAAGGCTTACCATAATATCATGATTTCTTACATGTTGAAATTTAAATTTTGTGTTGCATTCGAGTACATGACTTTTTAACAAAGATTCTGCAATGGGGGTTGAGGAGTTCAAAGTTTTTGTCAAAGTAATAGGTATACTTGTGAAAAAGGATTCAAATTCGCTTGCAACATCTACATCATTAATGATTATCTTATTATCTATCTTTAATTTAAATATACTATTTTTAGCTGTGGTTCTCCCTGTTTCAGGATTTATAATTTTCCAAGAGTCTTTAATTATATTATTGCTATTTTTGATTTTTGTTTGAATGGAAAAACATTTAGCAAGCACACATACTCTGTGAAATATTTTGGAATAATTTTTAACATAAACCTTAAACTCCTCTGAAAAATTGAGCTGTCTTTCCGCATATAGCTCATATAGTTTTTGTCTACTTCGATGGATTCCAACTGTTGCCCAGTCACTAAATTCGCGTTTGTTAGAAACTACCATTGTTCGAGGAGTGAAAATTGATTTAAATTGGTCATTAAGTACCGAGAAGAAATTATTATACAATACATTTGGATCCATTTCACACGGAAGAAATGGTATAATGTTAGTTAAATTTAATTTCAATTTCTCAAGACGAGCTAAAGTTACTGGTACATAGGTTATCTTCCTCTTAGGTATAGGTTTTATAACGATGGCGAAATTTATTAACTGACCATAGTGATCAGATTTAATTTTTTTAAAAACACATTTACTGTTTACATTTACACTTTCAGAAACATAGATATTATCAATACATGTTGCCGAAGTATCCGTTACTCTAGTAGGCTCCAAGGAAGACATTGGACAGGTTGTATGTGTTGTATAAATTTAGGAGTTTATTTGAAAAAGAATAAACTCTAAAGAGATTTACATTAAAATCACCACATACAACCAGTTGTTTCTTAGAATTAGATAACTTTCCTAGCAAAGCATCAAGTACTTCAATAAATACGTTAAAATTATCATCAACAGGCCTTCTGTATACACTAGCCACTATTAATTGCTCCAATTCCACACAAGCTATTTCTATGACACTCTACAGAGAGAGACACAACATCTTTTCTTTCTTTAAATACTAAATTTTTATTTAATAAGACAAGAGATCCCCCCTTTGCCATGCTCTTTCTGCAGAATGCGCTACCGACCTGGTGATTGCTGAAATTAAACATGAGCTCGTGTGCCCGCAGGTGATGCTCAGTTAATTTTTTTTTTTTTTTTTTTTTATTTATTTATTTTGGGAGAACCAACAGCTATTACACAAATATAAGTAAACATTATAGAAATGGAGAGCCAATTAGAGGTTCCCACGAATAAACAACAACTTAAACTAATAATGTGAGAGATCAATCTTCGACACATACAACTACAGGGAAGCACAAACCATGGTAGTCATGATCAAAAAGAGGTAAATAAACTTACTAATCAACAACGAAAAACATTATTATTTATTATTATTTATTTATTTATTAGGTACACCAACAGTAAAGTACACTATATCTAATACAGAAAAACACATTTCATTGAAAGATGGACAAGTGTGCTTACCAATTATAGGTATACACAACGTTATTATAAAAAATGAGGTACATTCCTAGGTTCCTAGGTTTCCTAAAACATGTTACTTAACCGTCTTCTCGCTGAAGCCACGCTGGTACAGAATAGGTCCAAGTCTGCAACGTCACACAAATCATTGAAGGTATCACACGCCCGCAGCAGGTAGGCATTTTGTCTATAGTTGGTTACAGCTCGTGGAACACATAGGGGTTTCTTGGAGCGCGTATTAGTAGGCACTCGCAATGGTATCATATCCAGCAAATTCATACAATCGATACGGTTGGATGCTAATCTTAATAAGAAAATTACGTCAGCAATATTACGTCTACTAGACAGTGGGAGAAAATGAAACTTTCTGCACAGGTCCTCATAATTATCCGAACTATAGGGAACTCTCAGTCGGTAGCATAAATATTTAATAAACCTACACTGAATATTCTCGATGCGTGATATATACACAAGGTAGCGGGGATTCCAGACCTGGGAGGCATACTCCAGCATACTTCTAACGTAGGCACAATATAATATTTTAAAGGTCTTTGCCCGCTTGAAGTCCTTAGAGCTCCTCATAACGAACCCCAAGGCTTTCGAGGCTCTGGTACAAATACTGTCAATATGCCCATCAAAGATGAGCTTCGAGTCATGTAGCACACCGAGGTCTCTCACACACTCTACCCTCCCCAAACCTTGGCCCTTTAAAACATAACGAGAGGGGATAGCAATACGCTTACGCGTAAAAGTGACATGTGAACATTTGGATGGATTGAGATCCAATTTATTCACTGTACAGTAGGCATCGAGTCGCACCAGATCAGACTGTAGGTTAGATACGTCCGTGAATGATCTTATACTACTGAATATTTTCATATCGTCAGCAAAACATAGGAGCTGACTATGCTGAAAACAACTCTCGATATCGTTCACAAAGATAAGAAACAAAAGGGGCCCTAACAAGGATCCTTGTGGGACTCCGCTGGGCACAGTGACCCATCCAGAAATATAATTACTAACCACAACGGCCTGAGTTCTATTATCTATATAAGAAGCGAACCATCTTAAGAGATCGCCCCTAATACCTATCAGATGAAGTTTGCCTAACAATAAATTGTGGTCAATTCTATCGAAGCACTTACTGTAGTCAGTATAAATAATATCAACTTGGCCACCACCTTCCATAGTCTTTGTTAAGTAATCATTCAGAATTACCAGGTTGGAAACAGTAGAACGACCCCGAAGGAACCCATGTTGAGTAGAGGAAAAGGAGCATCGAATTGCCTGATATACTTGATTGTAAATAATTTTCTCAAATAATTTTGCTATGATACATAGTTTAGAAATAGGTCGATAATTATCAATAATCTGTTTAGGACCTTTTTTATGTACCGGAGTTATAAATGCAGATTTCCAGAGACATGGAAACGTGCAAGTTAAAAGTGATTTTTCAAATAATAATGACAATGGGGTGGCTATGGTACCAGCACATTTAATTAGAAAGATAGGGCTCATGGCGTCCGGTCCGGCAGATTTTGATGGGTCTAATTTAGAAAGCAATATGGAAATTTCAGATTTATTTATGGCAATCTTATGGATGTCAGATATAGAAAAAGAATTGTCAGGTAAAATATTGACATCATGATAAAAAGAGGAAGAAGGGGGGGCCAGAAAAGTAGAATGAAAATAATTTGAAAAGGCTTCACATATTTCAGAACCAGTGGAGACTGATTCGCCACGATATTCCAAAGTTTGAGGGATAGTACCTGATTTCCGTCGCGCTTTAATAAAGGACCAAAATTGCTTAGGACTCCATTCAATATTGTTTTCGATATTCTCAATGTACTGACTATAACAAATGTCCTCCACAGTCCTTGCCCTATCCCGGAGAAGAAAAAATGTATTAAGGTCGGACGTATTCCCATAGGTTTTATATTTTCTAAGGAATTTAAACTTTTCTCTAAGTATTTTAATAAGGGCAGGTGAAAACCATTTAGGATAGTCGCTAGGCCAAGTAAGTTTACTAGGGATATATTTAATCTTCAGTTTGTCTACCACGCTATAGAAAAAAGCAGTAGAATCCTCGAGAGACCTACACTTAAATTCACTTGTCCAATCAATACTAGCTAACTCCTCATTAATTGCCACGTAATTACCTCTATTATAAAAATAGCGCAAAAAAGGATGTGGTTTTAGTGAAGGTACTTTTATAAAATCGAGTTCAATAAGTATTGGTTTATGGTGTAGATCAATAGGTACTAATGGCTCATGACATTCAGCAATGGAAACATTGTCATTCGATAAAGCCAAATCTAATAACCTATTGTGAACATTTCTTACCCAATTATATTGCTTTAGATCATAGGTTACCAATTCATCGACTAAAAAACATTCATCAGAACCTGTAAAATTGGTAGGCTTTAAATAACTACAATCCGAGATGGGCTCCCATACAATATCTGAGAGGTTAAAATCCCCCAAAATTAAAAACGTATCGTCTGGTTTCGACAATATGTTCTCACCCAACTTACACAGGTAGTTATGTAATTGTTGCGAATGAGAATGGCCATTTTTCTGCTCAATAATGTAAACACTACAAATATGTAAGTTCGTGCAATCATTATCAGCATTTTTGAGCGTTATTGTGAGCCATAAGTCTTCTGCCAGTGAATGAAATGTAGGCTGAGCGGTGACCGGTACGTTCCTACGCACCGCAATCAACACCCCACCACCATATATTTGGTCCAGGTCATCATACTCACGATCACGTCGCCACACTATGTATCGGTCATCAAACAATGATGACGAAGCAATACTATCTGGTAGATACATTCTGGTTATATCTGGTTAAACATACAATATCAATATTATCCGAGTTCATGAATAATTCCAGTGTTAGTATCTTGCCCTTTGTCAAACGATCAATGTTTAGATGCACCAGGTTTATATTACAATTTATTTTAGTATTATTTTTAATTTTATTTGATTGAGGGCATTTATTTAGGTAACCATTATTATTTGACTTTTTGGACAATGCTATTAAAAATTGAGCAATGTCCTTATTATTTTCTACCACTAATGAGCTAGACTCTAGCTCATTAGTGGTAGAAAATAATAAGGACATTGCTCAATTTTTACAATCTGAGACAATAGAGGTTTCCTCTAGCTGCTAGAGGATACCTCTATTGTCTCAGATTGTAATTTAAATTATTCGATGAAAGGTTTTCATCAGAAACGTCACTATTCAATTCGATCGCTGTTTGTGGCGTCGTATGTTCAGCAGTGGACGGATAAAGGCTGAGATGGTACTAGCTGTGTCCCGCTGTATCACCCGCATAAATCCCGATCAAGTGAGAATTATCAAATATCGTTTCTATCGGATGCCTACATAGAACATATTCTCCAAATTTAAGCCCTCTACTATTAGCGGTAAAGGCAGATGATGATAAAGATGATCAGTCAGTCAGTCAGGATAAAGGATTTTATAGATGATATTAGCTATATCCCGCGGTTTTACCCGCATAAGTCAGGATTCCATGGGACTCCTTTCTTATTGGATCGTCTACCTCGTAAAAAGAACACACTCTCCAAATTTCAGTTCTCTACTATTAGCGGTAAAGGCTGTATATCAGTCAGTCAGGACAAAGCATTTTATAGATATGTGGTTTTTGTCGTTTGAACGGTAAAGGTAGCTAATACAGTGAATAACTTGCAATAAGTGTGGTTATTTCCTCTTGTTTCTATACAATCAAAGGCGTGATATGTATCTATCTATCTGAGCAAGTTTTGCACAATATAATAACAACAGTATTTACAAACGATCCTAAGCTCAGCTTAGCTTTTGTCACATTTCCGCGGACGTTGATCATCGCTCACAAGAGCAAGACAAAACACTAACGGCCGAATACAGAAACGCATATCAAAATTTCAGTTCTACTTAAACAACTAAGCACCTCTCCAATTTTAAAAATCCCATACAATTTTAGCTGCTCAATTACTTAAGTACGCCTCAAATTTTTAATTACGTTTCTATATTTGACTGTAAGCCACGCATGGAGGGTCGTGGTATGGTACTCTAGTTACCTGCAGATGCAGTTCTTCCAGCGACCAGGAGTTGGCTTGCGCCACGCACTGCCGCGTGGCCGTGATGTACGCCTCAGGGTTGAGCAGGCCGCCGAGCCACACCGGCACGCTCTGCGGGACACACATGTTGGGATGATTTTTGGGATCAAACTCAAAAGAAGACGGGGCGATTCCACGTTGGAAAGCAAGTCCGAAGGCAACTCTGTCATAGTTAAGTTAACCTACAATTTCAAATATACGACGACGCCGAACTTTACCTAAAACAGACCACACCTACAGTACACATTTAAAGAAATTCGTGCACTATCCTCGTCAGTATCTCTAATTAACAAAATGTCATTGGATTCAAAACTAGCAATCGCAACTGTCAAATAAGTTTCAATCGAGTTTTGGTAGCAATGGAATTTTCAGCTGTCACTATGTTTAGTAGCAAGCGCCGGCAGCATGCCGCGCACCAGCGTCCCACCTGCAGTCGTACATGCAGTCGTCTAGTAGCGACGGCATCAGCGATGGTGGCGAGCTGCGTGACGCGGTGCGCGAAGTCCCCCACCCACTGCTGCACGGTGCAGCCGCGCGCCACGGCGTAGCGCCGCCAGCGCGCCGGCAGCATGCCGCGCACCAGCGTCCCACCTGCAGTCGTACCTGCAGTCGTCTAGTAGCGACGGAATCAGCGATGGTGGCGAGCTGCGTGACGCGGTGCGCGAAGTCCCCCACCCACTGCTGCACGGTGCAGCCGCGCGCCACGGCGTAGCGCCGCCATCGCGCCGGCAGCATGCCGCGCACCAGCGTCCCACCTGCAGTCGTACCTGCAGTCGTCTAGTAGCGACGGCATCAGCGATGGTGGCGAGCTGCGTGACGCGGTGCGCGAAGTCCCCCACCCACTGCTGCACGGTGCAGCCGCGCGCCACGGCGTAGCGCCGCCAGCGCGCCGGCAGCATGCTGCGCACCAGCGTCCCACCTGCAGTCGTACCTGCAGTCGTCTCGTAGCGACGGCATCAGCGATAGTGGCGAGCTGCGTGACGCGGTGCGCGAAGTCCCCCACCCACTGCTGCACGGTGCAGCCGCGCGCCACGGCGTAGCGCCGCCAGCGCGCCGGCAGCATGCCGCGCACCAGCGTCCCACCTGCAGTCGTACCTGCAGTCGTACCTGCAGTCGTCTAGTAGCGACGGCATCAGCGATGGTGGCGAGCTGCGTGACGCGGTGCGCGAAGTCCCCCACCCACTGCTGCACGGTGCAGCCGCGCGCCACGGCGTAGCGCCGCCAGCGCGCCGGCAGCATGCCGCGCACCAGCGTCCCACCTGCAGTCGTACCTGCAGTCGTCTAGTAGCGACGGCATCAGCGATGGTGGCGAGCTGCGTGACGCGGTGCGCGAAGTCCCCCACCCACTGCTGCACGGTGCAGCCGCGCGCCACGGCGTAGCGCCGCCAGCGCGCCGGCAGCATGCCGCGCACCAGCGTCCCACCTGCAGTCGTACCTGCAGTCGTCTAGTAGCGACGGCATCAGCGATGGTGGCGAGCTGCGTGACGCGGTGCGCGAAGTCCCCCACCCACTGCTGCACGGTGCAGCCGCGCGCCACGGCGTAGCGCCGCCAGCGCGCCGGCAGCATGCTGCGCACCAGCGTCCCACCTGCAGTCGTACCTGCAGTCGTCTCGTAGCGACGGCATCAGCGATGGTGGCGAGCTGCGTGACGCGGTGCGCGAAGTCCCCTACCCACTGCTGCACGGTGCAGCCGCGCGCCACGGCGTAGCGCCGCCAGCGCGCCGGCAGCATGCCGCGCACCAGCGTCCCACCTGCAGTCGTACCTGCAGTCGTCTCGTAGCGACGGCATCAGCGATGGTGGCGAGCTGCGTGACGCGGTGCGCGAAGTCCCCTACCCACTGCTGCACGGTGCAGCCGCGCGCCACGGCGTAGCGCCGCCAGCGCGCCGGCAGCATGCCGCGCACCAGCGACCCCACCATGGACCGCGTCTCGTTCGTTTGCTTCATCGAGCCCTGGACAAACGACACATATTATATGTTAAGCTGGGGTCCAAGGGGTTGTGTTTCATCCATGCCAGATCGGACAGGCCGTGGGGACCGTAGCGTACGATGAAGCCTGTCGTCGCACAGGCCTTAATAGGCGTGGCGCGCCCTGGCCTGGCCTGTGATATAACGGGCCGTGGGACCTCAGCTTTTGATAGATTTTTCTCGTGTTTTAGCGATGTTGAATTGAAATTAATTCTGTTTTTTTTTCGCGTTGTGTTTATTATTGGAACGAAGTTCCTTATCGCGGGTTGCGAAAAGGGGGCTAGACAGAAAAAAATTAAGACCAAAAGTTGTAACGGATACACTTTTTTTTCTTGGAACTTCGTTCGGGTGTCCCTTGACACCTCACAAGATTTTTTTTAGCATTGTTTCAATGCCCGACGTTTCAAAACCTTTACTGAGAGGGGCTATTAACAGCCCCCGGCCCGAAACCGATGATGGAAATGTGTGCCATATTGAGTCGCCCTGAGGGACGGAGATACGTCATTCTCAATTTAAAAACATCTCGAAATGATACACCTTCCGTTTATTTTGCACCCACCCATAGTAAATGAAATATTTGAGTTAGGTCTCCCCCTGATTTTTTACAACCATCACACAAAAATGACTCCGGTGAGGTCTATTGACGTAAAAACAGCTCATTATCAAGTAAAAAATAATCATAAACATGGTCCCCTCGCGATCAATACCATTGTAAAACGGTTGAAACGTCGAGGTAAGAAAATAAATAAAAAACGCGACTAAGACCCGAGAAAATGTAACTGTGAAAACTTAAACATACCTTGCAAATGGAGATTACATTCCTCAGATCATGCAAAACCTGCTGCAATAACGAGGCTCCAGCCGCAACTTCCCGTTCAAAGAACCGATACAAAGGATCTTTTATATTCTCCACTGTACGCCTCAAAGTCGGCAACTCTTGAGGCAGTAGCTGAAGCCAGTTCGAGGCTGTTTCTTGGAGAGTCTTCATCCAGGCTGGTCTGCCGTCTCCCTCGACGATAGTGGCGCTAGGGTCGTGGTCTTGGGACGCTGCGTTGTACGCGAGTTCTTCTTCGTCTTCTAGTTGCTGCATTTTGAGGAGTTTGGAGACCAGGTCGCTGCCTTGAGTTGTTAGGAGCACCTAGAGAAAACGCAGATTTTCAAATTATATCTTTGAAGATTCTATATCCGCGATAACTTTTTTTTAAATGTATTAAGAATACATTTAAAAAAAAGTTATCGCGGATATAAGCGCTTTAAACTAATGTATAAAATGAACTAAGATATAGGCATTCGATTAACCCTTTCTTTCGGAAAACATCGCGCGGAAACCGACATGTCCTAGGACTCACCACGGTCCGAAGACATGGGACATTCGCCAATTTGGAGTAGAATCTGCTGCTTACTGCTTAACCCCTCTAAAGAAATCACATACAATGGCCCAATTGTGAGGCTAAGTGCGAAAAAGGCCCAGCGAAACTAACTAACCCTCTCTTATTCGGGTAAGACGGATACATCTTAAAAATGTGTGTTAAAAATGTGCCGTGCCATCTTAAAAAGAACACATTCTCCTATTTTCAGCTCCGTACTATCAGCAGTTTAGGCTGTGCGTTGATCCATCAGGTGGTCAGTCAGTTAGTACAAAACATTTCGACAAAAACATTGCAAATCGCTGATCCTCAATGGGTTCGGAAAGAATCAGCGATTTGCAATGTTATCTAGATTTAGTTTTAACATGTCTGGTCGGAGGTGTGGTGGCCGCTCTGGCTTGCCCTCTGTCAGAGGAAGCTTTGGTGCTTTACCAACTTGTTTTTCAGGGGTTACGTAGATTCTGTGTTGCGATGAAGGCCTAACAGAGCGACTTTACCGTTCTTTAAATAAAGCTCTTTAAATCTATACTAATATTATTTGGCTGAAGAGTTTGTTTATTTGTTTGAACGCGCTAATCTCAGGAATCACTGGTCCGATTTGAAAAATTCTTTCAGTGTTGGATAGTACATTTATTGAGGAAGGCTATAGGCTACTTTTGATCCCGATATTCCTACGGGATCGGTTCTTCAAGGGTGAAACCGCGGGACGCATTGGACTGAAATATCCGCACTGCGAAAATAGGCCATATCGTGAGGCGCAGCTTCATAACAAACTCTGTAAAGAATGTAGTTGCAGTAAGAACTTACCTTCTCAGCGTTGTTGGGCAGCCCGAGCCAGGAGGGAGTCTGTCGGTCGGACAGCTCCTCGATCCACTTGAGGAAGTGGTCGCGCCGGTTGCCGTCCGGCATCGTGATGTGACGCTGGTTGCCTGACGCCTTACATAGAAAACAAACACAACGTAATTGATTATTAACTTGCTGTGTCCCGTGGTTTTACCCACGTAAGTCCCGATCCCGTGGGAATATCGGGATCAAAAGTATTCAACAAACATACAGAAAAACACACACACACACACACACAAAATATGAATCTTTCCTCTTTATAATATCAGTAGAGATATGGATATGTTATGTTTATATGTTTAGGTAGTTAGCTACATGGTTGCCGGTAGTCAAAGGGAATCGACTCGAAATTATTGCATTGCCCATTTGGTTATTAACATACGAAAAAGATAAATATCATATTTTGACTCATAATACTACAAGTATGTTCTTTAGCCTTAAATGCTTCTTTTAAAAAGTACCTTCAGAGGAAAAGTCAGAATATTTGCAGAATGACTCGATTATCCGTTTGCCCGTCCATCTGGCTGTCAAGACTATTTTATGTTTGCTATCGCAAATATATCTAAGTTTAGATAGTTAAGATTTAAAAGTTGTACCAAGGGGTGACCTTATTGCTAAAATGTCTGCCACTGAAGCGAAATAGCGGTAGAAATGGGCGGGTTGTGTGTTTGAGGATGTAACAGTGTTTTTTTTTACAAACTTATTTGAACAGAGAGCCAGAGTTACTTTCGCGCTTGTATTGCTAGTAAGGATTATTATAATATAGATTATTGCTCCAGTTCCACTATTGTTCAAAAATAAATATGCGACTCATATGGTTTTTTTTTTGCAGTAATCATGTGTCATTATGATTACTGCAAAAAAAAACCATATGAGTTTCTTGTGTCTTCTTCTCATTAAAGGTCGCGTTCCGAAGACACAGCAGATTAGATATAAATACTGATATTTCTAAGAGATATCTTGCTGATATCCGAATGAATAAATGTATTTTAATTCATTTCATTTAGAGATGTAAATCTAGTTACTCTAGCTAGACTTACCCCGTCAACATTAGCGACGAGCGCGAAGTCCGCCTCGAACGACTTGGGCGTGAACAGTTTACACAAGAAGGAGTGCAGCAGCCGCTGGTCGAACAGGTTGTCGATCTTGCCGCCGTAGATGCACTGCGAGAGCAGCGTCACCAGCGCCTCCCACGGCACCTTCTCGGGGGGCAGGTTGGTGCGGCCCTGGGGGACAAATTACACAGTACAAATAACTGTGAACAACACACAGCGCCATCTAGCCCCGTGGTGAGCTACTAAGCTTGTGTTACGGTGACTAGACAACGGATGTAATTTATTGTTCTTATGTAAATTTATACATATTATAGATAGAGAGACATAATACTTGTAGCCGCTTGTAGCTTCTTTGCTGGCGTGCATACGCCCGACAGAGGTCGTTAAAATGAATTAGGTAAAGAAATGAACTGTGAGCCGTCATCTAGTTAGAAATCAACTATGGTCTAGTAAGAAGATAAAAGGACGATAGTTTAACAAATTCCATCCTGTCTTCCATAGTAGCTGCTCTGGCCCAAGTATCGGAACTCGGACGAGTTCCCTTGACGCTAGCTAGTAAAGCTTTCCACCAAATTCATCTCCTCTCCTTTCGTGTTGGGATACCGTATCCATATCTCTTAGGTTAACTATATCTTCTCGGTAAGTTCTCAGAGCTCGATTAGGTAGTCTAAAAGAGAGAGAGAGAGAGAGAGACAGAGGCAGCAGTAAAGTGTGTATTGTATAGGTTACCATAGCAGTAGCATCGATCCAGGTATCGAGCGTGTCGCAGGCCACGCGGAGGTCCGACTCGTTGAACTCGTAGTACTTGGCCCAGCCCAGCGGCACGTAGCGCAGGCGCTCTTGGACTATGCCTGGGAATTGTGGGTTCAAATATTTCATGAGCGTCCAAAAACCTTAAAAGTTGACAATTTGTTTACGGCAGTGACATCACGAGTTAGTTTTAAATCAGTAAATCAAAATGAGTTTTATTTTTAGTAACATTAATTGTGTGCAAAAATATTGTGAATTTCCGAACATTATAGGACAGTTTCTCAAAATGAATAATGTTCTCTATTTGACAATTTCAGTTGCATCTGTTATAATAATATCTGATGACGTGACGTGAAAGCGACAATTTCATTTATTTTAATCAATATTTGTTACTGTTACATAATCTGCTAGCAGGTATCTCACATAAAAGAGTTCACTCGTGACTTGTTGGTCACGAGTTAAGTAGAGAGACTCGATAAATATGTTCGTTCGTACTTGTTCTTCGTGTCCATAAAAAATATCAAGGGAATGGGGTTAAACCCGCCCAATCCAGTATAGGTAAGGTTTTTTTATTGGTTGACATCAGGTCAACGGCCGGGATACAAGGAGCTGCTAAGTTTGCTTGGGAGCTCCACAGTCGCACTGAGTCCGGCTTGGATCAATAAATCCCCATCTTCCCAAGGTACCCTTATGTTCGTTAGAATGACTCACCATGGAACCACGCGAGTAGGAAGTAGAGACGAGCGCGCTCCGACGGCTGCTTCATCATGCGGGCAGCCGGTACCTACGGGGGAATTATGTTGTACTAGCTCTATCACAAGGTTTCACTCGCGTAAATCGGGAGCCCATGCGAACATTGAAAAATTATTTTATTTCGAATGTCTAAATCACATAAAGAACACACTCTTCGAATTTGAGCTCTCTAAAATCAGTGGTTTAGGGTGTGCGTTGAACACATCCTAAACCGCTGCCTGCAAAGGTCTGATCCTGCTATAATATCGGGATAAAAAGCTAGCCTTTGTTTTACTCCAGATCCCAGCTATCTGCAGACCTAGTATCATCGTAATTGGTCCAGTAGTTTTTCATTTACACTCAAACTTTCACATTTATAATATTAGTTGGATACGATCTACGAAAAAAATGATTTTTCTTCTGTTTTCGCGATGCTGGATAAAAAAATAAACAAATTTTTCGTTTTTAAATGTGTGGTATCTATTACTTTCAATATCGTCTCGAAACGTTGAGCATTGAAACGCTTAACGTTTTGAGACCTGTAAAGGTAACGCGATTAAAACCGAAAAATGTGTTTTTTTCTACGAAATAATAGTTTAGATCAGACTTACAGTAGCGAAAGTCCTCAACAAGTTAGCCCTGATCCCGGGCGGGGGCTCGAAGACCAGCACGCGGCCGGCGCGCAGCAGGTTGACGGGCAGCTTGGGGCTGATCTCCGTGGTGAGGAACAGACGGAAGTTGGGGTGCGGCTGCAGCGAGTGCAGCTTCTTCTCCAGCTGCACCAGCCACACCGGGGCCAGGTGCACGTTCTTTAGCATCACCCACCTGGTCAACCAAGGACATTCAATTATTTATGGTTTGTGGATCTAGGCAATATGGATGGTATATATAATACAGCTGCGTCCCGAGGTTTTACCCGCGTAAGTCATGATCCCGTTGGAATACCGGAATCAAAATATGCCTATGTTATTCCTCGATAATGTAGCTTTCTATAGGTGCAAAATTTTTTCCAGCAGTTTCATTACAAACGAACAAATAAATCTTTCCTGAAAAGAATCTATGAAGCGGGCTACAAACCATTAGTTTTAACTGTGCAGTTTTAATCGTACGGTCAAACTGTTCAGTTGAACCATACGTGTGTAGGCAAAACTAAGAACAGCGCAGTTGAACTGACAATCTTAATATTTCTTATGTTTTATTGCTCAAGGCATTTCTACTAGAAATATTTTTACAAGGAGAAATACATCATCAATAAACACAGTTTGATTGCGCAGTTAAAACTACAGCTACTGCCACCTTTAGTCAGTCTTACCACTTGGGCATACAAACATCACTCAATAATAATATCTCACCGTCCGGTCTTGCAAGCGGTGTTAATGGCGCGCTCTGCTTGGTTAAACCCTTCCGCAGATCCGATGGCGATGCTCGAGAGAGGCTTGTTCAGTTCCGTTGCCATGTCGTCGACGCGACCTGTGTACAATCAATAGAGAACATTAAGTCTTTTTACCCGACTGCCGAAGGAGGGTTGTTAAATAAGGTACATTTGATTTCACAAACACTTTTAGTGATCTAATAATAAAGGTACAATGGGTAGCCTTATCTCTAAAAGCGATAAATTCTTGTCAATCCAGGCAACCTTTAGATAGACAAGTATTGTAGGAGGTTACATTTAGATACTTACAAGTTTTCGTTCAGGTATCTATTGCCTATGTACTTTTGTCGTGTTGACTCAGAATCTCGATTATTATACACCTGACATCATAAACGTCAGTTTCCAGTTTCAACTTCCTATATAGGTTCACCCGTTTCTGTGCTGGTCCCACACAGATAGACAGTCAGACAATCGAGTAATCTTATAAGGTTTGAGATTATAACCCTACATCGTGTGAAACCAAGAGTAGAATAGTATGTGATATATTACCGCTAGCGTCGTATCCGGGCACGGAGCAGAGCAGCGCCGGCGTGGTGGCGTTGAGCTGGTGCTCGGTGACGGTCGCCAGGTCGAACTCCGTCTCGGCGCGCGACATGAACGCGCCGCCCAGCACCGCCGCCACCAGCTGCGACGCCGCCGCGATCACGCGGTCCGGCCGGAACGCCTGACACACCCGACCATTTCACACTTAACTATAATGTAACTAGCTGACAATAAAATAATCCTACGTTCTAAGCCACCTCCCAACCAATTTTTAGGCAAATCGGTTAAGCCGTTCTTGAGTTATAAATAGTGTAACTAACACCACTTTATTTTATTTACAGGGAGACGTCATGTTTCAAGGACGGTGAATTAAAGCCGAAAGGGGGTTATTCTACATGTCTAGGCGACCAAATTTTCTTCTACGACTTTTGGCAATTCTAACAGGAGATCCAGGAGAGGTCCGCTGTAACGCCAGGCCAATCCCAGGAATAACCGCCTGGGATCAGTTATAGACAGATCGTGTGCCCAAACGCTAGTCTTCGGTTCTCTATAAAGAAGAGCTGACTCTGGACGACTAAAACCTATGTATATATGATATAGCATCCCAACTATGACCATTTTGGGTATAAATGGTCTGCTGAACCATCAGGCCACTCCCAAAAGCAACCGCCAGGGATCTGTTATAGCCAGATCGTGTGCCCAAACCACAGACATACATATAGGTAGACGTCACATGTACCTCGATTTGTATTGAAACCGAGCGTGTCGCCTTTTTAATACCCACTGTGACGTCACAGCCACAGAAAATGTTTTAGCCTTTAGGTACTCGAATTTTTTGGAATTTTCAAAATAGTGTTCGGTACCTGTATGAGCAGCAGGCGGTACATGGCGAGCGTGTGCGTGGCGGGCGGCGCGCTGGGGTCGGAGTCCCACAGCGTGGGCACGCACTGCTCGGGCGCCGCCTGCGCCAGCCACGCCGGCAGCTCGGGCAGCTCGCCCGCCTTGTCCAGCAGGCGACGGAACGCCACCAGTCTGGGGGAATACACTACATTGAAGTTTCAAGACACAATGTCTTTAGCTGGAGGATCTTGTGGAGGCCAAAGCTGTTGGAATTGCAGTTTGAACTGAAAGGTGTCAAGCAAAGTGACACCAATAAAAGAAGAGCGATACAAATTTCCAATATTGCCATTTAATCGTTTTTGGTTCTTAATAAGCACTGGTTAACTCCCAACATATTTACCGAGGTTTACTAATGAATAAGCCCGTTAGTTTATCCCACTGCAGAGCAAAGGCCTATCCTCTTAGAGGGGTTAGGTAGTAAGACGCGACGGGAGCCTACTCCGGATTGGCGAATGTCCCATGCGTTCGGACCGTGGTGAGTCCTAAGCCATGTCGGTTTCCTCGCGATGTTTTCCTTTATCGATGACATCGAAGAGCAATGTTAGTGCACAATTGACTTTGAAGGTCTGGTCAGCGTGCCCTCGGCGCCCTTCAGATGGATCTAAGTAACCAATGTAGTACCTGGAACTAAGCCTGTGCGCCGCGTCGTGCTGCTGCGTGGAGAGCGGGTCGAGCGGCGCGGCGTGCGACACGAAGCCCTCCTTGCCGCGCAGGAACACGGCGAAGGTCTGCTCCAGCGTGTCGTCGGCGCCCGTGCCCTTCAGGTGGATGCGGCACAGCAGCAGCGCGAACGTGAGCCGGTCCGTGTGCAGCATCCCGCGCGCCACGCGCTCGTATACCATCTGGTGACGTAAGATAGCGGGTATAGGCTTCCGACCAGACTGAGGTAATACAGCAGTTCTGTACGGTTCTCTGTGAGAGAAGTTAAGAGGAGTCTTTTTCTATACAAACTTAGTCGACTGTTTACTCCCAGGATAAAGAGATTAGAGCAAATATGTTAATGCACGAAATGGTTTCGTCAACGCGAATTTACCGACGCTACGGTTGGCTGGCATTCGCGCGCGTTTCAGTTCACAAAGGTCGCATTCCATTCTCATCGCTGATGATAATATGGTACGAACTTCAGGCCAAACCAAATTCTTTAGAACCCTTATTCTGTTTTCTTAGTTCCATAGAATCAACGCTAGATTATGTTTAGACATAGTTTAAATAGATAATGATAAGAACAAATTGTCATTAAGACAGTGGAAATCAAAGGAGGCATATGAGATTTGGCTCTACTGGGCTGGTCATCCTCCTGAAAAAGAAAATCTTTACGCTATATGATTCAAACTGGAAGGTCTAGTTGTGGAAACACTTACATACATCGATGTCCAAATCATAATCTTCCTTTTGGATTAACCAGACATACATCGGGGTCAATATCATTATAACCCTCCTTTCGCAGCAGTCGAGTAAAAACAGCCCGTAGTACTAAACATGTTATTCTTAACAAACATCTTAAGTAAAACAATATTTAAAGAACTTACAGTGAACAGTTCCTCAGTGATAATGCCGAGTCGGATAGTGTGGTCGGTCTGTGAGTTGACAGCTTGGCAGACCAGCACCGAGCTGAAGATATCGAGGAACATCTTCAGAGAGTACTGGTACAGGAAGTGGACCTGGTTCAGCGACTCCATCGTGAAGTAGATGCTGCTGCAAGCCTGGGGGAACGATCACCAACATTTAGTTAGCAACAATCATGTACTTCTGGGAAATGTTGTAAGCTCACAAGATTTAGCCACGTAACTTTTTTGGCAGGTCTTAATAGAAATTAAACTCATCTTTCGGTTTTAATCGCGTGGTGCTTATTACTTTTAGCATTGTTTCAACGCTCAACGTTTCGAGACATTTACAGGTCCCTTCATGAGGATTGACAAACCTGTAAAGGTCTCGAAACGAAAACAGAAGAAAAATCTAGGTCTTAAATAGCATATTTCCGAGCAAGACTCACCTGTGACAAGGGCAAGTACTGTTGACTGACAGTCTCGATCTCCGCGATGACCTTGTCAGTCTCCTCCACCTTGAGACCGATGTCGTCAGCTTCTTTCTTGAGTGTCTCGAGTGTCGCGATCACTGAGTCGTCGTCCAGGATCTTGCCTTTAGCATCGTTTAGCGCTTGGAGCAGAGACTTCTCTAACTGACGGAGGCGGAGGTGGAATTCGCCTAAAGAAATTTAATACAGGGTTGAGGAAAATTGGCGTCCAGTATGGCTTCCAATACACGACGAAACTGACACTCGACTACTCCTACAGCATACATTTAGGAGTTTATTTATATGTGTGCCGTAGGTTTGCCCTGTTTCAGTCTAACTGTCACTCTAAGGGTGGTCGTGTATTTTAAGCTTTAAGAGTTCAGCAAAATACTGCAACCCCACTTAAAATTTGAAAGACATAATTGTGCAGATATAAAATTCAAAATAAGTTTCATATTTTTACACACGATAGATGAGCGTTTAACCACTATCTCACCTGATGGTAAGTTACAATATGGTCTAAGATGAGCGTACTGCGGATCAAGATTTGACCTGTCTTCTTGTACCAGTATACGTATCGGAACACGGACAAGTCCGCCTTTCGATTGGCTAACATCAGGTCAGCCAACGTTAGGCAACTATTAGGGCTAGAGGGGGATACTAAGAAATACTGGTGGGGGATGAATTATTGAGCATAGAATTTAAGCTGCTTTGTTGTCCAGACAGACCTTATATTTCTTCGTATTAGACGGATTACTCAGTTAGACTGCCGTATGCAATGTGAGAGTGGTGAGACCGACCTTGCAGCTTCAAGAGGTCAGACCTCTTGGTGTCGATGTCGGGGCGCTCCGCCTTGAGCACGCGATGCAGACACTGCGACTGCAGCGACGACCGCGTCACCGTGAAGTTGACGAACGTCACGCGGGAACACATGTCCGGCGGGAACTCCACGGTCGGGTCCCTGGGGTACGAACATACACTCAGACAACGAAATCAGTTTCCATTGCATTCTCTATTGTCACCAATGATGAGCTCTTGTGGTGAAGTTGTCTAACGATGGAACGGAAAACCACAACTAGCAAGTAAATGGCCGCTGTGGCAAGAAGGCCCGACTGCAATGCAGAAGGTTGCGGGTTCTAGTTCCATCGGGTGCAAGTAGTTATGCTTAAAAATAAATATTTGTTTCTGGTCTGGGTGTTTTCTATGTATCATAGATGTATTTAAAAAAGATGTAGTATATCCGTTGTCTAGTACCCATAGCACAAGCCTAGTGCTTAGTTTGGGGCTAGATTGTGCTGTGTGTAACGTCGTGCAATATTTATATTTTTAAAATCTCGTCGAGAGAAGAGAATCGAAAAGCATTTTCCTCAAAGCTAGTGGTTCTTCTCTGTAGAGTTGTAAAGTCCATTTGTCAGATTGTTTGTGACTAATGCACAACTTAACGTTTCAAAGAGCTAAACTTTGAAGTCCTACAGTTTAAGTAGGACTTCAGAGTCCTTCTGCAACATAAATCAATTATTCAAGAACTCTTCGGCAGATATCCTGAAAAAAAAACAGGTTCTAATCTTACCTAGTACTGAGGAATATAACGAAGGAGGGACTGAGATCGATGTCCTGGTCCCCCAGCGTGATGAGCACTCGGCCGCCGGTCCGCCGGAGTTCACGGTTCAGTACCGGGTTCAATATCGGATCGTAATTTTCTACGTCCTGAAAAAGGAAATAAACTTTTACTCCTTATTTATCCACAGAAGAACAAAAGAAAGATATATGAAGTTGTAGAAATTGGCTGAGGCGAGTGAATACGTGTGGTTCAGTGGATAGACACTCGGCCTAAAGTGAGAGCTGCGAGTTCAAATACAGTCGCGGGATAATATTTTGAAAATGTAATATTCCTTGATAATTTCTAGTAAAAAAATAACCTTCTCCTTTTTCGGAAGTTGGTTACAATTTACAATCATGATAATAATATGATAACAACAAAATTGAGAACCTTCTTCTTTTGAAGTCGGTTAAAAACTACAAATGAAGCTGTATCTTACCTGAACAAGCAGCGGGTTACCGAACCGCAGAGCCGACTCCAAGTTCTTTCTAAAGGAGTCATCGAGGAATGAAGTTTTTGTGATCTTCCTCTCTTTGAACTCTCGCATTATGAACTCGGTTGCTTGACCCGATGGATCGATTATCAGTGGATATCGGTTGAAACGCTGGAAAAATATAAACAAATGAAAAAAAAAGTTGAATGAAAAGAAAAATCGGCTAAGTAAGCTTGGTACATCTTAGACCTTATAAAATTCAAGGACTTGATTGATTGATATATCAAAGCACAGCCTAAATAGTCAGTCCTAGAAACATGTATTTTGGAATGGCATTCTTTGTACTGCGTATGTATCCACTAAAAAAGCGATCTTCGAAAATTCCCATAGGATCAGGACTTATACTGATTAAAACATGAGACGGCGAGTCAATTATAAATTAACTCACTAGGTCTACCGTTCCCAAGAAAATTGATGCTGACAGACGGACAAGCGAGTGATGTTTTAAGAGATTCTGTTTTTTTTTTATTTTAAGGTACGGAACTCTAAAATAAAATAAAACAAAGAATATAAAATTCAAACCCTGAAGAAGAGATCTGCAAAGGTCTCGAAACGTTGAGCATTGAAACAATGCTTAAAGCAATAAGCACCACGCGGTTAAAAACGAAAAATGAGTTTAATTTCAATCCAACATCGCGAAAACAGATGAGAAATCTACAAAGAATATACACAAACTTACTCTAAGCATAATAGCGTTCTCGACACAGAGTTCGTCCGTGGGCAACGCGTTGGCCTGCCAGCGCAGCCTCTCGTCCGGGTTGCTGAGGTACTCCGTGCGCGCGATGTCGGCGCGGTAGCGGATGTTGGCCGCCGCCAGGTGACCGGTCCATGTTGTGAATAGGTTTTGGCGGTACTGGGGACATTCAGATACAAAATAGGGGTAGTTATGATGTGAACTTATGAATTTCTTGTGGTTTCTTCTCATTAGAGGCCACACTAAAATCATAATCAGATCGACATGTCAAAATGATCATACATTTGTATACATTGCTCTCATTGGATAAATTAATTTGTAAATAAATATTATTTAGTTTAGCTGGAATAGTTAATAGAATTTTCGTAAAAATCACCTATTAATGTCAATAAACGTCTTTTCCGTTCAATTATTCCCTCGTAACCTATTTAAATAATAAATACGCGAAGCAAAATGAAACTGAATTGTTTTTTAGTTTTAATACCTAAAATGGAAACATTAAGCACATATTGAATTCGACACACTATCAAAACAAAGTAAAACAATACGTACATGTTGATCAAAGTATCCGCCATAAGCGATGAAGGCAGCAGAGAGAAGTACATCACCGACGATGGTACTCATTTGAGACCGGAAAGTCTCGGAACTTGATTCCCAACGCTCTCGTTCTATTACCAAGCTCTTTAGCAGCGCTATGGATCTGTCAACCTGGAATAGAAAGAAATCGGTTAAGTATGAGCCTATGTAGATTCGTCGCTGAATTGTATGGAATGCTCAAACCGAAGTCAAGTTATAGAGCGCCGGTTTAATCATTTTATCTTTAGATTTCTAAGTGATTTAAGGTTGAATTGCCTTGACAGACGGCATGAAAAACAAACAGATAAGTAATCTTACAAGAGTTCTTTGTTAATACTCGGAAGTAGCGGAATCCTTAGTTTTAAGCTTTAAATCACTCCTTTTTAAATGGTCCTTCGAGCCGGATTTGGGAAAGCAGAAAAAGCACTACGCAATAATAATGAGATGGATAAAATAATACCTTAGCCTGTACATTCTCCAAATCAGTCTTGATAGCCTGAGCCTGACTGATGAGCTGAGCGTACTCCTCCTTGTATGAAGCGATGGACTTCTCTAATTGAGCGATGAGCTCCCTCACTTCGTCGCCAGCCGTCACGTTGGTCTGGGCCTGGTCTTCGAGAGCCTTTAGCTCATTGCGGAGTGGTTCTACGCGTTTTAACATGTCCGCGTATTCGATCTGGAGACAATTTGTTTATTCACAATGAAATGGTAAGACTAAAAAACGGTTAAATCATTTTTTATGAAGCATAATTATTGTGTCATAATATTTATTTCGCAAAATATAGGTAAGTGATAAAAGTTGTTCAATAATATTTTTTATTGATTATTCACCCTTTGAGATAATATGAAAAAAACTGTGTAAGGATTGGTTCGTTTGTTCCAAAATAAATTGGTATAACGAAATATAAGATTAAGAACTTGCTTCTGGTCTTCTGAGAGACTACTTACGGGGTAACCTTTTCTGTAAAAGAGAAATTCTCAAGACTCAAAGTTATCTAAAGACACAGAGACTACAAAAATAACTTGTGTGTGCGTGTGTGTATGTATGTGTTCCGAGCCGTGGATACATCCACTGCTTCAGAATTAACTGTGTGCAAATTTACCTGAGCAATGGCCCATTTGACCATAGGACCGCAA
This sequence comes from Idaea biselata, assembly GCA_958496205.1. Classification (NCBI taxonomy): domain Eukaryota; kingdom Metazoa; phylum Arthropoda; class Insecta; order Lepidoptera; family Geometridae; genus Idaea; species Idaea biselata. Next base: position 1,789,773 of record OY292403.1, on the reverse strand, counting down.
GCCATACTAGCTCGGTTCACTTTCTCGAAGTTATAATCCGGATTGCTCAGGTATCGAGTCTTCATTTTCTCGCGAACATCGTCACTGTTTACACATAAAATACACTTGAATACTTGCCAAATAAAAAAAAGAATAACGTGCTATACGTGCAAATATTCCCGGCCCAATTCAATGAATAACCTAACCCTACCCCATCCGTCGAAATTAACATGCATTGTTTTTGAAAAAATATTAAATTTTTGTTCACAAAAGACGTCACTTACCACACACAGCATATCTAGAGATAAACACTAGGTTTTAGTGTTAAATTTATTTTTTTGTAATAGCAAAGAAAAAACAAAAAAGCTTTTTCTGTTTCACATTTAAAAAGAAAACAGTTTATTTATTGGCAAATTATGTTCATGCATTTCTTTAGACGATAAAAATAAAGTTATTTTATAGATACTTACTGAAAAGTGAAATTACTGAATTATAATAACTTTAAAATGTCGTTTTAATTTTTGAAATTCGTTTTTGGATAGGTATTAAATATATTTTGAAGTAACGGTGATCACTTTTATTTGGATAAAAATCCAAGATTAACAAAATCTGTCGCCACCACCACAAAACGCATGCACAAACCCAAAATGCAACAAAGCATGCACCAAGCAGACATTCCAATGCCGCAACAATCTTATACTGTATCACATATTTTACGAAAACAGCTTCTCGTAAAATCTTTAAGACTTATGAAAAACTCTCTTCGCAAAATAACACTATCATCAGTGAATTGATTCACAACCTATCGGAGCATCTAGTTAATAATATACTTACTCGGTTTACATTGATCCAGCGCTAGATTGCAACTAAAATAACGTAAACTCGCCCATCGAAATGTACTGAATTCAGTGAAACGTCGATCCGGAGTATTTCAATACCGTTAAACCAGTTTTCAGTTGCAATCCAGCGCTGTATTTCGTTTAGGAAGAATGTGGTACAAATTTCAATTCAAATATGATTATTAACATCCGACAGTTTGTGAACTCTTGGAAAATAAAAAGAAAGAGGTTATGGGTAGATAAGATCAGGGTGTCGCAAAAGTTTACATCATTTAGTTTACGTCGCGTCGTTTATATCACGAGGCGTTTAATAAGAACAACGCGTTACATAATGATAAAAATGTAATCCTATAGTAAATTATAAAATTTTGAAAACAAACAAGTTCTATATTACCATTTGCAACATCTAGAACTAACTAACTCTTTGCGACACCATAACCAAGAAAGGAAGGGGGAGAAGACGGGTGGGGGTGAGAGGTATGGGAGGGGTCACAATGTGTCGCGGGCGGTGCTCACGTGATGTCTTCCGTCGAGAAGTTGGCAACGATGCTGTTGATGAAGTTCTCCCGCATGATGACGGCTCGGATGGCCTTCCAGTCGGTCGCGTTCTCCCCCAGGAGCAGGCAGATCGACTCCAGCGCTACCTTCACCAGCGCCGGAGGGTTCCCCATAGAACGTACTTCGACCAGGTGTTGCTTCTTTATGCTTTTCACAGCTGTACGACCACCGCCAAGCGAGAGAGAGTACAAAAAAAGAAAGAAACAAAAAAAGGCGTTTAGCTAGGTTTATCTGTGATACGTACATGCGGCTGGCGTTATTATACTGTTTGATAGATGTAAGGTAACTTTGAACGGTTCTACCAGCGATGGGGATTAAAGGACACGACCGCTCATCTATCTAGGAAATGCTCCCAAATTCAAGACACGTTAAAACTAAGTCAAGATATCAGATGATCAAACCAAGACCGATCCGATTCGATTATCCGATTAATTAGTGAAGTTTCCTAGTTAACTGCTTCGATAAATAATGCTGCGGGACGAATAAATAAAAGATGCGGAAAAAGTACTCGATCAGAAAAGAAAATGACTAAGCCCCTTGACGGAAATAAGATAAAATAAGTATTATTAGACGGGTCTAGATCGCGTTGTAGATAATCATAAAAAAAAACAATGATCTACAACGCGATTTAGATCCGTAGTTGTATTAATAATGATTGACAGAAATCGTGTCAGTTTAAAAAGTGTGAAAAATAAAGTATGTTTAAAACTCAACTATAACAACTGTAGTGAACCAGGGTATAATAAACGACCGTATCCTTTAAACTTCTCCATCGCAACAACACGCTGAAAGAAACAGTTTCACGTCTTCTATTTAAACAAATGTTAATATTACTCGCGTCGAATGCTTAGCGGGGATTAGTCACGATATTCACTGTATATTAGTAATACATAGATGCTATTTACATACAGGTGTACATAGCATTGTCTAGTATATAGTTTATTAATAACAACAGTCACATAATGCAAGCGAGCTTAGCTTATATACAAACAATCAACTTACGGCCAGTTTCTTCCAGGAAATTAACAGTCTAAATAACGTCCTAACGTAAAAGTTTTGTAACCTTTACCTTATCTGAAAATTACTTAAGTTCTCCGTGAAGAAACTGGCTGTTCGATTTAAAAGAGTTAAATAACCATTCAATATAATGAAGAAGTATTTAGGTAGGTACTGTTTTTTGACAGTCATGGGTACATCGATGATACAAAAAGAAAAGTTTTACAAATAAACATTCAGGTTACAATCAAAATACTTTGCCAATAAAAAACTATGTCTAATAACAATTCTAAACATAATAAAAATAACTACAAAATGTTGATCTCTAGATAACAATGTGTAATAATATATTTATGGTAATCTATACTTATATTGTAAATGCGAGAGTAATTTATGTTTCTTTGAAGTCAATAATCCATAGAATGTGTAGAAGAACTTATGGTACATTTTATCAGGACTAACACGAGTGCGAATGCAGGGCTTATGTTGTAAAATATAATAATTTAATTTATATAAATGGTTCTACGTTTAAAACCGAGTATATTATTCCAAGTTTACATTGAATATAATATAATTACTATGATTAAACATACATAACCACAGAATAGTCCGTCAACAGCACAGAACTGTACGGTATGAGGTATCGATCAGCATTTGACCGAAAGACAAATGTGAAATCAGGAAAGCGCGTATTCACGCGTACCCTAAAATCGTGCATATCGTGCCGGTGTAAATCACACGCATATAAAATACGCTACGCAACCACACAACGCTTTTGGTGTAACCCCGCTTTATAAACGTAAACTAGCGGGCCCTGCACTTTCACCCGCATCAGTCCCGATCCCGTTTCTTCAAATCTCTTCAAATTTCAGGCCTCTACTATGAGCTTTAGGCTTGGGTGCGTTGAGACCCATCAGTCAGGACAAAGTAATTTAAAGATATAGCTAAAAAAAACAACAGATATTGGAACTAACGTGACATTTTCGGTTTCGAAGTTGACAATGGTCGATATAAAGTTGTCCTTCATGACAACGGAGCGGATGCCCTTCCACGTGTCTCCCTTCTCCCCCAGCAGAGTGCAGATGGACTCGAGCGCCATCTTCACGACGGAGGGGGGGTTGGCCATGGACCGCACTTCGACCAGTTGTTGCTTCTTGATGGAGCGCACGGCTGGATAGTCGCCCAGGGTTTAGTGCTTAATGCTATGGCTTGGCCGAATACGATTTATAACAGAACTCCTTTTTTTTTGAGGTTATAAGTTAAAGTTTTCACTGTGTGTTGCCGCAACTAGCCTTATATCGAGACCTTTTTGCATGACTTTAAGTCGTGGCTTTCCTTACGACCTTCTCCTTCACAGTAAGACGCTGAATAAAATACATTGGGTGCACCAGTGTATTCCGAGTTTTTGGTCTACCGAGGTTTTAGGAAGACATATAGCGGCTTCTGCAGGTTGCAGGTTTTAACTCGAAGCTTATAATAACAGAATGACTTTCAAATGACTTATAAATTGTGTCAATTTTTTTTGTAATATTGTTTGCAAATATTATAAATCGTATTTTGCGTGTAGACCCCTTTTTCAGGAAATACATGTCACACTTGAATTATAATATCAACTATAAAAAATAACATGGAGGTAAGAGTTACATCTTATGACAAAGCCTGATAAAATAACAAACATTTTCATATGAAAAATAAAACAATGTAGGATATTTGGCATCTCAAATTGTGACTAAAGGATATAGTATAGGAACTACTGTTAGGCGTGTTTCTACTAGAAATCTAAAGAAGCCAAAGCCGGGACACAAGACTAGTATTACTTAGTAGTTTATATCAAAGATGGGTGTAGATTTTGAGGTTTCTGATTACGACAACTGACTAATTTCTAAATGTGTTCCCATTTAAAACACTTTTTATATAATCTTAACCCTACTTTACTCCAAAGTTAAGTAATCATTATTCCTCTAGCCTCATATGCACCAGCCTTGGCCTTTTTATCAGGAAAGACCAACTTGCTATCGTCACCGGACTAACTAACTAGCCCGGCTTAGTCCGCAAGTCAGTCTAAAATATCCAGTAATCTCAATAGTAATCACTAATCATGCGTATAGAATGAAATATCAAACCGTTCTGCGCCTCGATGACAGCAGGCTCTACTTGCGCTAAGTCCGCCATCACGTCGCGACGCTTCGCTTCGATCTCCTTTGTTTGTTTCTCCAGAGCAACCTAGATCACGATATCAGTATTATTAGTACAATTTCGCAACAGTAAACCAAAGAATAAGGATGGACTAAAGAGTTAGGTGGCGAATGGGCCCATTTAAAACTGGGCCAGTCGACGCCACCAAAAATTTGCAGTGGGGCTGAACTGGGCCTGTCTGTTTGTCACCAGTCTTTGCCATGAAGGCCAGGTTTGTTTGTGTATCTCATGAACCGTCAAAGCTAGACAGTTGCAATTATCACAGATGATGTATTTCTGTTGCCAGTATAATATCAAATCAAGTAAAAACAGAATAAAATAAATTATATTAGGTGGGACTCCCATACAACAAACGTGTTTTTTTTTGTGATAATGGTACGGAACTGTGGGCCGGTCCGACTTGCACTTGGCCGGGGTTTCAAAATCCCTATTTTGCGTCAATAGTCACATCACAACCTGTAAATTTACGTTACCTGAATCTCTTGGCTTTCCACCTTCTTCTTTTCAGCTTCCTGCTGATCTTTGACCATTTGACGGAGCTTAGCGTTGGCAGCTTCGTTCTTGGCTTGTAGTTCCTGGAATAGAACCAAAAAACTGTCAGAAGATTTCCAACTCTGATTCTGTAAATCTTTACATCTATGCAGGAATTGTTTTTGAATACTTTTGGTTAGTCTTTAATTTGAATACAAGGTATGGCCTTGACTACCTAAGCAATTTGTGACCAAAAATCATAATTACATTGAAGTGCCTTAGGCTAGCAAAGATTTCGATCGACTTTTTGCGAAGTTAATATAAAATGTATCGCTGTTAAAAACATAATTCTTTGTCACGTCTGTCACTCCAGATATTCTCAGTCACGTCTGTTACTCCAGATATTCTTAGTCATGTCTGTTACTCCAAATATTCTTAGTCACGTCTGTCACACAAATTACTCTTAGTCACGTCTGTCACACCAAATATTCTTAGTCACGTCTGTCACACCAAATATTCTTAGTCACGTCTGTCACACCAAATATTCTTTGTCACTTCTGTCACACAAAATATTCTTAGTCACGTCTGTCACACCAAATATTCTTTGTCACGTCTGTCACACAAAATATTCTTAGTCACGTCTGTCATACTAAATATTCTTAGTCACGTCTGTCACAGCAAATAGTCTTAGTCACGTCTGTCACACCAAATATTCTTTGTAACGTCTGCACCACAGTACAGGTGATACTGCATATCTTTGGGTAAAAAGCTACGAAAGGTATCAGTACCTGAGATTTAACAGCAAGGCTCTTCTGCATTTCTTCAACTTGCTCCACGGTCTCTGCGATCTTCCCGAGACCGACGTTCAAATGCAACTGCTGTTCTTCCAAATCTGCGCGTTTTTCCGCGTAAAGTTTCACCATTTGTTGAATGAAATCTAAGTAGTGTCTGCAAGGTAAAATAATAATAATTGGTTGAGCTAATGAGATCTAACTACACGTCTAATATATACGTAAAAGTGTGTTCAAGCGTAAAAGTTGTGGTTAAACAAAAGTACAGTTGCTTTGATATGCAAAAACTTATTGTTACTCGTTCTGGATTGGACAGTAACGCTGTTGACGGATGCTCTTAGGCTTCAATCTGGTTTTAGGATATAACACAATAGGCGGTGTCTGAGTGTGATGCTTTTCTCGACAAATTTCTCGAGTACATTGGATGCTATCACCTGGGTGTGATGGCCATGGTGCGGTTGGCACGCTTGGCCAGCGCGTGGTTGGCGCGGTGCAGCGTCTGGTGCACGTAGACGCACGCGTTGACGACGGCGGCGCGGTGTCCGGGCCGCGCGCCCACCTGGTACCTTACCTGGGTGTGATGGCCATGGTGCGGTTGGCACGCTTGGCCAGCGCGTGGTTGGCGCGGTGCAGCGTCTGGTGCACGTAGACGCACGCGTTGACGACGGCGGCGCGGTGTCCGGGCCGCGCGCCCACCTGGTACCTTACCTGGGTGTGATGGCCATGGTGCGGTTGGCACGCTTGGCCAGCGCGTGGTTGGCGCGGTGCAGCGTCTGGTGCACGTAGACGCACGCGTTGACGACGGCGGCGCGGTGTCCGGGCCGCGCGCCCACCTGGTACCTTACCTGGGTGTGATGGCCATGGTGCGGTTGGCACGCTTGGCCAGCGCGTGGTTGGCGCGGTGCAGCGTCTGGTGCACGTAGACGCACGCGTTGACGACGGCGGCGCGGTGTCCGGGCCGCGCGCCCACCTGGTACCTTACCTGGGTGTGATGGCCATGGTGCGGTTGGCACGCTTGGCCAGCGCGTGGTTGGCGCGGTGCAGCGTCTGGTGCACGTAGACGCACGCGTTGACGACGGCGGCGCGGTGTCCGGGCCGCGCGCCCACCTGGTACCTTACCTGGGTGTGATGGCCATGGTGCGGTTGGCACGCTTGGCCAGCGCGTGGTTGGCGCGGTGCAGCGTCTGGTGCACGTAGACGCACGCGTTGACGACGGCGGCGCGGTGTCCGGGCCGCGCGCCCACCTGGTACCTTACCTGGGTGTGATGGCCATGGTGCGGTTGGCACGCTTGGCCAGCGCGTGGTTGGCGCGGTGCAGCGTCTGGTGCACGTAGACGCACGCGTTGACGACGGCGGCGCGGTGTCCGGGCCGCGCGCCCACCTGGTACCTTACCTGGGTGTGATGGCCATGGTGCGGTTGGCACGCTTGGCCAGCGCGTGGTTGGCGCGGTGCAGCGTCTGGTGCACGTAGACGCACGCGTTGACGACGGCGGCGCGGTGTCCGGGCCGCGCGCCCACCTCGCCGCACGCGGCGGGGAAGGCGGCGGGCGGCACGTACTCGCCGGACTCCAGGTCCATGCGGGAAGTGAACTCCTTGCCCACCTGCAGGTAACGGGTACATATCATCAGTCCATTTCATAAACGGGTTCGAACACAGTTTGAATCGAGTCACACCTCACACGCATTAGACTTAGTTAAAACAGTAAGGTCAGTCAGTAAGGATAGTGAGTTAGGACAGTATGTTAGGACAGTAAGTTTGGTTAGTAAATTGGGATAGAACTTATTGAGTTAAAATTATTGTGGTGTCGGTACGAGATCGACGGGCATTAGGCTATCGAGCCCTTCGAGAGATAAGAATCATGAACATATCAAACACTAATCCTACATAGAGTTGAAACAGACCTGGAAGAGCGCGCCATCGCTCCAGTCTCCGAACCAGTTGAGCACACATCGGTTGAACAAGGCGGGCGAGGTGGCTGCCCTGTCCTTCAGACCTTCCGACGAGGGGTTCATGGTGAATACTACGTGCAGGTTGCGCATCACTTGACCCGTGAACCTGAACCACAAATGATTTATGACTACATACTTACCACCCAAAAAAGGGGAGTTGTCTTTTTCTGGACTAACAAAAGGACACTATTGAATTATATTAAGGACCTAAATTCAGTGTGTTACGGAATGAGCGTCCGGCCATGAAGGGGGTTGCTTAAAAGACGTCTAGTTATACAACTTTTGGAAATTAGACCTTTATTTTAGAAAAAAAATTGAGGTTTGCTTGAAAATCAGCTGTTTTTTAAAGTTAAGACCGTCAACATTAGTCAGATAAAAAAATCCTTTAGGTATTAGACCTCGTAACTACAAGAAACAGCGAATTTACTAGCAAACAAATCCTTAAAATTCTGGCTGCCCATCTAGGCCTAATAACGGTACGTTGGCTAATTTAATAGAACCAAATAACTAGGAGTCTCGCAGTATGCTGAAGTGAGTGGATCTAACATGGTCAAAAAATGTGCCTTCAACGTGACAAAGAAGATCTAGTTACCATTTATAAAGTTCATCATTAGAATCCAACATCAATCCTTCCCTTTGAGCACCCTCTTTGCATTGAGTCATCAGCGCTGCAAACTCATCGCCTTCAAACAGACCGGGAACCTAAAAACATACAATTACTTAGTTTTTCCGGATAAACACCAATACTGAATAAAAAATGGTTGCTTTACGTCTGGCGACAGTTTAGAGTATATGGTTAGATAATATCGAATAAGGGGGAAATCTGTATAATCCAAACCAATTTAATGTTTTCACATTTTAGCGACTATGCACACAAAACTAGTCTCGAAAAAACAGTGCTACAAGTTACAGTGTTTAAAAGAGCAATTCACCCCTCACCGATCTTGGGCACCCAGCAGTTGCAATGGAGATATTTACGTCACAAGGTCTTCCTTCGTATCCAATCTTACCAGACCATACTCTATATGCCTCTTAGCTATGGAAGTTGCAACATACCTCTCCGTTGGCTAGCAAGGTGTTCATTCTCTCGAGGAAGCCACTGTCCAAGACATTGGACTCGTCCAGAATGAAGGCCACCTTCTCATCCCGACAGCCGGCACGACGCAGCACCGACCGGAGATCTTCGTCGAAATCTGCTCCGGTGTATTTGTTGTGGACCTAGAAGATAGTTCATTATTATTAAGTAATTGCTGTCATTGATTTTAAAGGCGCTTTAAATTAGACATCTGCCTCTCTCATTGCGTGATGGTTTTAACAGTCCAGGTCTTTTTGCGAAGCGGCTTATAGACAGACCTAAACTGCTAAAATAAAGAAAACAAACAAACGTTTGAACATTTTCTTTAGTGCAATTTTGAAACTCTTTTGCTCATAGAAGGCCATAAAACCCACTCATCCATAAATTTACCACCAGGTATTGTTTTACGAAAAATTGTAAAGGCTACGTTTGCTTTGAGTGTAAAAATAACTACGACTATTGTCATATTATAGGCGAAACGTCGAGGTAAGAGAATTTTAAAAATAACTACTCGAATAAGTCTCCGGAAAAAAATAAAAATTTATTACTGACAGACATTACAGTCTCGTGTGAGGACCGCAGTGTTATCCGATTACCGTAACTGCTGTATAAGGGAAATAAATATTATGTTTTTTTTGTAATTAAATATCTTTACCTTAATCTGGAAGATGCTAAGCCCATTCATCCAGGCGACGAAGCGACTGAGCGTGGTCTTCCCGGCTCCAGAGACGCCAATGAGCAGCAGATGTCCTTGCGGCTGCCGGAATATGCGGTCGATACGCAGCACGTGGTCTAACACCTCGTCGAATAGAACCAGGGGCACGTCTAACTCTTCTTCGTAGAACACCTGTAGTAAAACAAATATTGGGCCACTGAATTAGAAACGAATCGTAGAAATTTAAGGAAATATATGAATTACGTTAAAATACTATGTCCAGATGAAATAACTGGTCAATAGGTGCTGGAGGTCACTAAGCCACAATGTTTTACCGTAAAAAATGTTAATTGCGTTTTTTTTTAGAATAACATAAAATTGGCCATACTTATAGTTTTTTTGGTTTGAAAATTCATATAATTATGGTATGGTACTAGCAAATGAAAATTAGTATCCTTCAGTAATTCCTTAAGAAATCCTTTGGAAAAGAAAGAGGGCCGGATTTCAGAAAGTTTAGTTAGATGCATGCACGGATGTAGTTTTTTATAGTTTCTTAGCCCACCATCAGTCCAGGGTTCATTTATTAAACTAGATTTAGAAACCATCTCAATTTGTAGCCAAGGAACTCCTCAGACAACTAATATTCTGTTCACAAACACCGGATCACACAAATATGCCTGCAAATAAAAACGGTTTTACCACTCACTATACGAGAGGAAGGTTGGCCAATGCTTACAATTTGGCTGTAACCCTTACAGCACAACTGAAATAAAACCCTATTATTTTATTACCTTTAGTCTAGCCTTGACGTATTCCCGGAGATGGTCTCTCTCGACCGGCACGTAGTCTTTGCTCAACCAGTTGCTGTACAGTATCGGACGTACTAGCGCTTGGTCGCGGTTTATACCTGCACCCAAGACAGATTTATGGACATAGAAAAGCTTAACTTATGCAGTTTCTAGGATTATTTTCTTAGTTGCATTTGGGATGCTGATATACTTTTGTACTACATACACAAAAAGAGCAAACAGACAAATGTCATGTTCCATGAACCCGTTTCCAAATGAGTTGCACTCGCTTAGTGATCTCCTAAATTATTTGTGGTTTTTGCGGAATCGAGAGCCCCCGAGAGAAATGCAACCAGGAACACTTCTCAGATAAGACAGACAGAGGTAAAAATGTACTCTATTGTTTGAAAACACGACATGTGCGCTTAGATAGATAATAATAATTCTTAAATAAACACACCACTTTGGTCAGCTTATTGGTTAAAAGGGCCAGAGTCAAGGGAGGGCTTAAGTTTCTTTGCGAATTTGGCCCACGAGACGAATATCTCAGTAAAAAACAAATTACAACATGGTAAATACCTCATTATTTAATCATGTTCGTAGTGAAAACAACCATCTAAGTTGAAAATCTTATAAACATACCTGGGAAGAACCTCATAGCCACAGTATCGATGTTCTCATCGGTCCACTGTCTCTCGGACTCCTCGACCAGCCGGTCTTGGAACAGTCGGAGCGCTTCGTGCGCCCACAGCCGCACCAGACCTTCCACTGATAGGTTGTCAAGAGGTCTGGAATATAAGTCAGTTATATTAATTTCATACAGCGCTGTCAGGAAAACACGGATACTAAACACGAAATATTGAATCCAGAAGTATATACGTGTTGCAACCCAGATATTATATATTATGTGTTCTAAATTTCTTCATCACAGTTTTGATAACCAAATGGTTTTGGTACATGAGTGGCAAAAAAAACTAAAAAAAAATGTGAGTCGTCACGGGACGCCTGGCAGATGTGAAACATCAAAACAGAACATGTCGATGTCTTCGACAAAATCTTTAAACAAACAAAAATATTTCATCATCCCGTCCTCTTCGGAACAGAAGTCAGAGAGTCCCTACGGTACAGGCTAACGAGTCTTTAGAAAGTGACTCGAAATTAACTAATACTTCTAGCACTATGTGTAGGCATGACACAGCGTTATTGATACGTAATAAGTATACTTATAGCGCGGCGAGGCGTCGCCATGTCTTGTATCGCCACGCAAATTTTTAGGCTAAAAATAATGAATTCTTTATATTTAACATCGATTGAGTTTGTCTCACTAGAAAAGGGGAAGTTCAAGTCTTACAGGGAGCGTTGAATTTTGGAACAAAAAGCATTTAATTCTAAATAGAAACATACCTGATAGCTTCACAGATGCCGCGCACCCATCTGGTCATCTCCCTGGGCGAGTAGACATAGTGCGGCTGCATGTCCTGCGTGAACCGCTCCTGCGACGCGAGGTACAGCTTCACCATGGCCACGTAACCCATACCTGATAGCTTCACAGATGCCGCGCACCCATCTGGTCATCTCCCTGGGCGAGTAGACATAGTGCGGCTGCATGTCCTGCGTGAACCGCTCCTGCGACGCGAGGTACAGCTTCACCATGGCCACGTAACCCATACCTGATAGCTTCACAGATGCCGCGCACCCATCTGGTCATCTCCCTGGGCGAGTAGACATAGTGCGGCTGCATGTCCTGCGTGAACCGCTCCTGCGACGCGAGGTACAGCTTCACCATGGCCACGTAACCCATACCTGATAGCTTCACAGATGCCGCGCACCCATCTGGTCATCTCCCTGGGCGAGTAGACATAGTGCGGCTGCATGTCCTGCGTGAACCGCTCCTGCGACGCGAGGTACAGCTTCACCATGGCCACGTAACCCATACCTGATAGCTTCACAGATGCCGCGCACCCATCTGGTCATCTCCCTGGGCGAGTAGACATAGTGCGGCTGCATGTCCTGCGTGAACCGCTCCTGCGACGCGAGGTACAGCTTCACCATGGCCTGCGTCAGCGGCTCGGCGTAGCCGCGCAGCGCGGGCTGCATTCTCAGCATCGCACGCGTGAAGGTGCCGTAGATCTGATATGGAGAACGAGGGAGTTATTATTTTTTTTAATTCACAAGATGGAAACACAAGGTTTGAATCGCGTGGCGTGGCAAAGTCAATCCTGAAGGTCTCGAAACGTTGAGCATTGAAACGATGCTAAAAGTTATAAACAATACACGATTTAAGTTTAATTTCAATACAACATCGCGAATATAAAGGGGTCATTTGACCGGGTCATAATCGAGATATTTTATACCTCGATATGTCAACCATATTACAATGGTTTTAGTCGCGAGAAGACACTGCGAGGCGAGGATAATACGCGATTAAGACCCGGTAAACTGCAACTGGGTTAATTATGGCAAAGAGTTTTGAATGTTGAAGAAAGAATCTGAACTACGTTTTTGGGATTTATGCACGTCACGGTTGTTATCTCGGACAGCAGCCGTTGGGTCAAGTTAGAAGCCTTACTATGACCTAACAACTGTAACACTAGGTGAGCCACACCACTACACGAAAAAGAAAAGAAGAAGGGATTAATAATGCTATCGCCTATAACATTTAGCTATAGTAGTGTGACACTTAAACCATGGGAAGCAATTATTTGGTGGGATTTCCCGCTAGTTCAAAGCGGACTAGTTCGTGTTCTGACACGTTGGCCGGTGCAGCCAGTGTAGATTCCCTCCAACCTGTTCAAGCGACGTCTCCCCGGGATAGTCGACGTATATGACGGGCACATGCCGCAGCAGACGGTGCGAGAGCGGCTTGCGGCCCGGGTCGGTGGGCGGGTTGCACGCTCCCACGAACTGGATGCGTTCCAAGTGGACCCACGAGTGATCTGGAGACAGACATATATCTGAGATTTTTGGTTCATGCTGGTATACGAATCATGCCACATAATATGAGGAAGTTCTAGGAGCCACCGCTTAACCGCAGATTTTTGCTTAGTGCTTCGGAAGGCACGTTAAGCAGTTAGAGGTCTTAGGGCGACCTAAAAACTCTAACACTAAGTGAGCTATAACACTATAAGAAGAAAGAAAAATAAGCTAAGTGGTAGTGGCTTTTTTCTCCCACACATCTGGAAGAAAAGAGACACTATAAGGTAATGGATAATTTCCTTGACTATTTAAGAGGATCCGTAGCCTTGGCTATCTGAGAGGATATAACCCACGCGAATGAAGCTAGTTGTAACAATATTAGTTGTAAAAGTAACTTACCGCTAGCCCTGTAGAATCCTTTATGTTCGAGCAGCTGTCTCAGGAAGGATATGACACGCTGAGTCCCGTACTGATCCATGTCGGGCAAGTTGATCTCGTCACAGAACAGGACTAGCCATTTACCCAGCTGGAAACAACGATATTGTTTAAGTAATGTTGTTAACTTATATTTTAGGGGAAACACACATCCAGGAAGGGTTATTCACGACCAGAATTTTTTAAATAATGGGGAACATAATAGTTTTTGAAAAAGTGTCCAATAATGTTTGGAAACGGATATTAAATTCATGCCAAAACGGCCGTGGGCGTACCACATAGATCGTGACGTCACTGCCGTAAAAAATATTACAACTTTTAAGGTTTCCAGACGCCCTTAAATAAACCACCTCCATGTTGTGTAATGTTACCTGTACTGGCGCTAACACGACCCCGTTGGGAGTCTTCCTGTACTCGCAGTAGTGGTCGAACGTCTTCAACAACAACTCGGGAGTGGTGGCCGATGAGAAGTTGAGGCCGACCACCTCCATATCAGGGAGAGCTCGTAGGGCGGAGAATAGGGTCATCGTCTTCCCGGATCCGGGGGGGCCGCATAGTACTGGAACATTATGTCTTGTTACATTCCACCTTCAGAGGGATTTCCTTAACTATCTAGGGGCACGTTAGTACCCCGCCAAGTCAATCAAAAATAAGATATAACGAAAAATGCAAAAAATGCATAAAGACAAAACGCTTCCCAATTATGACGAAACTAAAATGACATTTTAAATGTTTTGTAAATTTCAATACCTACGAACCATATCATTTTGCACAAATAGACACTTACTGAAATACAAATAAACACAATAATATGTATTATAGTATCAATCGATAATATGGCTGATAGAGATCAAAAACCTGGAAGCAAACATAGTCGGTCTAAATAACTCTCCCGGTATATTTATAAGAAGCATACAAATTATAATGTGTTCTTGTATGAAATATCAGTAGCAGAAGGTCTTAAGAGGACAGTCTCCATTCTCTTTCTCCATGCAAACGTAGTCGACTTTTTCCTCCCTAGATAAAGACATTAGAGCAAATATGTTTATGCCATAAAACCTATATCTGTCATGACTATGCATCTACCGTATACAGGGTGAACCATTTAAACGGGCCTTCAGGGGGATATCCTAAACTATAAGAGAAAAAATAAAAATGCTGAAAGGAGTTGCGTCCCCGATTTTGACAAAAAATAAAATGGCATTAATAGATTTTCGAAAAATTAATTACCCTAACCAGGAATCGAACCTTAACTTTTTGCAAAAAAAATAAACACCCTATATTATTGTACTGATCGATACCGTTGCTGATAAATGGAAACAAACATAGTGTGGTAAATCAAGACAAATGCCTCATTTTTAATAAAAATATTAATTTTCACAAAAAAAGAAATCTATCAGTTGTGCATCACTGCTTACATCACACATCAAAGCTCATGCTTTGAACTGTGTGCGAAATTTTGAAACCAGACCATGTTCTGCAAATCGAGAACAACGACCTACTCGATTTGCAGTCGTTCAAATCGAGTAGGTCGTTGTAATAGGTACGGGTAGATAACCCACGAGTACTTGTACAGCATATTGACTATTTCATATTTTTATTAAAAATTGTCATTTTTCTCGATTTACCACAATATGTTTGTTTCCAGGATTTGATCGTTATCAGCAACACTATCGATCAGTACAATAATATAGGGTGTTTATTTTTTTGCAAAAAGACAAAGTTTAATTCCTGGCCAGGGTAATTAATTTTTCAAAAATCTATTAATGCCATGTTAGTTTTTATCAAAATCGGGGACGCAACTCTTTTCAGCATTTTTCGCTATCTCTTATAGTTTAGGATATCCCCCTGAAGGCCCGTTTAAATGGTTCACCCTGTATATACCGTATTCGGAGAACTCTGTAACAATATAGTGTAGTTACCGAGCGGCTTGTGCTCCGCGAGCCAGGTGTAGAGCAAGGCCTCGTGGCGCACGGTGTCGAGCGTGGGCACCACCACGTCGGGCGCCGCCACCTTGTGCGTCTCCACCTCGATCTGCGGCACCTTGGCCGACCACGGGACCCACTCGCCGGTTATGTTCACCTATGTAGAGAATACCACATTATGACGGAGTGTAGTGTTTGTACATTCAATCTAGGGTAGGTATTTAATGTTGATGATCGAGTGTACGGGCGAGAGGAAGGCATTGACGTCAGAGCCGCGGGCGATTACGGTCGTGCTTCCTGGATCGCTGGTGCCGTAACGAGCCATTGGTTGAGGGTGTCCCTACACGGAGTGATTGGAGATGATTTGATGTCACCTACGAAAGTACCACAATATGACGGAGTTATTTCAGATGATTTCATGGCCTGTGTGGCGTGTCGCTGCAAGTAGGTTGCGGGTTGGATCTCGCCAGTGATAAGTATGCTGAATATATATATAATATAAATGTTTGTTTATGATTGTTGGTGTGTCTATATGTATCTTAAGTATTCTATTTTTAAGTGCTTAAGCCTGCACTGGGCATTTCATAGAAATATTTTAAAGAAACAATACGTTTGCAAAAACACAACGCACGATAGACGCAGGGCTGGATTCAAACCAGCATCTTACTGAAACCGGGAGCACGACTTCAACCAATTAGTCTATCGGCGTCGGTGACTCATACGCTGAATTTTCGCAAGTATTGCTTCATCTATTACAATTTGACAAAAGCGACATCTCCTTGCTAGTGCGTTAATTAATTTAACAAACTAGGATGCGAACAACAAGCTTGGTGTAATTCAATGCCAGTGGGGTGCCGCAAAACATGCCTAAGGTGTAATAGATGAAGCAAAACTTGCGAAAATTCAGCGTATGAGTCACCGACGCCGGTAGACTCATTGGTTCAAGTCGTACTCCCGGTTTGAGTAAGATGCTGGTTCGAATCCAACCCTGCGTCTATCGTGCGTTGTGTTTTTGCAGAAGTATTGTTCCTTTAAAATATTTCTATCTTAAGTATGTATTTACAAAAAAAGTGTGATATGTTGTATATCCGTTGTTTGGTATTCATAGTTGCTCAGTTTGGAGCTAGATGAAGATATCTGTAACGTCTTGCAATATTTATATTTATTTATGATACAAGTCTGTAACGTTAGTGTTTACCGCTGTGGCGGTATTTAAATCAGAGCGAAAGGCAAGGTCTAAAGAAACCCGAGGGCGGTAATTATCAATATTCATTCACGTGTATCATACGACGCTTTTGTAGAAAAATCTTCAAGTTTATCTAGTAGGTATTTAAATATCTACAATATTACAAGATTATTTAGAGAGAAAAAGAAATGAAGTTGATATAGAAACAATGAGGAGGAACACCAACTTTTTATCCCGGCAGAGGGCGTTGGTCGACTAATCTTAGGTTTGAATTAAGAACTGTCAAACAGGTGATTTTTACAACTCTCGGCGCCAAATTGGCCATATCGGTCTTAGGCCGAAAGAAAAAAAAAACTCGGCGTTTTCATTGGTGGGGGACCATCATCAAAAAAAAAAAAAAGATCATCCGATCCCAGCGCCATCTGCTCACAGCTTTGCGTGTGCCACCCCATTGGTAAATGTGCAGTGGTTAACAAAACGGTTTTACTACATTATCGTACTAGTTCGTAATGGTATCCAAATAGTATAAGATAAATAGATAGATAGACTGCAATTGGCCTTTGTGGCAGTCACTTAACCGACTCTGGACACAAGTAAAAGGTAGGTACATCCCCATTGACAGAAAACCAGTACCAATGTAGGGCTCCAATAGTCCAATAGGGGCATGTATTCCTGAGTTTTTTCATGCCTTGAAAAGTGCTTGACGTAAAAGTACAACTTACCTCAAAGTCAATGATGTGTTGATTGGCCCCGCAGTTGGGCAATTGCATCGTGCTTGCTGATCTGATGAAATCGCCTAGTTCGTTACGATCCTAAAATATAGATAAAACATGGTATTATTAGTGTCGGCTTTGCGCTGTGTAACGTCGTGCAATATTTAATATATTGAATCTTACCTTTAACTTGGCATCGCCAGCGAAGGACCAGAGAAGGGAATAGACCAGCCATTTCGGCACGTACGCTTCTAACTGCTCGTGGGTTATAGGGAAGTCTGGGTGTTGGCGGTTGTATGCCAGAATATTCCTAAAACAAACGTACGATTATAAAATATTCTTTTCTTCTCAATCTACCGAAATATGGCTACTTGTGAATTATGCCAATGTCAAATATTTTATAATATCTGTTAGTTATTTGCAGATACAAAAGCAATAAGTTGTCGTAGTTAGCCAAGTCAATCATTCACGAAAATAAAAATTTAGCACCACGTTTTACCTAAAGTCGGCTCCCTTTGTGAGGTATAATGTTAAAACAAATACTGATAGTACTTGTATTGTTCAGTACTTGCAACATGTATGTTGCATGTTGTATGTTGCTACTTGGGTACTGACTTACTCTGCAGGTTAGGTATAGACTTAGTGAGTGGGTCAGGCCTGCTCCTAGCCAAATTAATAATATTGTTTGTTCAAAATTGCATTCAAATTGACAAACCTATTGTATGTACATTCTGAATTTCAGACAATTCTGCCGTTTTAGTTTTATGATATTTTTCCTAAAGAAAAAATAAATCTTCCCAAAGAAACATGTGGCAAATCGTATTCTACAATATAAAAACGAAGTTTAGGTCACATTTCAGTTGAAATATTGTAAATGCTTTTACGGTCCGTGAGAAAACACCGAGCAGAATGATATATATATACCAAAAATATGTCTAATTACAATGTAATAAAGATGAAAACCACTTACCTCACACCGCGGTTCAGCATGGAGTGTAGAGAGGAAAGTGCTCTGTGTCTTGTGAAGTCCATAATGTGATCCAACGTAGCAGCTCGCTCTAAACATTTAACAACAAGCCCGTCTCCGAAGAACAGGGGTTGAAGGAACGCTGCCACGTCGCGTTGAGTCTACAAATTACATTCGCGTGTGAAATTATAACTCATTTTTTTGGTTTTAATCGCGTGGTGTTTATTACTTTTACACAGTGTCTTAATGCTCAACATTTTCAGACCTTTACAGGTCTCTTCTTTGAAACAATGCTAAAAGTAATAAACACCACCCGATTAACACCGAATAATGAGTTTAATTTCCATCCTACATCGCGAAAACAGAAGAAAAATCTATTCGTATGTGACTTCAGAATTGTAGCTTTCAATTCAGAATCATTGAGTTATAATTACGACTTCAAACTTGTAACTTCAAATTTATTGAAGCAAAAAGTAGGTATATCGTAGCACTATTACAGTTTTTAACTCGCTGATTACTGACATCTGCCCGTTTTAAGATGTTCGTGTTATTTTGACATTTCTGTACAATAAACAAGTGATGTGTACAATAAATAATTAATTAATCATACTGGTACCCGTAGCTACAAGTTTTAGCTCAGCAAAATAGAAAGATATATAGACTAACGCTTTATTGTACCAAAAACACAAGTAGCAAAGAGAAAAACTTAAAACCAAAGTGGTACAATGGACTTTTTTATCGCCTATGAGCGATCTCTTGCAACTTGGTAACTCATTACCTGCAAAGCTGGTGAGAGTATATTCTCCGTGGCGTTTTGATCCCCACCGGCCGTGGGAGCGGCCATTACGATGCTGAAGGAATCCTCATCGCCGTCTTCGAGAGGAATGTTCTTTAACCTGGGTTACACAATATTAGTTGTCAGACATGTTTTAATGTTTTTTTCATAAATTCACACGATTTATTTCATAGTAAAACGTAACGATGTCATAGTTATGTTTAACCGGTTCTTATTCGCGTATCGCGAGCGCAC
The DNA here is from genome assembly GCA_958496205.1 of Idaea biselata. Classification (NCBI taxonomy): domain Eukaryota; kingdom Metazoa; phylum Arthropoda; class Insecta; order Lepidoptera; family Geometridae; genus Idaea; species Idaea biselata. The sequence goes on along the minus strand of OY292403.1, from coordinate 1,770,303 downwards.
GAGGTTCTAACCCGTAAGCCCGCGTCAGAGGGCCCAATGGTCCTTTCCGCAAGGAGGGGGCCGGACACTTGACTTAAGATGATTAACAGAAAAAGAAGTCGGCACTCACCTCATGATATAGTTCTCAAAGATCATCTCAGTGGTGAGGACATCCTGCGAGAACCACACCATCCCGCAGCGGGAGACCGTCGCCAGCGTCGCGTACTTCAGGTCTTGCACCTAAGGACACAACCATGGTGTTACTTACTACTGTGGTGTTCGAGCATGTACCAGATGTTGAAAGTTATTATACAGAAATATATAGGAACATAGTTGAAGGCAGCAGTTGGATTGATACGGAGCAGTCACACTGGTCTGGGTCAATCATACCCACTGATCTCAATCTTAACAGTAGATATGATATTAGAATGAAAATCGTTTAAACATCCACTGCGATAACGATACCGCAAATTCAATGACGCTTTTCACGTTTTAAGCGTTATTTATCGACTGCATCTTAGCACTCGCAGCGATTGTCATTTCATTTTGTACGATGTCCGCGCTGCAGCGGCTATTTATCTAATATATAAAATTTACATGTCACAGTATTAGTTACCGTACTCCTCCGAAACGGCTTGACCGATTTTTATGAGATTTTGTATACGTATTCAGTAGGTCTGAGAATCGGCTACTATCTATAATTTATAAGGCAAAACAACGTTTGCCGGGTCAGCTAGTTTATATATAAAAGGAACATGGCATATGTTTCAGACATCATCTCGAGTACTAGTACATAATATCCCAATGATCATACTCCACACTATTAGGTTTGCCCGAGACCTTAATCAAGTAACGACTATGCAACACCTTTTGGTCCATCCCTGTACGCTGGCTACTTTGATGGCAGCAAATAGCTATGCCAGGGATTTCGTAGCCAGCCGCATGCTATAGTCCATAACTATAGCATGCGGCTGGCATAACTACGAAGAAGAAATTGAAGCTAGCTTGTGTCCTTACCTCGAACATAACCCGCACATTGGGCGGCAGAGACAGCCGCTCTCCGTTGGGCAACGTGAGCAGCTTGTTGTCATCGAGCACAGAGTTCAAGTTCTCCACCCACTCCGGATCTACGTCGCCGTCGAATATGATCCATTGACGCTTGTTGATCTCGCCGCGGACGTTGTCTATGATATCTTACCTCAAACATAACCCGCACATTGGGCGGCAGAGACAGCCGCTCTCCGTTGGGCAACGTGAGCAGCTTGTTGTCATCGAGCACAGAGTTCAAGTTCTCCACCCACTCCGGATCTACGTCGCCGTCGAATATGATCCATTGACGCTTGTTGATCTCGCCGCGGACGTTGTCTATGATATCTTACCTCAAACATAACCCGCACATTGGGCGGCAGAGACAGCCGCTCTCCGTTGGGCAACGTGAGCAGCTTGTTGTCATCGAGCACAGAGTTCAAGTTCTCCACCCACTCCGGATCTACGTCGCCGTCGAATATGATCCATTGACGCTTGTTGATCTCGCCGCGGACGTTGTCTATGATATCTTACCTCAAACATAACCCGCACATTGGGCGGCAGAGACAGCCGCTCTCCGTTGGGCAACGTGAGCAGCTTGTTGTCATCGAGCACAGAGTTCAAGTTCTCCACCCACTCCGGATCTACGTCGCCGTCGAATATGATCCATTGACGCTTGTTGATCTCGCCGCGGACGTTGTCTATGATATCTTACCTCAAACATAACCCGCACATTGGGCGGCAGAGACAGCCGCTCTCCGTTGGGCAACGTGAGCAGCTTGTTGTCATCGAGCACAGAGTTCAAGTTCTCCACCCACTCCGGATCTACGTCGCCGTCGAATATGATCCATTGACGCTTGTTGATCTCGCCGCGGACGTTGTCTATTATTTTCCTAATAGATATTACCAAAATTAAGTTATATCTTTCCAGGTTCCAAATCAATATAGGTGGAGAAGTTCATTGGCGTAACTGCACCCGCCGAACTTGTATAATCGTGATGAGCCGTCGTATAATCGTATAATCGTATAATCTAGATGAGCCACACCACAACATGAAAAAAAAAATCTTTTTTGGATATAAAAGTATTCAGTGTGATCAGTCCAGTATTTCAGAAATCAATAGAACAGAATTCTTAGACCATAACCAATCGGTTAAGCGGTATATTCCGCTGTAACACACTTCTATAAGCATTCATAAGATCTGTGGAGAGAAAGAATCAAAGTACCTGAGTATATGTGTGAAAAGTCCGTCGGTCCATTCCCGAGTGTTGGGATCCAGTACCCCGTACAGAGTTTCCTTTGACATCGCTTTTGGATCGATCACGTGAGCCACACCTTCAACGCCTTCGAACCTATACACATAAACAAAAAAAAATATCATAACTCCGCGACCCATACCAAATAAACAGGTATACGCATATTGTATAACAAGTCTCACCTCTCCAAAGCTTTCAGAAGTACCCTCCAAGCGGTAGACTTGCCACTTCCCGACGGACCGACCATCATCAGACCGTGGTTCAGTTTGCATATCTGATACAGTTGCAGCACCTGTATTCATACAGTCGATGTTAATTTACAAACTTGCGATCCGAGAAAAAACCCGAAGAGTCGTTAAGGTATAGGCAAAGTCATTTAACATTTGTAAGCTGCTTAATTTCTGGAAAGCTGAAAATAAAATTAGCATGTAGCCAGATAACAGCTAAACACAATCTCTCGTCGAAGCCAAAAATTCAGCAGGACCTTTCAATCAGATACCGATGGCCAGAATAGTTATCTCCGTCTCGCCATTGATCTACCTTAACAGTAGATATGACATCAGAAGGGCTTAACAACCACTGTGGTAACGTTGCCGTGAACTCGTGATCGATTTAATTTTTACAGTAGACGTTACAATATCGTTTTTTTTTGCATTTATTTCACATAAAAGAAGCATGGAGTATTTTTTCACTTCTCTGGTACATTATATCTCAATGTGTCTCGCTTAGCGCGACTAAGTAAAGGAGCTGGGTTCTCAAGGCGTGAGATATCACATGTCGCGCCGCACCCCGCGTGCTCTAGTCGCCACGAGTCCGCTCGTGGTGCGCTTTTATTCGAACGGATCGGACGAGCGCGACTTGAGATTTCTCGCGCCGTGAAATCCCACTTTAAGACAGTAACAGGCTTAGACAGTCGTGTCATTCATTATCATCAGTATCGGATTGAAAACCCTGTGAATAACCCTGCAGTTATCCCATCACAGAACTCCCAAAGGAAATAACTACGTAATAAAAAGTCTGATGTCATCTGGCTGTTATTCACAAAAACTACTTGTATAAAGAAATGTTCTTTTACTTATTAAAGCGTGATAAGTGCTAGATACGTGATTTGAGTTGAGTATCTTGGAAAGGTGATGGTGACGAATACACATTGAGTGAAAACACACACACAGTAACACCCTTATTTATAATTGTTGATTTTATTGATCACGGATATTTCTTCTAGTTTCGCGTTGTTGGATTGAAATTACAATTCATTTTTTCCGGTTTTAATCCTGTTGTTTTTATTATATTATGCATTTTTTATGGCTCTACGATTCAAGGTCTTTCCATACCTCTTGCCCACGAGTAGAAAAAAAGAAAAAATGCTTAATATATTAAAAAGCAATGCGATTAAAAGCCGAATGTATTTTTTTTTCGGTTTTAATCGCATGGTGTTTATTATATTTAGCATTGTTACAATGCTCAACGTTTCGAGACCTTTACAAGTAAGTCTCTTCGTCAGGATTGACGCAAAAATAAAATGATAATTGTTATTTTTAATTTCAATCCAACATCGCGAAAACAAAAGAAAAATCTGGTAATAATTGTTTAGGGAACTGGACGAAATCAACATTTATAATGAAGGGTAAGGCTATACACAAACAGAAGACAAGATAACGTAGATGGTACAGGTAGGTCGTACAACGGTCGCGCAGTCGGTCTGTACGTGGACTGACCTTCTCGATCCACGTGCTGTGTTGCGCGCGCGACGCCGGGCTGCGTCTCTACGTGCCATTAGCGGGTTAGCATGGAAACGCATTCACACCATAACGATATTACGTCACTCACGATAACTCAAACGACGAGCTTTTGTGGACCATCCTATTGTTTACGAGCTTTTATTGCATTTTTAAATGAATTTCGCGCTTCCGCAGTTCGAATCCCGCTAGGATTAAGAAATTATTTCAAAAACAAAATTTATATCACTAAATAAATTTGATGAGCGGATAGACTCATAAGTTGAACGTTAATTCAGTCACAATAACGTGGTAGTATTGAGGTTTCCGTAGCTCAAAAGGTAAAAAGAAACCCTTATAAGATCACTTTCTTGTCCGTCTGTCTGACTGTGTGTCACTATTATTTTTTGTGATAATGGAACGGAACTCTCGCACTTGGTCGGTTAGGCCCGAAAAAAAAAACGCGTAAAAAATGCGACGATGTTTAGGTGCAATATAAGCTTGTAACATATTCGGTACTCAAACGACACTAAGTTAAAAAAACGTAGCAAGCGTTTTGGTTTATCGTGAAGTGAATATTATGAGGATTTGATACTACATTCAAAATGATGTATTTTCAAATCAATATAAGTACATACAATATAATCGATATATAGAAAACTAATGTCGTGATTAATAATTAATTATAATATTATTAAAATATAATGATACAATATGTAAATTAAATAAAACAATCGGTTAACAAAACCAGCACCTATATTTAGTCAAATTAAATGTTTAATTAAAGTATGGTGGATGTAATGTATAATGTGGTGTAAATAATGATGTAATGTTGTTACTTGTGCCTCGAATTAGGTGTGCTATGATATGACGTAAGACTGCGCAGACGACGGACTTTTGTCCGGCAAAAATATCGCCAGAACTAAATATCAAGAAAGAAATATCAATCAATAAACTCAATCATAATATTGATCGACGTTATCGGACCAAATCTGAATATACTGGACTGATTTTTAGGTTTCCGTACCCAAAAGGTAAACACGGGACCAAGACTAAGACTCCAATGTCTGTCTGTATGTCTGTCACCAGGCTGTATCCCATAAACCGTGACAGCTAGACAGGTAATTTTTATTTTGGTATCGCCATTTTGTTAACTTTCAATTTGTCTTGTCGCAATTTAATGTTGTTGTTTATAACATTTTTGTAGATGAAGCAGTAGATGTAACTGTTCATAATTGGCATTAATGTTGGGCATTGTAAAACATATATAAAAATCATATTGGAAATACAACTTTCTGGCCCTAAAATTATAAATCCGATGGGCACAATAACTAGTGATGTCATAAACTGCAAATTGCTTGACGACATTTTTAGCGCACAAAAGTATGTCATCTACGCTGCCACTGTAAAATGTAGCTGTATCTTGTCATGTTTTCCCGCAAAATAAAACATAATTCTAGCCACACCGTGTGTTCCGTGTATGAAGTGTGCACAAGTACATACCTTTTCCATCCAGGTGGATCCTTGTTCGTCACCTTCGCCGCACACTAAGAATTCTTCAGCGCAAACAGCGCGGATTTCGTTCTTCAAACCTAGTAATTAAAATGCTATTTAAAAATAGATAAAACTTAGATGTGTGACCTAAGTTTCTCATTTTTTATTTGAAAGACATTAGTTCCATAAAAACATGGAAGCTCGCCAAATAAATAGATCCTGAAATTGTAACCATCTTCTTTGCGTGTCGGAAGATATTCATCCTAAAGGTATGGCAACGTTATTGGTCTTGCCATAGTCATCTACCGAACATGTCTTGGTGCCTCAGATAATCACATTAAGAATGCACTAATTTATTGTTAAAATAAATGCAGAAGGAAAGGAAATGATTTCTTGCAGATTCCAGCCAGAAGAAATCTCCAAAGAATCCAAGGATAGGAGTCTTTAATGTCGTCTCGACAAGATAGGCACCTGTGGCGCAACCTCAGCGAAAAGACGTATTACTAAGGATTTCTAAGAGCTGCAGGTTCAAATCCTGTAGCATGCAGAATTATGGAAAGTTTTTTTTTTACAAACAATTTAGATGAAATCCCTCACCTGTCATCTCAGCACGAGTGTACCCGACGTTCGGGAAGACATCGTTGAGCAGAGAGAACAGTAGAGGAATGTCCTCCGCCACCAGCTTGGGCACCATCGTCTCGCACACCGACTGTATCAATATGTCCTGCTCGGGGAGGGATTCCGCTATGGACGCTTCGTCCGGGACCTCAGTACCACGCTCCACTAGATTCTCCTAAAGAACGACAATAGAAATATTACAAGGAAAAATGCATTATCAAAATCCTACTATGATTTTCAGGATTAAAACCCGTGCCTCTCGCTTGCCGGGCGAGTGCGCAAACCATTACAACGCGTACCCACGTGACACGGTGAATTAATAATTATCCATCTGCCATGTAATACGTCTAGTAGAATTGCTCAAGGCAATAGAATTTAAAACGATAACAGTTAAAAAATATAGCGATTTTAATTGTACATTAAAATCGGCGAGGATCGCCTCGCCGATTTTAATGCTGTGTCTGAAATAAGAAAAGCTTCTTCAGTACTGCCGTGCTAACTAAGAGGACCGTAACTAACAATTTTTGCAAAAATGACTTTTTGACGTATTCGGAATAAGGAAAACCAGAGGATTATGCTGAACTTGTCAGAATTTCTGTATGTATCGTAGTTTTTAAGATACGATAACCATAACCACCGTATGTGATACCTAACTAGTTTTCTTCCTAGTCAATAAAAGTCTATGAGCCATTACTGTCCTTATGAGGTGTATCTACACAGAGTTACGTCATTCAAATAAGGACATAAACACCGTAAAGGCCAATACCGTAGTAATCAGTTGATTCCCCTTCTCAGAAAAATATACCAGCACTAATCATATTCACCGTATCTACCAATGACGGTGTTTAGAAAAGTAATAATAAGAGCTCATACCGTATTTATGTTTAGGATCTCATACGTACATTTATTTTGGGAAATTACACATTAGTACTATAACTACCGCTTGGTGTGTATGGGGCCCACTAAGATCGTTGGGTCACTCAAACTCATAGAATAGGGTTACCCATCTCTTTCCGTGGGTGTCGTAAAAGGCGAATAAGGAATTTAAGGGGGACTAGCAAAACTTAAGTTCTACCCGCGTGGTGGCGGATAAACTGTTTGGTTCCTAGAAGGGTTAGTGTCAGGCAGGCGGCCGGCCGTAAAAATATTGCCAAATCTATTAACAGAAGGTATGGTCAGTGATGACTTACCTACTGCGCCAACCCCAAATATTCGGGGTTTAGCGGACCCCGGGCTCCTAAGAGGGATACAACCGGGAACATCGCTCGGATGAGAGAGAAAAATGGAAAGTTTAAAAGAAGTTTGCCCCATAACAGCGCACAGAAGCTTCGCCCGTCTCCTGTGTAGACGAGGGCTACCGTGTCACGGCCGGGCACAGCCACACATTGGAACATTGGCACGCTAACCGGACGCGCGCGGGGGCTGGATGTGTGGAGTGACGCGAAAAGACCGCGTCAGAAACTCTCGTATCCGGGGCAGCTAGCCGACGTACTTTCCAGGCGGAAGGTGGCCGTGGCGTTCCTGCAGGAGACTCGATGGAAAGGCAGCAGATCCCGGCTCATTGGGAATGGTTACAAGCTGATCTACACGGGTGCACCTGGTGGGAAGGACGGGGTGGCTGTGGTGCTCGCTGAGGGGTTCATCATCATCCGAGCGTTGTTCCCGGTTGCATCTCTCTCGAGAGCCCGGGGTCCGCTTTCCTACTTTTACGTCTCCACTTCGCACGATCTTCGGCATCCCGTGTAGTGAGGCCATTAGCACGCATATCCGATATCTTACAACGTCAAGCCAGCACTTCTTGGGTCTTCCCAATCTGCCGCGGCCGGGCGGAGGCGCCATAGCAAGACATTTGTTTCCCACGTAACTAGCCGGTTTCCGTAGAACGTGGCCGTACCACCGTAAGCGGCATTCTTGCAGTTTGTCTGCAATGTCTCGGACATGAAGGCTGCCCCTGATGTGGGAGTTTCTGACGCGGTCTTTTCGCGTCACTCCACACACCCAGCGCAGCATCTTCATCTCCGTGACACGCAGCTCCTGCTTATGTCGCTCAAGCAGTGGCCACGCCTCACTACCATACAAAAGGACAGGTCTAATGATCGTTTTATAGACCTGTCCCTTCAGTTTAACCGGCATCGCTGAGGGGTTGCAGGGCGATATCTTTGAGGTGAATCGCTTTAGCGACAGACTTATGTGAGTGAAGATGCTTATTCCTACCTAGTAACTGCTTACGTGCCACAGGTTGGATTTAGCGACGCTGGTAAGAGGTCGTTTTGGGATAAACTCGGCGAGGTCCTCGGAGCCCCATCCCATTGTCACAGGGAATCGTTTAGGGTGGTGATCTGATCGGACATGTGGGTGAGATGGGGGCGGAATTTGAACGTGACCATGGAGGCTACGGGTAAGGCAGTCGGAATGCGTAAAGGAAAGAAATCCTGCGTATGTGCCATCACCTTGATCACCTTCAGGAGCGGGGGGGGGGGGGGGGCAACTCTAATCGAACGATTCGATTTTCAATTCAAATCGATTTTCTAATAACTAGGAGACACCATATCGGCAACGTGGCCAACCGCAAAGTCATACCTGGTGAGAGTCACACTGCCCAACACCGTATCCTTGTCATGGATCTCTGTGTAAAAACCAAAAACAAACGACCGGAACCATGTCGGTGCCGAATCAGATGGTGGATGCTTGACGAAGCCAAGACCCAGATGCTCGCTTCAGCAATCGGCGACAAATGTGTTAATGCTGAATGCAAATCGGTACAAGGGCACTGGGATAGGATTCAGGTATCTAGGACAAGACACAGTCCATAGAGAGACTAGGGTAAAGAACGCCCTCTTTAAAAAGTGGCAAGCGTCTAACTCTCCTGAAATTGCGACGTGAATAGGTCCGCCAAACGTAGCTAGAGCCAGACAGTACCATTTACAGTCATTGTACGATAAATTGGAAATGTCGGAGGGGCAGAAGCTTATTTATAAGCTGGCACGTTTTAGGATAAAAGCGGCACAGGATATAACCAAGTGCCAACCAAGTAACCAAGGTTATATCCCAAGATCCTGACGGTTCTGGTCTGCGAGGACCTCCCAGTGAAAGAGAGATGGCGCTCTTATTTACACGAGCTGCTTGATTCGGAGGGACTTGTGAAACTGATGAGGAGGTCCGCAAGGCTCTTCGCTGCATGAAGAATCGGAAAGCTGTCGGCGCCGATGGAGTCCCCGTCGAAGTTTGGAATGGGTTCTCGTAGTGTGGTGTGGGTATCTTAATTAACCTTTTTAACCGCATACTCGAGACTGGCAGGATCCATGCCCAATGGAAACTGAGTGTTCAAAGGCAGCGGATCTGTGCAGGAGTGTAGCAGTTATCGTGGTATAAAGGTCATGTCCCACACCATGAAGCTCTACGAGCGTATAGATGACTCTCGGATCCGGCATGAGTGCACGGTCTTGGAGGGCCAGTATGGTTTCCGCCCCGGTCATGATAACATACCTTGTTTTCGTCTATAAAACGATCATTAGACCATTGTCGCTTGAGCGACTTAAGCAGGAGCTGCGTGTCATTGAGATGAAGGTGCTGCACTGGATGTGTGGAGTGACGCGAAAAGACCGCGTCAGAAACTCTCGTATCAAGGGCAGCCTTCATGTCCGAGACATAGCAGATAAATTGATTGAATAAACAAATGTATATTTGTTTAAAGTTTTTTGTTAACTGACGATCACATCTGCTTAGTTAACAGTAACTGCACAATATGTTAACAGGTCACTACAAGCCATAAAGACAGTATGTGTTGTTGTTACTGTACTTATGCTTAGTAATTCATTTCAGTCATTTAGTACTCGTTACTAAAGATAAATACATTATTTACGATCACTAAGCATAATTACCGTAACTACCGCACATACGGTTGTAATGCTTTGACTATTAGTTTGAATTTGATAATAATTACTAAAGACAAACAGTTTTTTAATATAATTGAATAGAAAACATTATGATATTTGCTAAACAAGTACAGAGATACATAGATCATCACTATGCCTACCAAGTTGCATACTTACATACCCACAATTTTAAATATGTTTTGAGTAACACGAAAAAAACGAAGATAAACTTTAGGCGCGTTTTTCTCAGCTTTACGCGCCAAGCAGTTACGGTCCTTTTAGTTAGCACGGCAGAGTAGTTACCTTAATTTTCTGTATGCGATCACGTTTGACGTTACCAGCGGAAACTAGCACGGATTTGAGTGCACGCAGACCGAAGTCGTAGTGAGATTGGTTGGATAGTTGCTCGTCACATAATCTGGGGAAAATAATAGGAATCAGGTACTAAACACGTTTACTAACAAAATAACAGTATTGTACTCAAAATGGCCACTTATATCGAGTAGCAAAACATGCTTGACTTAGTAAGGTTTTTGTATAGATAACGTTACAATGTGAATAGCAGCCCTAAAACAGATCGTGTTAGGAAACGATCTGCTTTCTAATTATTTTGCCTAATAAGCTGCCATTTCGTAAAAATGGACCACAACTACACACAAATTTGCAAATTATCTAAAATCTAAATATTTATGAATTCCAAAACAGTTTCGTGAAGTTGTCCTATTAATTGGACCGGCCAGTACATCCTAGGTCCATAGATATATTTGTACTCACTTGAAGAACGGCACAATCTTGCAGGCCAGCTTCTCAGCGGTCCGGAAGCCCTGACTGAACAACATGACTTCAGCGATGAGCTGCCTGTCCGGGGTCGTCATAGCCAGAGAACGGAATAGCTTCTTCAAGTTGTCCGGTAAATTGGACCGGCCGGCGTATCCAGGGTTCATGGTTATGAATATAGCCATGTCCTGGCTAACGCGGACTTGCTTGCCTACTAGTTCTACTGTTATGGACTTGCCTGGAAAAAAATGATTCAGAAATTTACTGATTACGTCCCAACCGCACATCCGATTATAATTTGTATGACATATTTAAGTGGACATGTGTTCTTACAAAATTGACAAAATGGTCCTAGTAAAATTTAGTTCTTATTCCTTTTTAGGGTTCCGTACCTAAAGGTAAAAACGGGACCCTATTACTGAGACTTCGCTGTCTGTCTGTCTGTCTGTCCGTCCGTCCGTCCGTCCGTCTGTCCGTCTGTCACCAGGCTGTATCTCATGAACCGTAATAGCTAGAAGGTTGAAATTTTCACAGAAGATGTATTTCGGTTGCCGCTACAACAACAAACACTAAAAACAAAATAAAACAATTATTTAAAAGGGGCTCCCATACAACAAACGTGTTTCAAAAACTACAAGGGAATTCTACGATGTGAGGTCGCTTCTGATCGGTCAAGTCAAATCGAGTTGGTCATGGAATTCAAAATGGCTGCCCTATCTGTCAAATACACTAGTCTGCCTTCACTGTCCAAAGAGTTTCTTATAAGTTTCAGATTTTCTTTGAATCAAAGTTGTTGTAAACTATTTTAGGGTTCCGTACCCAATTGTGATAGTAGTACGGAACCCTTCGTGCGCGAGTTTCGCACTTGGCCGGGTTTTTTCAACCTTGTTTTGAGACGACTGCCTTAGTTAGTAGCTAACAAAAAGCTAAACGACTCCAATTCAGAACTCATGATAATCCAAAATCACAAACTGTTATGACGATTTATCATTTTAAAGGCTTTAAAGGTGTTGATTATCATGTCCTGTGCCAAATTGTTTTTTGGCACACACTGAGGCTATAATGGCTTAACTTTAAGCCATTATTGCCTCAAATAGTAAGACATAAATCTTCTCCTGTAAGCAACTCACTGGTGGTAGAATTGTCCCCTTCCTGGTGACTCTTGAGAGCCTCCTGAATGGTCTGCACTTGCTGCGACACAGCAGACAACATTCGCTCTTCCAGACGATTGAACTCGTCGAAACAACCCCACGCTCCAACCTGACAAATAACAATAAGATTTACTTCATCATCATCATTATCTGTGGACGTAACTGCGGGAGCATAAACCCGGGTGGAGTGTACGTAAACTGCGTGCGTTGTTTTTGCAGAAATATTGTTTCTTTAAAATATTTCTGTACGTAAACTGTTTTCGAGAATTAGGTGGCTAGAGGGGGAGGGAAACCAATAGGTAACCCTTCTACTTATCAAGAGGCGAACTATGAGAGGAGAGACTTAGGTAGAGGAGAGAGAGGGGCGACTGTGGAGCTCCAAACTATGCACCACCTCCTTGTATGCCGCTCTAGCCCTAATGGCTGTATGTTAGCTGAACTGATGTCAGCCAATGCCAAAGACCTTGAAACATACCGGGGTGGGTTGGTTTAACCTCATTCTCTTGACATCTTTTGTGGTATCGACACGAATAAGAAGAAAAACATGATAATTTCGTGGGGGTTTCTAGACTGTAAATCCACTTCAATCAGTTGACTTAAACTTACTTAATAACAACACAACAGTCAGTAATAGTCTAAACAGTTAATTTTAGTCAAAAGCCGAAACGTAAACACTACAAAAAGTAGCCATCGCTGTAATAGATTTCAGGAAAACCGGGCCATTACTTGATACAAAATACTTGACATATCGTGGTACTTCGTTGTCGTCACTAGCTCTCACCTGACAGAGACCAACGAAGATGCGCCCCATAGCTTGGAAGTCGAAAGTCTCGTCGCAGTTGAAGACGAGCACGAAGCGACCCAACTGGTTACCGAGGGCCTTTACCGACTCCGTCTTTCCGGTACCCGCCGGACCTTAACACGACACAAAGCATTAAAAAAAAATAAGTAAACCGCCATGAGTTTCTTGTGGTTTCTTCTCATCGAAGTGCGCGTTCTTAAACCGCGTTGCTTTTATTGTCATCGGCCTAGCTGCATCTGCCGATCTCGAATGGTCGTGCGGGTAACGCAGCGCTTTACCGCTTGACCAATAATGTGCGGCATAAAACATTTTCCGTGCTTCGGAAGGCACGTTGAGTAGTTGGTCTCGGTTGCTATCTCATCATCAAGAGTTAAGTCAAGTGAGACGTCTTAGGGCGACCTGAATTCAATAACTCCTCCTTGACATTTTGCAACGGTTTTCACAATGTCACAAGAAATATTACCAAACGGAGATCCTCCGAGCCTAGCTTCCAGCGCTTGTGTCATGGTGAGATAGCAGCGGTCCGTCAAAGGGGTTTGCACCAAGCGATCTTGAACGCCAAGGTACTCGAAGCCGTACAGGAATTTGGCGTTCGCCATGTGGATTGTTAGCTGTTGCAGTACCTAGTTAAGGAAAAGGAGGTCCAATAATTGTTTTGCTAAAAATAAAAATGGTTTAAGCAGTCTGGAGTTTATAATCGTCTTCTGAGCGATGTTCCCGGTTGTATCCCTTTTGGGAGTAAAGGGTCCGCTTTCATAAATTATACTGTCCATAACGATTTGGCTAATTTTGACTTTTACGGGAGCGACTGCCGTCTGATCTCCCAATCCCGGAGAGAAAGTCTCAAGACTTTCAGTACTTCTGGAGTTTAGGCAGAAGCTTTTTATTTGTTTTGCCGAAACTATTGGCGTTTTCGAAATCTTTGAATGTCCTGAAATAAAGGGTAACCTCCCAACGAGTAAAATGCAGATTTTTTCTTGTTTACCCCATTGTATGTGGTATCGTTACATAGCTGTTTTAAAATTATGGTATAGTATAGAGCCGTCAGTGGCTAGACGCCTATACCAGTATTAAATGGAAGAACTTACGTCATTATTCCTAGGATCGAAGTAGCATCTCATTTCGCACAACCATTCGAAAGAGCGAGGGCTGTTCACGTCGGATGCGATGAGACGACGCGTTACTGTTCGCTTGTGGACGAATTCGTTGATCTGAGGATGAGATCACTGTTTTAGTTGCAAGATTTAAAGCTGAACACAAATGTGTGTTTTTCTATCATGTTTCCCTGTGCGGTATGCAGGCGCGTGAAGTGTTTTGTTCCGTCCATGCGGTGAACACACCTATTGTGATGTAAGAGGGGTATCGACGACGACGACGAGTTAAAATAATTAAGCAAACACACATGGCGCGTGCGTCAGCACTGATCTACGCCGCAAGCGTTTCAGCGCTGTAAGGGCTCGCACTGGCGTAACTACTTTTCATTCAATGTAACGGCTGTGCGGAAGAAATAGACACCCTGCAATTTCTTTTCGTTATTTCAGGTCCGGATTCGAAATAACGAAAAGGCTCATATGCGGCTGCTGGGCAGCTAAAGTGTTAATGTAGTGTAATCTATCATCATTATTAGAAACCCGGGTCTAGATCGCGTTGTAGATAATCATTGTTATTAATTACGGCAACGTTTCGGCAAACGGGTCACACCGACCGTGTGTGTGTTTATATTTGTGCCTGTATCGACCTATTTATTTTGTTGCTGTCGGTTGGTCCTAATAAACTTATTTTGTTTATTTCTTTAATATGTATGTTTCTGTGAGAGTTACCAGATGCTCCAGCTTCCTCCGGCGCAGCGGCGGCTGCTCCTGCAGCACGGAGTCGGCCAGGATGTTGAGCATGTTCTCGACGTGCGCCAACACGCGCTTGAGCCCGTCGCCGCCGCCAGCCCCGAGCGCCGCCTCCACGTCTTCCGACCACAGGATCTGGGCCGCTAGGACTACGATCTGGGCCTGGGTGTAGGAAGAATAGAGAGGTTTAGTATGAGTAAATGTCGCAAAATAAATAATAGCAAATTTTTTTTGTCCATTGCTCTCCTTTAGAGAGAACCGACCACACTAGCGTTTGGGGACACGATGGGTCTATAACTGATCCCGGATGGTTGCTTCTGGGAGTGGCCTGAAGATACAGCGGATCCCGTCATTTATGCCTAAATGTTGGTTACAGTTGGGGATTCTATACCATAAATTTGTAGATCAGTTGTTGCTGGGGTTGTTCATTGTAGCACTACTGCCTTGCATCAGCACACAAAACAAACAATCGATCTACAGCGAACTAACCTAGGGCAGAATTGATTGTGTTTTTGCAATATAAGCCACTATGGATCAATCATGGATCAGGATGGACCTGGTGGTAAATTTGACGAAATCGTAGCGAGGCGTCCGAGGTTCCATAAGGTAAATAAATAGTTTTGAATAGATTTTCTCAAAACCAGATTCTGGAGCACAATTTGTAAGAGAACTGGGCTGGTACTAGGGTTGCCAGATATGGGCTTATAATTTCCTGGACATTTCTGGTTTTACAAACGGAGTTGGAGTTGTAGAGTCAAAATTCAACTATAAATGTTTGCTGTTGAACGGGCAATAGCAAAAATATTACAAAATTACTAGTTAGTATGTGGTACTAGTTAGTATGGTAGTACTAGTTAGTAGTAGTGTTGGTATGTACTTATTTTAGAACTAAAATATGCAGATTATTTTATAGACATAAAATCTATAAGTAGGTAGGTACAAGTAATTCAGTGCAATTAGACTCTAAAAGCTGTCTAGTGAGAAAATTTTGAGTTAGTTCTAATGTCTTTTTTTTTCTTCAATTACTTTCATCACCCCAAAATACCTACTTTGGGGTCTAAAATCCGAATCTGAGGTTTCCTGAAAATGTTTTAAAAAAAATTCTGCTACTTTTTCTTTTTTTTTTTGCGTAAAACTTGAAAACTAGGTAGGTAAGGTTTTAGTAAATGATCTGCTTACAGAAATTAAAGAACTTAAATTTCTCCACAAATATCACTATTTAGTTGAATTTTGAAGAAAGAAAGAAAAAGAAAATATTTAGCGTTGAAAATTGGCATGTTTCTGCGGTCTCTGCAAAGCTCACTCGGCACTTGCGGCAGAGTGACCTAACCCAGGCGCTGTTAACAAATGTATTGAACCTAGGCAACACTGATGGAAGCTCTATCTATACCCATAGCTTGGTACTAAGTTGGCATCGCAGAACGATATAATACCTTAAAATCGATGTAGATGGCACAGTACACAGTAGTTCCTTTGGTGTATTGTGTAGATGGCGTGGAAAAACCATAAACACACCGACTAATTTATGTAGATTGCCATGTTATCCAAAGTCTCCGAACATTGGAGTTTATTTCCTATTGATTTTGTAATAAATTTAATGATTTGTTAATTGACTATATAAAATATGTATAATTTAAGAAATTAACCGTTATGTTATACAATAGCTGCAAGTAAATATAATATTTGATATTTGAAAAGAAGAAAAAACAGCGGACTATCTGGACCAATTTAAATTTACTATGAAATATGAAGTTTATGTTAATGGCAACACGGGAAAGTCTTAATAGTCCGGGCGGCGGCTGCAAAATATCAACCTCATCGAATAACTGAAAAATATCACTTTCCACGAAAAAAAGACCTAAACAAAATAAGAAAAAAATTGGTCTGCCGGGGTACAGCTTGGGGGTCCTTCGCAGTGAATTAAAATATGGTCCACCTCGGACCATCATTTTATCTCATGTGGCGAACGAAACCTTCTTCTTGGCTTTAGAATTAATTAATAGAGTCTAAAAAATCATGTCGTCCGAGACCGGTGTTGGAGGGTTCCGCAGACCAACCAATTTTACGAGTCCGGTCGGGAGGTCCATTTTACCTCAGTAACCGAGTTACCGGATGAAACTAAGTTTTTCTAGTGGCTAAAATTATGCTCTTTAAATATAAGTTGGTCTGCCATCTCGCAACCTGGTAGTTGACCGACATCCACGATCTTTGTGCGAGAGCGCAGTTCTGTGTTTCGGATTTTGTCCATTAATTTGACACTCAAAATACTGCGCTCCATCGCTCGCTGGCAAACCCCGAGGCTGGTCTTCTGTGAGTACGTGTCTTGTCCGGGTTGGTTCCGGACGAGAATAGGCCAACCCCAACTCTTCATACTAGGGTGTCGTAGAAGGCGACTGATGGTTCTCACGTATTTTCTTCACGCACATTTTCTAAGGACTTGCTTTAGAGAAATGTATGGAAAAGACAGATTCGAATTTTGAAAACTCTTTGCACACTAGCGTGCAAAATTCACACAGAAATCTGCGTGCAAAACGATTTTTTCCGAAGTTGTGAGGTGAGAAGTATATGTAAAACTGGGTTCTCTTCTCACGGTGCGAGATATCACGAGATAATGAATGATACTTCTAGTCTAAGGTAGCTTGAATATCTCGTATCACTAAACCAGAGCCCTTCACTACGCTCAGAGTTCAATATGACTCCTTTGACATGAGGCATGACTTAGTATCTCGGTTATATACCATGAAATGTTCATAAAAAATATTTTTCCTCAATTAAATACGCTGTTCACAATATATTCAATATTTTTACTATAAAAACATTTAATATTCTGTAACACCTCTGTGTAAATCGTTTAGCTAGTTATCTAGCTTAAAGATTTATTTATGATAAAAACTGCTAGTCCTATCACTGTAATACCTAAAGGTGAAACTATTTTTTTTTAATTATTTATTGCAATATTTATATAGGTCAATATTTATATAGATAGTAAGTTCTTAAAATTAAATGAATCTAGTAAGATTAGGTACATTTTTTACTAAAATAACAGAAATGCTATCTGTTATAGGTAGGTATATATTATTTCTTACTAGGAATAAATGAATTCGCAAACAAATCTATTTTAATTTAACTCTTTACATTCCTCCCTAGAAATAGGTATTTCGATCTGATTTAAAATCAAGATTTTTTACATTTGAAATAGAAAAAATCTTGAAAAATCAAGAAAAAATATTAATGGTTAAAACTGAACTTTCGAAGGTCGGTTGTAGCGACGCTGATAAGAGGTGGTTTTGGGATAAACTCGGCGAGGTCCTTGGGGCTATCTCGTTGTCACAGGGAATCGTTTTGGGTGGTGATCTGCACGGTCATGTGGGTGAAATGGGGGTGGAATTTGAACGTGTTCATGGAGGCTACGGATATTATGAGGAAGGGAAAAAAATCCTACGTAGGTACGTGTGCCATTGCCGACCTGGAACTCGTGAACATACCTTTCTAGAACCTTTTGAATTATTTAATTCGGACATTTCATTCAAAAGATATTGGTGTATGTAGGTACCTATTGGTTCCCGACATATTTTTTCAACTTAATTAAAAAATAATATTAGGGGTTCCTACGTCAAGTTAGTACTGTTGTTTGTACCTTTATTATTCCTTATTGGAATCACTCTTAACTCTTACTAAAGGGCGCCAAGGAGATATTTGCACACGGGCGCTACATGAGCTAGAGACGCCCCTGGTCACACTATAATAAAATAAATTATTTTATTATAGTAGTTACCTACCTATCAGTTTGAACCGAACTTAAAACAAAATGTTCAGAGTTGCGTGTTCATAAGTGGTCGGACTGCAAAAACTACCGCGAGCGAGATGGCAGACCAACTTATGTTTAGAGAGCATAATTTTAGCCACTAGAAAAACTTAGTTTCATCCGGTAACTCGATGAGGTAAAATGGACCTCCCGACCGGACTCGTAAAATTGGTTGGTCTGCGGAACCCTCCAACACCGGTCTTGATTTTTTAGACTCTATTAATTAATTCTAAAGCCAAGAATAATGTTTCGTTCAGTAACCACATGAAATAAAATGATGATCCGAAGTGGACCATATTTTAATTCACTGCGAAGGACCCCCCAAGCAGTACCCCGGCAGACCAATTTTTTTCTTATTTATTTTAGGTCTTCTTTTCGTGGAAAGTGATATTTTTCAGTTATTCGATGAGGTTGATATTTTGCAGCCGCCGCCCGGACTATATCATGGCATGTTGGTTGAATAGTTTGTGTTGAAGAATTATCTTCAATTATCTTGGAAAAACTTATGTTTTCTCCGTTATTACGTTGAGTTGCGTGAACTTTGTTGCTCCGCATTAGTGTTGGTGTATTTTGGAAGCGAAAAATTGACTCTTTGTGTTGTTTATTTTTAAGTGAATATATTGTTTGTGTTGTGAACTTATTTCAATATGGCTTACGTTTATAGAAAATGTGAAAAGCAAAGATAATTTAATGCCTGGCAAAGTGCCGGGCATTAAATTATCTCGGTTTCCTAAACCTGGAAGAAGAAATGCTTTGCGGTAAGTTCTGTTTATACCTACTAACCTAAAAAGTCAGAATCACGATATCTTTGCACCTCCTACGAACCCTAGAAATAGAAAATAACTATATAACGTACATACCCTTACCCATGTATTGTAAATTATTGCAAATTTAAACATAGATAGGTACGTATTTCGTTTTTCAGCTGTGAAATGTGGACAAAATGTTGCTTTCCCAATCCCCCTTTGTCATCTCCGGATTTCCAACCAAAGTTGTTGTAAAGTAGCCGTATTGTTGTATCTATACCTTAATTTTTATCCCTAAGTTTGTAAGAAAAGTTATTTTTATTTTCCAGGATCAGCATTTAATGAATATAATGGGCACAAGTTCATCTCATTCGACGGTTCACGTTAATTCCCAGCCGGGACCGTCCATCTTTGGGAAATTTACAACTACCTACCGCATTGCTAAACCATAAGGTAAGTTTGTACTACATTGAAAAAAAAAATGATTTCCTTCTCTCGATATACCAGGTAGGTAAACTTATTCACCTGTTCTGTTTATACCTACTAACCTAAAAAGTCAGAATCACGATATCTTTGCACCTCCTACGAACCCTAGAAATAGAAAATAACTATATAACGTACATACCCTTACCCATGTATTGTAAATTATTGCAAATTTAAACATAGATAGGTACGTATTTCGTTTTTCAGCTGTGAAATGTGGACAAAATGTTGCTTTCCCAATCCCCCTTTGTCATCTCCGGATTTCCAACCAAAGTTGTTGTAAAGTAGCCGTATTGTTGTATCTATACCTTAATTTTTATCCCTAAGTTTGTAAGAAAAGTTATTTTTATTTTCCAGGATCAGCATTTAATGAATATAATGGGCACAAGTTCATCTCATTCGACGGTTCACGTTAATTCGCAGCCGGGACCGTCCATCTTTGGGAAATTTACAACTACCTACCGCATTGCTAAACCATAAGGTAAGTTTGTACTACATTGAAAAAAAAAATGATTTCCTTCTCTCGATATACCAGGTAGGTAAACTTATTCACCTGTTCTGTTTATACCTACTAACCTAAAAAGTCAGAATCACGATATCTTTGCACCTCCTACGAACCCTAGAAATAGAAAATAACTATATAACGTACATACCCTTACCCATGTATTGTAAATTATTGCAAATTTAAACATAGATAGGTACGTATTTCGTTTTTCAGCTGTGAAATGTGGACAAAATGTTGCTTTCCCAATCCCCCTTTGTCATCTCCGGATTTCCAACCAAAGTTGTTGTAAAGTAGCCGTATTGTTGTATCTATACCTTAATTTTTATCCCTAAGTTTGTAAGAAAAGTTATTTTTATTTTCCAGGATCAGCATTTAATGAATATAATGGGCACAAGTTCATCTCATTCGACGGTTCACGTTAATTCGCAGCCGGGACCGTCCATCTTTGGGAAATTTACAACTACCTACCGCATTGCTAAACCATAAGGTAAGTTTGTACTACATTGAAAAAAAAAATGATTTCCTTCTCTCGATATACCAGGTAGGTAAACTTATTCACCTGTTCTGTTTATACCTACTAACCTAAAAAGTCAGAATCACGATATCTTTGCACCTCCTACGAACCCTAGAAATAGAAAATAACTATATAACGTACATACCCTTACCCATGTATTGTAAATTATTGCAAATTTAAACATAGATAGGTACGTATTTCGTTTTTCAGCTGTGAAATGTGGACAAAATGTTGCTTTCCCAATCCCCCTTTGTCATCTCCGGATTTCCAACCAAAGTTGTTGTAAAGTAGCCGTATTGTTGTATCTATACCTTAATTTTTATCCCTAAGTTTGTAAGAAAAGTTATTTTTACTTTCCAGGATCAGCATTTAATGAATATAATGGGCACAAGTTCATCTCATTCGACGGTTCACGTTAATTCCCAGCCGGGACCGTCCATCTTTGGGAAATTTACAACTACCTACCGCATTGCTAAACCATAAGGTAAGTTTGTACTACATTGAAAAAAAAAAATGATTTCCTTCTCTCGATATACCAGGTAGGTAAACTTATTCACCCTTCGTACTTGAACACTTATGTTTTACGACTTTTTGAAATTCAGACTTTTTTTAAATTTATAAGTATACATAAAGGTTTTTTTGTCAAGACTGAAAACCGTTGTTATTAAAAGTATAGGCAATTAATGTTTGTTGTTACTATTACTCAATAATAATAATAATAGGTAATCTTGGGAAATCTGCCTCAAGTAGTGAGTTTGTCATCCCTAGCTATCAACCTATAATACTAAGTTTCATCACAATTGGTTCAGTAGTATTACATAGGTATACGTGGAGATGTAACAAACATAAACATATTCATACACAGGATTACGGATTTTCACATTTATCATATTAATAGGATAAACTAACAAAACTGGTCATAACACCTATGAAATAATAATTATTATATGAAATATTTTACAGGATCTACTAAATGTGTAGACCAGGGCCGGGCCACTACAACCAGGGCCGTTCGCTGCAGGACCATCAAGTAAGCAAACTACCTATATTTATGCTTAGATTAAAACAAAAACTTGAGAGGTGTCAAGGGACACCTGGATGGAACGAAATTCCTTATAACTATAGCAAAAAGTGTCGTTACAACTTTTGGTCTTAATTTTTTCCGTCTAGCCCCCTTTCGCAACGCGCGATAAGGAACTTCGTTCCAAAAACTAAAGATACGGTACCTAGTCACGGCAAATGAGACGATTAAACTGCATCTAGCTGACGCACTAGCCTCAGTTGTATGTCGAACCGTTGCCGCGTGAGCAAGTGCTGTCTCACTGCGATTATCTTTTTGAAATACATCAGAATGCCTTCTTGCTCGTTTTACAAATGCCTGAATCATTCAGGGAAACACAAAAAAAACATTTTACACATAATTTTACTCAAATAATAAAATAAAATGTATAGTAAAAATACCTATATTTAAAGACAAATGTTTTTAAATACAATAATTATGTGAAAGTGCATATAGGTGTTTCTAACTCATTTTTCAAATACGCAATGTTAGAATAATATGCCGTATCTACTCTTGTTTGTTTTCATCTAAGTATTTATGATCGGTTATTAACAATTAGCCGTGTAGCCCCGGAATAGAATAGGGTTACCCCATCTCATCCCGTGGGTATCGTAAAAGGCGACTGAGGGATCGGAGGGAGAAAAGCAAACCTTAAGTTCTCCCCGCGCGGTGACGGATAAACTGCTTGATCCCTAAAAGGGTTGGTGTCAGGCAAGCGGCCGGCCGTAAAAACATTGCTAAATCTAATTGCAGAAGGTAGGTATGGTCAATGATGACTTACCGACCGCGCCGACCCCAAATAAAAAAAAAAACAATGAAGGGTTTAGCGGACCCCGGGGTCCCGAGAGGGATGCAATCGGGAACATCGCTCGGATGAGAAGAATTAACAATAATACATCAGCACAATTGGTTCGTATACATAGGCGAGGTAACAAACATAACCATATTCACACACAGGATTACGGACTTTCGCATTTATTATATTAATAGGATAAAGTAACAAATTGGTCATATTACACCTATGAAACAATAATTTTATGTGAAATATTTTACAGGATCAACTAAATGTTAAGACATCTCAACCAGGGTCGTCCGCTGCAGTTGAAGTTCTGGACCATCAGGAGATAACGATTTATTTGTGATAGGAACTGCTAGTCCTATTAATTTAATACCTAAAGGTGAAACTGTCTGTGTAAGTCTCACACAAAACCGCTGAACCGGTTTTTTAAATGATTTATTTCAATATTTATTTGAATAGGTCAATATTTATATAGGTAGCAGATCTTAAAATCTAAAATTAATGTTATGATATTGAATTTCTGTTATTTGAGTTAAAAATGTAATCTTACTATTAGGAATAAATGAATTCGCAAACAAATCTATTTTAACTCTTTACATTCCCTTCTAGAAATAGGTATTTCGATCCGGTTTAAAATCAAGATTTTTTCTAATAGAAATTACATATCAATAGAACAATAATTATTCTATTGAAATGTAATTTCTTTCTGAATTTCCATTAGAAAAAATCTTGATTTTAAACCAGATCGAAATACCTATTTCTAGAGATTATTAATTGAACTGAACTTTCGAAGGTTCCCGCCAAAAATGCTTGTTGCCAAAATGCTTTGCTAGGCCACGAGATGGCGCTGTAATAAAAAAAAGCAATATAATTTTGTATACATCCATTTCGTATGGTGTCGACATTCTTCTCCGCTAGGAGTATAAGTGTTCGGTGACCTAACCTAACCTAACGAACAGTTCGTCTGAAAAAAACCTTAAAAAAAATTAAGTTCTTTAATTTCTGTAAACAGACCATTTACTAATAGCCAATCGTTTTTGAGTTTTAAGCATCAAGCCGGAAAAAAGGAAAAAAATACACATTTTTGCGATTTTTTTTAATGTTGCGTCACGAAATTTTGTCCGCAAACCGTTTTGGTTTCAGATTCAGCACCCCAAAATATATAAAATAGGAAAAAAAAAGAACTAGGTATCCCAAAACTTTCCTAGCAATGACACAAATGGACTGGAGTATGACATAAAAATTAAAATACCATAATCATACTTCTCCCTTCGTGTATTCATAGTGTGAAATGTAAGTGTTTGACACAGTGTTGCCAATTTAGCGACTTTGGTGTAGAATCGCGCCTAATCCGAATCGCCCCGAATCGTACCTAACTTTGTGGAAAAAAACTAGTGCTCATGAATTCCGGGATATTAAGAGAAATTACTGGACACGGGACAACACGTTAAATTCCGGGACTTTCCCGCAAATTCCGGCAATCTGGCAACCCTAGCTGGTACCCTTCCTTGTATAAAACAGTTAAGAAAATAGGACTCAAACAAAAATGGTGATTTCAAATCCTCCACTAACCTGATACTTATCGCACCAATCAATAAACTTCTGAGGATCAACATTGCCGTCTTTAAACTGTTTCACGTCACCGACTGCATCTTTGAGTCTGCACGCGAGAGTTACGCGCATTTCTCGCTCCACCATCGACAGCCAAGAGTTTATCTTCGGGTTCTCTATTGTCGATACTGGTGATGTGAAGTATACCTGAAAACGTTGAGGATGTTAGAATCTTTTGAAGCAAGTATTAGATGCCTTTTATTATACCGTATGCTTTATATTATACCGTTGAAACCATAACATAACCATTGGATTCGAATGCTAGACTGAATAGTGTAAACGGGTATTTGGACGTTAGCTGCATACAAACTAGACGGATTTGTCTGGTGGACTTAAGGTCGGATCCGTATGTTGTGTGTGTCAACGTGTATGGACAAACCAAGGGAGTGTGTGTGGTCCGGATCAAATCTGAGCAGAAGCACTAATTTTACTTACTCTTAACGGTCGTTCAGTCCCTTATCCTTCATATTCTGATTTTTTCTTAAGCCTCCTTCCTGGTTTTCGTTTATTCGAAAGCTTGAAATTATACTAACCTCTTCACCCTCTCTTGAAGCTATGCCATTAATGACAGTGTTGTCATCGTTAAGAATGATCGCGGCGACGCCGGCGAACATTTTCTTGAAGTGTTTTTGGAGACGCGCGACGTTTTTGCTGTTACCGATTATTTCTAGCAGATCTTCGTCACCAACGAAATAGAACCTTAAAAAAATATATTTGAATTTAGTAATGTCAATTCATACAACATGCTACTCTATCCCAGTTTCGCATTGGCCACTTTCACAACTGAAGGTGCAACTGCTAATGCAGTCTAGGACCAGTCAGGCTGATCTAGAAGATACCTGTTCAATCATGGCCAGTTTTTAATTCGCAACCTCATGCGCTGCAGGCAAATTGTTCACCCAGTGCGAAAGACTTGGCTTCTTCTCTTGGAAGAAAGATTTTTTAAGAGAAGAAGACATTACTGAGGGCAAGTTGTTACCCTTTGACTCCAAAAGAGGCAATATCGGGCTGATATCTGTTGGAAAGTTACATAAGGTGTTTCTCCAGAAATTTCCATTGGATGGGGACGTTACCTGGGAAAACTGCTTCGTTCCCTCTCCAGATATTCCCCAAGCGCTTTCTGTATCTTGCCCAGCAAGTCTGCAAGTCTCTCCAGTGAGCGTTGCACGCCCTGAATGTTGAGCACATCCATCACCATCGGCGACTTGCTCACTTTCTTCATCAGCCCGAGGAACTCTGAGCTATAAGGGGAATTATACAAGGCAGAGTTACACAAATTATGTTGGAAGAGTGGACAAAATGTTGTACATTGTTTGAAGTCTATTTTAAGTTCTATATCTTAATAGACCCTTACCTAGGGTTATCAGATGAAAAAAACAAAAGTCCTGAGAAAAGTCCTGATTTCCACCAAAAAAATCCTGAGATTTTTCTCACTATGTTTTTCCCATACCTATTTACAATTTTAATACTCGTAATGGGGGGGGGGGGGGGTTGGCAGCGTTAGGGGGCGTCCATAATTTACGTGAGGTGTTTAAGGGGGGGAGGGGGTCGAGTCAAATCTCATCTAATCTTACGTTGGGGAGGGGGGGGGGGGTCTCGGCAAATATCACGCAATTTTTTTTCTGATCGAAACAAAAAAAAAATTATACTATTTTGGTCCATTTAATCCAGATTGTACACACTGAAAAAAAAATTCTGCTACTGGAGCTGTATTTTACTGCTCCAGTAACTGAACACACTCTGAAGCAATTTTTTTTTTCTTTTTACAATAACAATCCAACGCGTTTACGTAAGAAACCCACATTTTGAAAAATCTCACGTGAGATTGGAGGATGGGGGAGGAGTTTGAATAAAATCTCACGACATCTCACCAGGGAGGGGGGGAGGGGAAGAAAATGTCAAAAAACACCTCACGTAATTTATGGACGCCCCCTTATAAATAGGTGTTAAATTTATGCAATTATTACCAAAGAATGATTATTAGAAGATACCAAATGATTCTGAATAAATGGTTAATTTTAATTGTACAATTATTACCAAAGGATAAGTTACTAAATATTAGGTACCTATGGTAAAACTGATTAAGTACGTATCTCTTAGCAGCACTATTTATTGAAGTACTATAAAATACAGTCGTAAAGAAATGCTGATTGAATTCAAGAAAAAATGCACCAGTAGTAGGTTTCTAATTAGATAAATAATGTATGATTATTTTTAGTTTGTTTACTTTTTACAAAAAAAATCTTTTATTAAGTTGGTATTTTCTTGAAATTTCTAAAAATCCTGAGATTTTAAGAGATTTGCGAAATCCGCCCGCAATCCTGAGAAATGTCCAAAAATCCTGAGATCTCAGGACAAATCCGGAGATCTGGTAACCCTACCCTTACCCCACCCAAAATGCAATGGCGTCTCGCCTGCTACGTAAGCACGGCAATATTTTGGTGCCAAATAGAGTAAAATCCCGGCAAACATCTAGAAAAAAATGGCGAATGCGCAAAGTCAATTTTACATAGAAGTCGCATGTAAAATGTACTGCGCGAACTTTCCCCTTCCACGTCAAAATTTTCCAACTTGTTTGCCGGCCACTATAGCCTGCATATTGTAGAGAGACGAAGCTTACATTTTACTGACAACTTAGCCAGCGCAGTAGTTTGCAAAATATCCCGACTTCACAAACTGACCTTTTTGTGGCCAAATAGGCGACGTTGCCAAATCGTCGTCACGTGAGAAACATTTTAACAATTGTCCAGATAAGTCGCCACTGCATCTTGGTGAAGCAGAGTTCTTAAGTATCTTTCGGTATGAAATCTCTCATCCGAGCGATGTTCCCGGTTGCATCCCTCTCGGGAGCCCGGGGTCCGCTAAACTCCATATATTTGGGGTTGGCACAGTAGGTAAGCCATCATTGACGGTACCTTCTACTAATAGATTTGGCAAAAATTTTACAGCCGGCCGCCTGCCTGACACTAACCCTTCTAGGGACCAAGCAGTTTAACTGCCACCGCGCGGGGAGAACTTAATTTTTGCTAGTCCTCCGTATCCTTATCCTTAGTCGCCTTTTACGACACCAACGGGTAGAGGGGGTAAACCTATTCTATGCCGGGGCTGCACGGCGAATATTTATGTCTAACCAATCTTTCGGAATGGAATATTTATGTCTTACCAATACTCTCATATCGTATAGCTTACCTAATGCTCTGGAAGCGGCTAGTCTCAACGGGCAACAAGGTCTTGATGTCAGCGGACCCACTGAATATGCCCTCGAGGTACACCCAACGACGCTGGACATCGATCCACACGTCGAATAACGCGTTGATACGGTTCAGTTTCTCTTCCCATGTCAGAGCTTCTTCTTCAAATACCTGAGCAATAATACCTGTTGTTAGAAATTGGCTAAGCAGCACACTTTTTAACTTACACGATTTTTATCTATTGTTATTACCCGGTGTTCTACACCGGGTTCAAAATTATCTACAACAGCGAATGGCTAATACAGGACAAAAACTGGGCATTTTATAATAACATACATTTGTAAGGAATAATCGTAGGTCACCTAAGTAACCCGGAAATTACCTAAATAAGTAAGCCGAAAGCAGATTAATAAGTGCGGCAGAAATTAGAATTACTAAACGTAAAAACGCTTTGGTCATTAAGCGATTTGGTCTTGCTTGCAAGCATATTTCAAATCAAGTTCAAAATGGTGTCAAAATCCAGTCCTTACATTTAGCCCCATATTCAGACATAACATATTAAAAACAGTCGATTAATGGCTATGTAAAAGAAATGGTTTTTATACCTACCTTGTAATAAGGCGATAGCTTCATAGCAGCGACGCTGTTGATATGCTCCTTGACTTTGTTGAAGAGATCGTCCCAACCGCGGATGATCTTACACTTGTTCTGGTAGTTGATCAGATCCAGCTCGTACGATTGCCACGATTCACGGACCTGGGAGATACATTCCAGATATTAAGAAGAAAGACAAGAAAGACTATGTAAGTGTAATAGAGAGAATGAAAAAAAAAAGATGACCCCAGGGTCGGGAGCACGACAAACCCCAACCGGATTTGTGTTGTTAGAGTTTTTCAGATCGCTCTAACGCCTCTAGCTTGACCTAACGACTGCTATCAGATATAACAATCGAGATCAACTGCTTAACGTGCGTTTCGAAGCACGAAGAAGCTAGAGGAAAGGTTTATTTTGCCACAGACATTATACGTCACCCATCTAAATAAAGATAAGTTAAAGGTACACCTATCCACCAAAATATTTATTTATTTATTTGGAAAACCAACAGCTGTTACAATTAATGATATCTTATAATATATAAATATATATGAATATGAAAAAGTATAACAAATCAAGTGATTTTGTTAGGTACCTGTTTTAAAAACTCTTCAAGCGCCATCTCCCCCTGAGCCACAGATACGACATCCTTCACAGTATGCTCGTTATGCAGTAGGTCGACATCCCACACTTGGCCGAGAGTCAGCTCGGACAACGCCCAGTCTACTTTGAGAGCGCGGCACAGTTGGCGCCAGTGACGTTCTTTTAGGGCGTCGGATTTTAGTTCGACGATCAGCATGTTCACCTAGGGATATAATATTAGGCTATAATGTTGCAAATTATTTTAAAATTGGCTTTTTAATAAGAAGAGATATGTAGAGAGTGGTTTTTGAGGACCTGTTGGACGGAAAGTTCTAAACTGGTGATAACAAATTTTATTGACAGGGAAAATAGATACAGGGAGTGATATCAAAATAAAACTGGGCAATTCAGAGAAGAAGAGTACCGTACGATTTTTACAAAAAAAAACACGATCGTTGTATAGGAACCACTTATTTATTTTTTAATCTCTTTTTAGTATTTATTTTTATAGCGGCAACAGAAATACATCATCTGTAAAAAAACAACTGTCTAGCTAGCTATTATTGTTCATGAGATACAGCTTAATGACAGACAGACAGACAGGCGTACCGAGGATTCTCAGTAACAGGGCCCCGTTTTCACCCTTTGGGTACGGAACCTTAAAAAGTTATATGTACTAAAATCTCACCTTAGTATAAGACTGCAGCAGCTTCCTCACATACTCATAACTGTCATACATTCTCAACCGAGCCGGCAGTTCCTTCAGCTCAGTCAACATCGCCTCCAGTTGCTGCCTCAACTTCCTCGGTTGGACTGACAACCACGGCTTCTCTCTGATGTCATCGATTTGGGTCCAGATCTTGCTGAGAGATGCCCAGACTCCTCGGAGGTCTTGGAGTTCTTCAAGGGCTACTGTCATGCGTTCGTTGTTTACTGTGCTGCCTGGAGGGTCAAATAAAACATTCATGTTTTTTTGTCAACAAAACCCGTTGCAGTATGCAGAGAGGTTAGGTCCGTAACTGATGCCGGAACGGATATCTCCGTCTTGCTCAGCGCGAGTTAGTAAGACAGGGACAGGCATGACACATCGATCTGCGGTTTTGGACCGAAGCTGTCTGAATACCTTACAAAAGACGTCATTTGAATTCAACGAATAATGGAAGATTTTTAACTTTTTGACTGCTGATAACACAAAACGTGTGTTTTCCTATCATGTTAATTTGTACGGCATGCACACGCGTGGTGTGTTTTCTACCGGCCACGCGAGAAACACAGCTACTGTGATATTAGAGGAGTATCGCCTGTGCGGTAAAATACGCGTAGCGTGTGCAATAAAATAAGCAAACGCGCATGGTGTACGCATCAGCACTGATGTACACCACACGCCTAGTGTGATGCGCAGTAAAGTCCCAAACTAACGTTCCTATTTTTTACGCGGTCATTCGAAAGAGGACAAGCTCACTATTAAACAGAATGAGATTCAGCTCCAACGGGATCCTGAGCATGTTACCAAACAAGTTTGGTGCACCAATGCTGAGACACTTTGTTTCTGTATTGGTGTATCAAAAACCTGCACTTTAACATTTTAAATTATTATTTTTGATTGTACTGCACTGTGTTTGTTTTACTAACCTAGTCTTTTTTCTATTTTTATTTTATTTTATTTTGTATTAGGTTTTCACAAGTTTGGATCATGTATGTCAATAAATAAATTCAATTATTATTATTATTCATCAACATAGAAGCCTCATATGCGGTTTTCGCCCCACTATTTCGGCTTCAGCAACGAAAGTGTCAATAAATGGCCAACAAACCTGTATCATGCAATTCCAAGGCCTCCTTAGCTTTAGCGACGTTATCGCGCTCCTCCTTGAGGCGCGTGTACCTCGCTTCCATCGCCTGCAACTTGGTCAGGGCGTCCTCCGGGCGCGTGGCGCCGTCGGTCGGCTTGCTGCGCTCCCACTCCGTCAGGTACTCCAGGGTACGGGACTCGACAGCCTTGTCTTCAGCGACGATCTTTTGTTGGAGTGAGGCTACCTGGGTTGGGAATACTTGATGTTAGGACAAATTTCACTATGATAATGTGTACCTCATTGAGTTACAATACCTATAGAGCCACAATTTCTAATTGACAACACTCAAAAAATGTCTGAGCGCCGATCTACATACCTATACATTTTTTTCCAGTTTGTGACTCTATAGGTATTGTAACTCAATGGTGTACCTACTTTCTTTTTCCAAAGTGTGCGCAGACGTAATATGCCAAACTTTGGCGCTAAAATCGCAAGTCCGAAACAACACTCAGAAACTTACTTGAGTCTGTATAGAAGAGTCCTTTCTGCGCATGATTTCATTGAACGCACTCCATTCTCCTTCAATATTGTCAACGTGAAGCCATTGCGCTGGGAACTGGAATCTATATGGCAAACACACAAAAATCTATAATTTTTGAAGTGTACATCTTGCATGAACAATTTTGTACCATCCTTTTTATTTTTTACCATTTAACAAACTTAATTTACCATTTACCGAAGTTAATCATAAGTGTTGGCAGCGCTGGGATTGTCTTTATTCAGAGCTAGAGATCGGTAGTGCCCGTTAGATCCAGCCCTTAAGGGGTCCTAGTAGGCCATAACTGATTTTTCTCGGACGGTTGATTATAAAATTTATTTGAAACATCAGTTTTGAAAACAATGCTTAATAAAGTTGAGGATATTTACTAGGTCCTGTGTGTTGTGAAAAAACGATCACAGTAAATTTTCTCGATAGAATAAAATCATAAACTTCCCTCTAAATTTTACAAATAAATAGTTTATGTTAGTCAATATTTAACTTATACTACTAAAACTTTGTAGATGAACTGATCTTAGTTCAATGCAGGACATCTATGATTTGAGATTCAAAATTAATGTTTTGTTATCTTGTAATTACCAATTGTTTGTTTTTACGCTCTATAATTTTGCGTACTAGCATCTTACGTCCTTCATTAACACATCTGAAATTCGTTAGCGCTATCCCTGTCACGCAATTGGGGTTATATGGGCCCTTAAACACTAACCTTTGCCTTTCAAGTATGCGTTGCGCTTCACGATAGGTGTCGACTTGCTTCTCCCACGCGAGAACTTCGCGCTTCAGTTGTTGCACGTAGGTGATCAAGGATACAGCGTCGCTGGTGGATGCGGCCTCTGTTTCAAGTTAATTATTTTTAATTAAAATATTCGTTATTTATCTAAAAAAAAACAGACAAATTCAAATGAAGTTTTTAGTATTAAATTGTTTATTATCTATATACTGATAATAGAAAACTATTTAAATTATTTTCACCCAGCAGAATTTTTTTAGCACTCTGCTTGGTTTGATCATTTTCAGGTTTTTCTAAGGCCTCTAACTTGACCTTACGAGTCAGATATAGCAACTGTGACCAACTGACTTAAAGTGCCTTCCGAAGCACGAGAGCGCTCAAGAAAAGGGTGTTTTCTATACATGATCCAAGAGACAATTAAAAAATACCTACCAATAGTCTGATGTTCCAGCTGAGACCTGGATTTAGCCAGCCTGGCGTGGAAATGCACCATCTCCCCTCCCAAAAGTGCGCCAAACTTGCCCAGGACATCCTTGTGCCACGCGTCGTACTTCAGAGCCACTTTGCTCTGAACGCGGGCGAAGTCGATGTCTACCGCTCCGTATTTACGCTGGGTGTCCGATATGTCGAAGGTCGTGCGAGATTTTCTAGGAAAGACAAGTAAAGAATATTTACTTCAAGTTTTCATATAGATGAATTAAAAATAGTGATTATATGGTTGTAATTTTTTTTTAATTCTGCTTTGGCTCTATTTTAACCTAGAACGCCAAAGAGGAGGCTATATAAGTTTAACGTTCCTTTAGTGGACGAAAAATCTATTTAGCTAAAAAATGATTTGCCTTGACTGACTGAGTGATCAATGCAGCCTAAACCGCTGATAGTAGGGAACTGAAATTTACAGAATGTGTTCATTATATGTTGTAGGCATCTGATAAGAAAGGGTTTTCAAAAATTCCCCACGGGATCGGGACTTATGCGGGTAAAACCGCGGGGCCCAGCTAGTATAGATATAAACTTACTTGATGTCATTCAAACACTTGATCCAGAGTGTGATATCTTCACCAAGACGACCGTACAAGCTCTCAGGTTGAAGATCCCACAATGCTTGATAGCTGCAAACGAATATACAACATTTTATTGTTATTGAAAACGTGAAGACTTTGGCTCCATCCACGCCTTTCAAAGGTCCAGTGCTCTATAATAATAAACTGATCTCGACTTCTTCTGATCTTTTTTTTTTGCCGTAATCATGTGATTTACGTTGTCGTATATATATGGAGTCGTGTACTCACCGCAGCCACTCGTCGACATATTGCCGGACTTGCGATATCTTCTGTTCGATGGCGTCGTACGCGTTCTCCAGCGGCGCGGACCCCCCCGGCAACTTGGTCAGCAGGTTCCTGTACGTAGCGGTTTGGGCGCGCGCTACTCCTACTTGGTACCTTATAGAGAAAAACGTTAGTAACAATTACACAATTTGTCATACAAAATGCGACTACGACAAGACCCGAAAAAGAGCCGTGTTGGTCTAGTGGTAGATTCCCCGACTTTCAAGCCGAGAGTCGTGGATTCGAATCCAGGCCGAACGCGCACCGTTGTCTTTTCCTTTAAGAAAAAGTTATGTGCGGTAATAACATCGCTGTTACGGTGAAGGAAAACATCGTGAGGAAACCAACATGTCCTAGGTGGTCCGAAGGCATGGGATATTCGCCAATCCGGAGTAGGATCCCGTAGCGTCTTACTGCTTAACCCCTCTAAAAAAAGCATTTTTTTCTAAAAAGTCACAAGGATCACTAGCAATTTTGTATCTAAAACAGAAGTAAGGTATAATTTCCCTCACCTAGTACTTTGCAGCCGATGCTGGCTGGTGACAATGGCTTGCCAAGCGAACATCTGCTTCATGAGCTGGAACCGAGCTTCGTCCAACGAAGGGAACAGATACATCTGCTGGTTCGTTATGCGCACTTCGTGGGTTACTGTTGCGATCTAAAACATAACAACGATTAGTTAAGATTCATCATTTCAGCTGTAAGTCCACTGCTGGACATAAGCCTCCCTCATAGATTTCCAGATGCTTCGGTTATAAGCAGCGCGAGCGTGCATCCACCGCACGGACGACTTTTGGTTAAGGCCGAACCCGCGGCCTTAACCTAGTCGTCCGTCCATCTCAATGGTGGACGTCCAACGCTGCGCTTTCCGATCCGCGGTCTCCATTCGAGAACTTAAACTTAGTTAAGATTATAGACGATATATTTTTTTGAGAGAGTCCAAGAAAGAGGTCAAACGAAGAGATAAAAAGAGTTTTTACTAAGATTTACTCTCCGGGCGCGCCGGAGATTCGTTGCTGTTTTTACGGTACGGAGGCCCAAATAGTAAATTGTATACCTAGCGGAGAACAGACCATTATTCTGGCGAAAGTGTTTTTTGAATTCAGAGAGTAGCGAAGGATTCTAGAGTAGAACGCCAAGCGTAGCGAGGGATCGCTAATTAGAATCCGTGTGATCCAAATTTTACGTTTGAGCAGCACACTAGTATAAAAGCTCTGAACTAGTTAACTGACTTACTTGAGGTTCACCTCCAGGTTTGTGCGTGTGTTCGGATTCAGAAGGCGAGTAGGTGTCCAAGGAGAGGTCGTGTTCGCTGGTCTTGCCCAGCAACGCGCCCGTCCACGCTTCCACGCCGGCTTGCAGGCGAGCGGCTAGACTCTTCTCAACCTACGATATTATTTAGACAACTTATAGAAAAAGAAAGAAAATTCGCAAGTTTATTAATCTTAATTTTATTTTGTTCCGTAATAATTTGCTGCAAAACCGTGCCTTACCTTGTCGGAACTTTCCATTTTAATTTACTGCCTGCTTAAGAAACCTTGTAAGAGACTTTTTCACCATAATTTAGATAGATAAATAGATTATTTTTTTATTGCAACACCAAAAACAAAAAAATACAATAAAAAGAAAATCATAAACAACTTAAATCTAGGTAGCACAATGGGCACAATATCGCTAATTTATTGGCTGCTTAAGAAACCTTGTAGAGGTCCTACAAGGTTTCTTAACACCCACCATCATTTACTGGCTACTTACGAAACTGTGTAGGACGCATCTTACTCAACCCGGGAGCACTACTAAAACCAAATTAGTCTACCGGCGTCGGCGTTGTTTCTTTAAAATATTTCTATGAAAGCCCAGTGTAGGCTTAAGCACGCAAAATAGAGTATCTAACCTCTTCATCAAGCCGCTGCACCCAGAGATGCAAGTTGCTGTACTGCCGCAAGGACAGGTCATCGATGGCTCGCTGCAGCCGCGTCAGGATGTCCGCGAGGCTGGCGGCGGAGTACGGACAAGTCTCGAGGGAACGCGCGTCCACGGATATCTGTTCTTCTACTGCTAGAAGATCTTCTACCTGAGGGATACATGATGGCATTATGCTTATTATGAGAAAATTGACTCGTTAGACTAGCTGTACCCGCCGATCTTGAACGGTCGTGCAGGTTAAGCAACGCTGGTCGTGGTCATTTCTTTTGATTTCGATTGGCGAAAAATAATTTTTTCGAGCTTCTCCGTGCCTTAGAAGGCACGTTAAGCAGTTGGTCCCGGTTGTTATCTCAGAGAGCAGTCGTAAAGTCAAGTTAGAGACTTTAGGGCGACTTGACAACTCTAACACCAGTTGAGCCATACCAATATACGAAAAGAAAGAAGATGAGAGAAAATAAACTAAGAAATGGAGCGCGTTTGCTGTAACTTAATTCGAAACATGAAAGCTCATTGGCCTCTCTGCACCCGCCGATCTTGCAATGTCGTGCGGGTTACACATTAGCTGCTCTTTGTTTTGCGGTTGCACTGCGTAACATGCGTGTGCCACACATACCTAAGGCAGCTGTTGGGTTAAGAAACGATCAATACTGGATGAGAGACCAATAATGTGAGTGCTAAAAAAAATAAATTTTCTCGAGCTCCTCCGTGCTTCGGAAGCCACGTTAAGCAGGCGGTCCTGGCTGTTATCATTGATAGCAGTCGTTAGGTCAAGTTAGAGGCCTTTGGGCGTCCTGACAACTCTCAATGCCAGGTGTGCCTATACTTACTTTCTCTTGGAAGAGCAGCACAACTTCGCTCAGCTTCTGAACATATGGGTCCAGTTTGTACGACTCCCAGACGAGCGCCATGCCTTCCGAGACTTGGTTCAAAACGTCCCGACGTAGTCCCGCTACCAGTGGGATTATTGAGGCTTTGTCGCGGATCTAAGAATACCACAACAGTGATTAGTATCTCGCTATGATGTAAGATAGAGTTGTTTTCGTTTTTCACGTGAAAGGCGAGGAAGGGTAAGGTTACGGCCATGTAATATTATTATCCAAAATATCATTTCAACATTAAGGCTGTCGATCTTTGATATCAAATTTGATTTGAATTTGATAACATTTCTTGATAAAATATTCTTTGGAGCATACCGTTTACATAATTTTTGGGTCTATAAAGTTACGATTGCAGTCCAATTGCAAGCTATAGTTTCATTTTGAGTATATTGGTTGCAATTGCAATGATGTTTTAATAAAATTTTGGACAATTTTATTACAGAAAAAACCCCTTAGTTTCTTAATTGGAAGTACAAGTCAAAATAACAGGTAAAGTGACCTGCGGAAGCAAATTTTGCTTGGAGGCTTCACTTTAGCTGTTAGGGGGTTTTTAATGTCATGCGTATTTGCCTCCGTGTGGTTCCTCACGCACGCAGGGGACTTTGTATGAACAGTCCCCCGCGTGCGTGAGGAACCACGCGTGACACAATAGCGGTCTTACTTTGACTTTACGAAAATAAAAATGGCCGATAGTTACGGAGATAACATTCTGTGTAGCTTTTTAGCGCGAAACAAACGCTATCTCGGCGTGCAAGAGTTGGAAGACTGTATACATTAAAAGTAAAATGAAGTCTATAATAATGGGATCGGCTAAATAAAACAAATATAAGAAGCAGTCATGCTTTTGTAAGAAAACTTTATGTCTGATACATTTTTTTGTAACATGTGGGCCGATCGAAGAAATTATAGGACTTTTACTTAGGATGTTTTAAGAGGAAAATGCAATATCACGCGGGTGACAATTTGTCCCCCACGTTTGGTCCAAACAAAGGTCTAAAATCTACATCTTGTACAGCGAAACGCAATAAAACTGGAAAATAAAAAAAACAATGACCATTCACAAGAGCGCGTAGAAATCGCGCCAATATTGGTCATTGTCTTTAGGCGCACAAACAATTACATTGACCACTAGTGTATCGGTACAAACTAAGAGACATGCAACTTCCTAGACATTTTCCGCTACCTTAGTATGATTCCTATTATTTAGCTGCAGAAATAAAACGCACAAGTGTTAGTGAATCCACACAAATTGTCTGACAGTGTAAATAAACCGTGTAGTGTTCAGTTTCAACATTTTCAAAAGTCATTATACGATCACAGCAAACGCGTGACATGCGTGCGAGTCTCCCTCTCCCTCTCTCTTACATTGTATGAAATTGAAAGAGAATGCTATACTAGACGCGTGACGTGTATTTTTTGCACGTCACGCGACTATTTTTCGGGTAGGGTGTTCACGGATCCCGTGAACAGGAGGTTTGAAAAGATCTCGAAACGTCGTGCGTTGAAAACAATTAATATAATTAAAGCAACGTGATTATACCCGAAAAATTACGAAAAGTATTTTTTTTGCAATACGCAAACCTAGAATATTGTTACTTATTCTTATGCAGACTTCGAAACCATCCTAAATTTTGATAAAGCGCCATTCTACGAAATAACCGGCAATATTTGGAATTTAACAGCATTTACACGCGTATAATACACGTCACGCCACGCACACGTATGT
Organism: Idaea biselata; assembly: GCA_958496205.1. Taxonomy (NCBI): domain Eukaryota; kingdom Metazoa; phylum Arthropoda; class Insecta; order Lepidoptera; family Geometridae; genus Idaea; species Idaea biselata. Next base: position 1,732,936 of record OY292403.1, on the reverse strand, counting down.
CACATGCATGATCAATGATTTTTTGTACTCCGCGCGGTTATTAGCACAGTCAGTAGAACAGAACATGATTTTACAATACTAACAGCGCATGTTTTAAAATATCTAACTCTAAATAAGTCTCTTCTATACATATTTGCTAAATAAATATGTAGTAACACAAAATGTTGAAACCGGGTAAAGCCTAAACCAGCCAGCTGCGATATATAACGCTCTAATTTCAATTACATATGTATGTCTGGACATCTTTTAAACTTTTAACAGAATTGCTTGGAAAATCTGATAAACTTATAAACTCCACTGATGGGACAACTTGAAAACGTGTAACCCGGTGAAATGCCAGGGTTTTACTGTGAAGTCAGTGTTTATTTATTTATTTATTTATTTATTTTGGGAGAACCAACAGCTATTACACAAATATAAGTAAACATTATAGAAATGGAGAGCCAATTAGAGGTTCCCACGAATAAACAACAACTTAAATTAATAATGTGAGAGATCAATCTTCGACACATACAACTACAGGGAAGCACAAACCATGGTAGTCATGATCAAAAAGAGGTAAATAAACTTACTAATCATCAACGAAAAACATGTTACTTAACCGTCTTCTCGCTGAAGCCACGCTGGTACAGAATAGGTCCAAGTCTGCAACGTCACACAAATCATTGAAGGTATCACACGCCCGCAGCAGGTAGGCATTTTGTCTATAGTTGGTTACAGCTCGTGGAACACATAGGGGTTTCTTGGAGCGCGTATTAGTAGGCACTCGCAATGGTATCATATCCAGCAAATTCATACAATCGATACGGTTGGATGCTAATCTTAATAAGAAAATTACGTCAGCAATATTACGTCTACTAGACAGTGGGAGAAAATGAAACTTTCTGCACAGGTCCTCATAATTATCCGAACTATAGGGAACTCTCAGTCGGTAGCATAAATATTTAATAAACCTACACTGAATATTCTCGATGCGTGATATATACACAAGGTAGCGGGGATTCCAGACCTGGGAGGCATACTCCAGCATACTTCTAACGTAGGCACAATATAATATTTTAAAGGTCTTTGCCCGCTTGAAGTCCTTAGAGCTCCTCATAACGAACCCCAAGGCTTTCGAGGCTCTGGTACAAATACTGTCAATATGCCCATCAAAGATGAGCTTCGAGTCATGCAGCACACCGAGGTCTCTCACACACTCTACCCTCCCCAAACCTTGGCCCTTTAAAACATAACGAGAGGGGATAGCAATACGCTTACGCGTAAAAGTGACATGTGAACATTTGGATGGATTGAGATCCAATTTATTCACTGTACAGTAGGCATCTAGTCGCACCAGATCAGACTGTAGATTAGATACGTCCGTGAATGATCTTATACTACTGAATATTTTCATATCGTCAGCAAAACATAGGAGCTGACTATGCTGAAAACAACTCTCGATATCGTTCACAAAGATAAGAAACAAAAGGGGCCCTAACAAGGATCCTTGTGGGACTCCGCTGGGCACAGTGACCCATCCAGAAATATAATTACTAACCACAACGGCCTGAGTTCTATTATCTATATAAGAAGCGAACCATCTTAAGAGATCGCCCCTAATACCTATCAGATGAAGTTTGCCTAACAATAAATTGTGGTCAATTCTATCGAAGCACTTACTGTAGTCAGTATAAACAATATCAACTTGGCCACCACCTTCCATAGTCTTTGTTAAGTAATCATTCAGAATTACCAGGTTGGAAACAGTAGAACGACCCCGAAGGAACCCATGTTGAGTAGAGGAAAAGGAGCATCGAATTGCCTGATATACTTGATTGTAAATAATTTTCTCAAATAATTTTGCTATGATACATAGTTTAGAAATAGGTCGATAATTATCAATAATCTGTTTAGGACCTTTTTTATGTACCGGAGTTATAAATGCAGATTTCCAGAGACATGGAAACGTGCAAGTTAAAAGTGATTTTTCAAATAATAATGACAATGGGGTGGCTATGGTACCAGCACATTTAATTAGAAAGATAGGGCTCATGCCGTCCGGTCCGGCAGATTTTGATGGGTCTAATTTAGAAAGCAATATGGAAATTTCAGATTTATTTATGGCAATCTTATGGATGTCAGATATAGAAAAAGAATTGTCAGGTAAAATATTGACATCATGATAAAAAGAGGAAGAAGGGGGGGCCAGAAAAGTAGAATGAAAATAATTTGAAAAGGCTTCACATATTTCAGAACCAGTGGAGACTGATTCGCCACGATATTCCAAAGTTTGAGGGATAGTACCTGTTTTACGTCGCGCTTTAATAAAGGACCAAAATTGCTTAGGACTCCATTCAATATTGTTTTCGATATTCTCAATGTACTGACTATAACAAATGTCCTCCACAGTCCTTGCCCTATCCCGGAGAAGAAAAAATGTATTAAGGTCGGACGTATTCCCATAGGTTTTATATTTTCTAAGGAATTTAAACTTTTCTCTAAGTATTTTAATAAGGGCAGGTGAAAACCATTTAGGATAGTCGCTAGGCCAAGTAAGTTTACTAGGGATATATTTAATCTTCAGTTTGTCTACCACGCTATAGAAAAAAGCAGTAGAATCCTCGAGAGACCTACACTTAAATTCACTTGTCCAATCAATACTAGCTAACTCCTCATTAATTGCCACGTAATTACCTCTATTATAAAAATAGCGCAAAAAAGGATGTGGTTTTAGTGAAGGTACTTTTATAAAATCGAGTTCAATAAGTATTGGTTTATGGTGTAGATCAATAGGTACTAATGGCTCATGACATTCAGCAATGGAAACATTGTCATTCGATAAAGCCAAATCTAATAACCTATTGTGAACATTTCTTACCCAATTATATTGCTTTAGATCATAGGTTACCAATTCATCGACTAAAAAACATTCATCAGAACCTGTAAAATTGGTAGGCTTTAAATAACTACAATCCGAGATGGGCTCCCATACAATATCTGAGAGGTTAAAATCCCCCAAAATTAAAAACGTATCGTCTGGTTTCGACAATATGTTCTCACCCAACTTACACAGGTAGTTATGTAATTGTTGCGATTGAGAATGGCCATTTTTCTGCTCAATAATGTAAACACTACAAATATGTAAGTTCGTGCAATCATTATCAGCATTTTTGAGCGTTATTGTGAGCCATAAGTCTTCTGCCAGTGAATGAAATGTAGGCTGAGCGGTGACCGGTACGTTCCTACGCACCGCAATCAACACCCCACCACCATATATTTGGTCCAGGTCATCATACTCACGATCACGTCGCCACACTATGTATCGGTCATCAAACAATGATGACGAAGCAATACTATCTGGTAGCCAGGTCTCGGTAATTACTATGACGTCATGGTTACTAAGACATATATTACGGTAGAAAACAGACAGTTTAGTTCTCAATCCCCTAACATTTTGATAATAAACACTCAAATTGTTTATACTGGCAGTATGACTAGTCATTTTTAAAACTAACTTCAACAACAGGATAATATAATTTTTCAAATTGACAATTAATTGAATAATAATGATTAAATTGGGACATAACTGATAATATTATAATGATAGATCCATCCCACAAAAATACCAAAAAACCCGCAAACATCAGGCAATAAGACGCATAAAATAATGTGTAACAATATTTAAAATTAGAATAAAGTATAACAATGACCAGAAAATTCATTTGTAAATAATTCAAAATATAACATATAAAAAAAATACTCAATACTGTATAAATAGAATGACTAGGAGTGATATATAAAAAAACACAAGTTGTAAAATTGTCCCAAGTATGAATAAAGTTCCGTCTTAAAACAACATGAATTGAATGACTAGTACTACCATTATTTAAAATCGCATAAGTTGTAAAATTATCCAAAGCATATAATTGACGATATTCAGGAAGAATCTGTAAATTAAAAATGACCTTACCACAGTGGCAATCGTAAAGAATATGAAATGATTTATTCAGTGTTATTATTTCTCTAATGGATACCTGTGCAGAAACCAATAACGGGAAAAAATTATCAATGTTAAGATGTCGAAGTGATAAGAAATTGCAGCTGTGCAAAACGTACAACAATGCTAAATAATAGCAATAAAACGGCATTAAATTATTGCTGACAAGATAGCAGGTAATGATAATCATAAAAAAGGGTATAATGATATTATTTGAACGAAATCTCTGCAGAAAGTTACCTGGTGCAGTTACCAAGCGAGTATAATAATATGTAAATTGCGTGAGTGCGAAAGGGATGGCCAGTACGGTATGGGCATAGCAATAGTAGATCGAGTAAGCAACAATGACGGTACATACCCGCTGCGGTCGTTGAGGTGTGCGGATCCAAAAGCGTAGGTACGGAGCAATCAGCGACAAAGCGGTCAAGTCAGGGGTCACAAACATTCTTTGTAATATGAAAAATAAATAGTATGTTCTCAAGGTAACCAATGTAAAGTAACAACAGATTATGTGATTTTGTTTAAATCTTCCTCCCTAGTGATGACAAGTACCGGCGACGTATCATTTCTACGGACATGGATTTTGCCATGTTTCACCCACACGTACTCGAACTTCATGTCCTTGGCTCTTGACTTGGTCTTGTTCAATAGAATCTTCGAGTTGCCGTTAAGGTGGTCATTCACAAATACGCGATGATTGGCGTTCAAGAAGCCCAGGTCAGATGCCGATAGTGCTTTATGAGCTCTAGCTGCGGCCACGAACTCCTCCTTAGCATATCTATTGAGAAAACTGACGACAATCGATTTTTCCTTCGTCCCATGAAGCGGTGTTCTATGAAGGAAATTTATCTGAGTTTTTGAATAACTCAAATTCGTCTTCTTGTAGATGGTCTCAACAACATCGAATAGGTTTTCGTCCTTCATTTGAGGTATACCCTTAATCTCGACATTGTTGAGTCGACTCCTCTGGTCTATTGTTGACAGTTGAAATTTAAGACTGTGAATCTCCGCTTCAAGTGAGAACACACTCTTCTTCATGTCTTCCACTTTGGTGACTCGGGCTTGTATAATTGACATCTGTGACGCAAAGTCATCCATCCTGCCACTAAGGTAATCGCTACTTTGTTTGAGGTCCCTAAGTTCATCCTTGATAATCTTCATATCATTCATCAGGGATGGTAGACCTTTTAGCTGGAATTTCATTTCGCGGATTTCCTTAAGAATCGTGTCCATCGTAGCTAAATCGCTAATAGGGGATGGTAAGGGCGAGGATGATTTACCCCTACAGGAGAAGCATTTCCACGCTGATCTCTTTTCTGTTCCAAGCTTCTTCCAAGACTTCTCAGCAATTTGCGCGCAACTGTAATCGAGATAATTTTGGCAGACTGAGCATCGCACCCCGTCGCCATTCAAGTCATCTCCACATACAGCACACTGCATGATTTAACCGATGGTTTACGATCCCCGAAACAAGAATGCACGTAATGTTGAGTTGAGACGTATCGACTGCGTGAACGCACACACTGAACTGAACGGTGTTGCCGTTCGATAGTTCACTATCCATAGGCTATCGATAGTTGTGGCAAAACAATAGTATCGATAGGCCTCTTAATAGTATCGATAGGCTCGATATAATCGATAGTATCGATACAATCGATAGTATCGACGGTCAATATCGAAGTTACTATCGACAGTATTGCAGTTTTTCGATACTATTGTACTGAACTTAGCTATCGATAGTATCTATAGGCCCTATCGATATTATAGGTGATTTTTGACATCAGCTATGGATAGTTTTGCTAGTTTGCCAACGCTGTGTAGTTCATTAACTACCGAGCGATATATCGACGCTGTCTGGAGAGATTTAATAATGTGTCAATACCGTGTTGTGACAGGTGATAAAATCATATTATATAGAACACCTACACTGGAAAGACTCCCCAGTTGAAGTTCAAAACAAAAAAATATATTTTGAATTTCAAGAGAAAATCAAAACAACTGCCTTTAGACTCTGGAAGGGATATCTTTTTGACTTTGACATGGGCAGTTTATTCGACGTTGTTCATCACAAGATTCTAGGAAATAGAAACACTAAATGTATGTAAGTTTTACCTTTTCCAAAGTGCGCTCGTAGGTGCGAACGCTCTCGATCAACGATATCGCGAACGGGTACAGCTGGTTCGCTTGGTGAGCCTTGTTCACTATAGCGAGAGGTACTCTGAAATTGAAGATAAGGTTTAGGCACTGAAATGAAACTAAAGAAGTACGCTGGAATTGTTATACCATACAAAATAACATTAGATCTTTGTGCCGATTTGATTTGCGCCATGTTGCGCTGTTGGCGCGCTGTTGTTTTTTCTATTGAAAGTGATGGTGGTGGTAGTTCCATGGACGGTCACCATCACTTTCAATAGAAAACGCGTGACAACAGCGCAACATGGCGCAGATCAAATAGGCACAAAATTCAATGCCAGACCTCCTGTTCACATAATTCAGGTCAGTGGGTTTAGGTAAATAAGCCAAAATCTTCCGTAGACCCCTAGGGAGTTCAAATTGAGAGGGCAAATTAAATTCTCGGACCGTAACCGTTTCAGGGTTCCATGCTTCAAAAGGTAAAAAAAACGGCCAAGTGCGAGTTGGACTCGCGCACGAAGGGTTCCGTACCACTATCACAATCGGGTGGTACGTAACCCTAAAATGAACACTGGACTAACCAATCAACCAACCAATGGCCAGTTTATCAGTAGATGGCGCTAGTGGTAAAAATACATGGTAAGGAGATTTTTTTAAAGTTTTTGTTGTATGTATTGTATGTTTTTATTGTTGCTTTTTTGTTACCACAAAGTGTTAGCATATCTCACCTGAATCCGAGATTCTTCAAGTTCCGTACTTCCTTGTAGAGCGTGATGATCTCCGGCAGAAAGTTGACCTTCAGCTTGAGAATGGTGCCCATCTTGCTGGAGCGCGCGCGCACAGACTCGATCGCGAAGATGCGCCCCGACACGCCCAGGTTACGTTGTTGCACCTGCACACCAACAGACAGTAATAGATATCTCTATCTCAATATGGTTCAGGGTTTCATTTTCATATTATGTCTTCTGGATGCATATTACAAGGACGAAAATTGATGAGGATGTTGGTCACTTTTTTAATGCAACAACTCAAACACTAACCAACATCCTCAGAAACTTAACTGAAATTGTTGACAGCTGGAGTTTTGAAATAACACATAGGTTACTTTTATCCCTATATTTCAAAGGGTAAATCTGACAAGAGGCAGTTTATACTGCATATATATTTAAGATTAGATTTTACCTTACGAGCCCAGTCGTCGAAAACTTCTTGCGTGTCTAACTTCAAACGGAAACTGTCACCATCTGCTTTCAGTTTCTGACCCTCGATGTGGTTTTCCCATCCTTTACCTACAGAAAGATGGACAAACTTGATAATTATGTTTATTATTATTATTAAGAGCCTGAACTGTCCCACTGCAGGGCAAAGGCCTCTCTACCTTCCTTCCATTTGATTCGGTCTTGAGCTTCTGTGAACCAGCCGCTTCTATAGAAGTCAAGGTCATCTCGCCATCGCCGTCTAATTATGTTTCGGCGATAATTATGTTTACAATAGAATAAATCTAGACTAGAATTTGTTGTTCATCATTATCTCATTGCTTCGAGAGCTGTTGGCCCCGGTTGTCATCTGATACCAGTATCTTAGTATCAAGTTAGAAATCTTAGGGCGACCTGACAACTCTAAAACCAGGTGAACCATACCACTACACGAAAAGAAGAAGATTACCGGAAATACAAGCTTCAAGCTTAACCCGAAAATAAAGAAGGTCCAAAATTGAAATCCTCCAATAGCCGATTCCCTGTGGCCGGCTGTCATTGCCTAGATCTTGGATTCAAATTTTAGCCTGTAAAAGCAAAACTGACTTACCGAGAACATCCTCAACCCTCTTCAAATAAGCTGTGAGTTGGTGGTCAATTTGCTTGGCCCAAATGATGGAACCCGCCACGGGTGGCAAGTCACGGACGAGGGATAACCGACTGCACTTCGATTGGGGGTATTGCACCTAGATACAAAAAAATATTAATTAGATTTCGAAGATCGTGGTTTTGCATACAAGCGGACTCATTCGTGTTCCGATACATAGACCGGTGCAGCCACTAAGGAAGTCGTGTCGTGTTCTAGATGAGCTGCTATCTTAGACCAACACACTTTTGAGCAGATGAGATATCATCACCATCACCATGAGGGCTCATGGGGTCTGCTTTCCTACTTTTACGTCTCCATTTCGTAGGATCTTCGGCATCCCGCGTAGTGAGGCGATTTGCATGCATATCAGCCCTCTAGACGTCAAGCCAGCATTTCTTGGATCTTCCCAGGAAATGCTGACTTGACGCCTGATCTATCAATTGATATAACCTTGAACTTCTCATGCAGAGCCTCGATGTCGTCCTTGACGCGCTGGATGAGCTGCGTCTGGTACTCGCGGATGGCGCCGCGGATGTGCGGCCGCACGAACAGCGCGTTGAAGCGCGAGAAGATGCGGAACATCTCGTTGGCGTTCTTGGCCGTGCCGAGCTGGTCGCGCAAGTGGGCGGTTATGCGGGTCTCGACGCGGTCTGGGGAGGTAGAAATGTGTGGTGAGTTTGTTGTGTATGTTAAGGATAGGGTGTATAGTTGAACAAGTTTAAAACCCTCATTGACTTGATTAAGTAGTTAGATTTTTTTGCAAAAAAAAATTGTTTTTTTGGTTTTGAGAAATCATACAATCAAATTTAATTGGTGCCATCTCTTTGCGACTGTTGTCTATTCTATTGGAAACTTTTGTGATTCAGAGGGATGTCGCGCCGCACGGCTCCGCTACGATTATTCAGTAGACGGGGATCGCCTACATTAGGAACTGTAGCGGGGTATTAAGAGAACTTCAGTCCGAAACCGATGATGCCTGTCACTGTTTTATTGAGTCGCATTGAGCGAGACTTCGGGACTTCGGTTTCGGACCGAAGTTCTCTGAATAACTGTTGTTTGATTCCATTATCCAGAAGGCGTCTTCTAGACATTGGAGATCAAACAGTACTCATCCTAAGTATGGTGTTCAAGGTGTCATACCGATCCGCTCCTCGTATCGGCGCACGGCGGCCTCCCAAGCGTCGCAGCCCTCGCGCGAGATGTCGAGACAGTCGACCTCCTTCACGTTCTCGTAGGCGAGGTTCACCTCCGCGATGGCGTTGGCGTCGGCCGCGTCCATCGGCAGCGACAGCGGCGCCGCGCCCTCGCCCGCGCCACCTGCCCCCGCCTCCGCGCCCGCCGCGGACACTGCGCGGGGGCGGAGCACCTGTGGGGCAAGTACCAGCTCATTTTACTGCGGGTGCCATTGCTACTGTGCAGCAACAGCAGCGCAGCTGTGCAGCGTGCTGTGTGTGCTGTTACAGCGGACCCCTCTCTTTATACCCTTGTTGGTCACAGCTTGGGACGCTATAACATATATGCGTAGGAGTATGGAACGGGTTGCTACTGTGCAATAACTGTACTGTGCTCTCCCTTAAGATAAATTTTAAACCTCGTAGTAGGGTAAAACAACAGTTTCATCGCGCTGACTACATGAACATAAATGCAGCATTGGAGCAGCAAGATTGGTCATTTATCCTTCATGATAATAATATTGATTGCTCTATTGATCATTTTTACTCCATATTGTATGCCTTAATTCGAAATTTTGTTCCCCGGGTTTGTTGTTCTGGATCATATACTTACCCCGTTTGGTACAGTAGAGCATTGATTAAGTTAATTAAAGAAAAGTCAAAAAAACATTCTGATTGGAAACGTTACAAGAACCCCTTGGACTATGCGGACTTTAGTGAATTGAGACATAGACAAAAACTGTTGCAAACTAGTTGTTATAATGAATATATTAAACTTAGCCAAGAAAAAATAAAATTAAACCCTAAGCTTTTTTGGTCCTATATTAAAAATATGAGGAGTCACACCACAGGTTATCCTCAGCAAATGTCACACGGTGATGTCATTTTGGATAACCAAGAAGATATTTGCTCGGCTTTTAATAATTTTTTCCTCGATAATTTCTCACAGCCAGCTCAGTGTTATAATAATGAAATTAACGATAACCTACACACAAACACTATACAATCCTTCCAAGTTGATAAAAATGAAATAATTAAGCTTATTAAAGGCATCGACATCACTAAAGGTCCCGGATGTGACACAATTCCACCAGTCTTTTGGGTTAACTGTGCTGTGTCTATATCTGTGCCTATTACACTGATATTCAATAAGTGTATTAAGGAGGGATATTTTCCAACAATGTGGAAAAAAGCCCACATTGTCCCAATTCACAAAAAAGGTACAAAACGTTCTGTAGAGAACTATCGTCCTGTATCAATTTTAAACGTGGTAAGTAAGCTTTTTGAGAGAGTAATCCATAATCGCATATACCCCGTGATATGTAAACTAATCCCTTCAGAACAACACGGTTTTATGAAGGGGCGTTCTACTGCGACAAACCTTGGCGTGTTCGTTGAGTATGTCTTGACAGGGATGGACGGAGGTTCTCAGGTGGACGTGGTCTATACCGATTTCGAAAAAGCATTCGACAGGGTGGATCACGTTATACTTTTGAGAAAACTGTACGAGTTGGGCATTCGCGGCAACCTACTCAGATGGATGGAGTCCTATCTGAAAAATAGATCACAAGCCGTCGTTGTGGGTGGGTTCTGCTCTAACTTTATAGAAATCCCATCTGGCGTTCCGCAAGGGTCTATATTGGGGCCATTGCTCTATGCCTCTTATTTATACGATGTAGGCTCCTGTTTCAAATACGCAAGATATTTATTATATGCTGACGACACAAAAATCTTTATGAAAATAAAAAACTTATCAGATAGTGTTAATTTTCAGGCTGATCTTGATCGTTTGAATTGTTACTATGCTGATAATAGAATAGGATTAAACGTAACCAAGTGTCACTACATCTCTTTCACAAGAAAAAGACGCCCCACTGACTTCAGCTATAACATCAACGGTTCTGCTATAAATAAAGTAAATTCAGTGAAAGATCTAGGGGTTGTAATGGACGCTAAGCTAACTTTTAGCGAACACATAGAGAAAATGAATAGGAAGGCTTATAAGTCGCTAGGTTTCATAATTAGAGCTAGTCGCCCATTTCATGATGTGGGATGCTTAAGGGTTTTATACTACGCGTACGTTAGAAGTATATTAGAATATTGCTCTATAATTTGGCATCCCCAGTACATTACGTATAAGCAATGTATTGAAAATATACAAAATAAGTTTATTAAACAGTTAAACTTCCGTTGCTATCGCTCTTTTGAGGAATATGAAAAAGCCTGTAAGTTTTACCGTCTATCCACCCTTGACAATCGTCGGACTTTGGCTGATATGGCTTACCTGCATGGAATATGTAATGGTTATATCGATTGCCCTGAGTTGCTATCTAGTGTGTTACGTTTGTCTTGTCCCAAAACTCGAACCAGACACGTCAGGTTGTTTGCTGTAGCTGGAACTCGTACCAACTATGCACATAACTCTTTGGTAGCCAGATTACAACGAACCTATAATAATTGTTTCAGTACAGTAGATGTCTTTAGGGAGAGTAAATTCTCTTTTGTTAATCAGATTCTGAGAGCCATCGACTCATAGATGGGTATAACGTTTAATAATACACGTCATCGGACCATATGCCTGCCTACCTCCGTATATAAATGTGCCCACATAATAATTTTATTAGCAGATGTACCTATTCTTACTTAAGTTATTCGTTGCGTTTTCTTCGACAGTTGGTTTACTTTAGGTCTATGTATGTAATGTAAATCCTTAATTTGGCTGTAAGTTTAGTATATAAGTATAGTCTGTTTAAGCCTCAAGAGCTGTGGATTTTGTTTAATAAATAAATAAATAAATAAATAAATAAATAACCGAATCTAGCGTTTGGGGACACGATCTGTCTATAACTGATCCCGCACGGTTGCCCTCCGGGGTGGCCGGACGGAACAGCGGACCCATCTCTTCATACCCTAGCTGGTCATAGCTTGGGACGCTATAACATATATACGTAGGAGAAATGAAACGGGTTGCTGCTACTGTGCAATAACTGCTCACGGTTACTGCGCTGTACCGTCAGGCTACTCCCAGGAGATAGGAGCTCCTGACAGTACAGCGGACCCCTATCCGCATGCCCAAAGTGGCCATTTGGGCATGCAGATAGGGGACGCTATAACGTAATATAAATATGTGCAATAACTGATCCCCGATCGAAGCTAGGAAGTAGCTCCTGGGAGTGGCGAACGGAACAGCGTACCCCTTCATTTATGCCTAAATGTTGGCCACAGTTGGGGACGCTATTAAATATAATATTTGTAGATCAGTTGCTACCCTGCAATCCATATACCCTATATCAAGTGACCTATAAATCCTGGTTAGGACCGGAAATCCTTAGCAGAGTCTTACGCTTAATGGCATAGCGCAAACACTCCAAGCGTCTTGCACTCGTCTTACGCCGCCTAAAGGCTATTTCTCGCCAAGTAGGAACGCTATAACATTTATTGTTAGTTCAGTCATAAGCGAGCGCCTAAAAGCTAGGAGAAGTTTCCTAAATATGGGATATTCTATGATTGGGAATGAGAAGTAAAGTGGACTTACTCTAAGCATGACGGTCCGCAACTGCTCGTGGTGTCTCCGGAAGCGCCGCATGTGCTCCATGCGGGCCTGCAGACGCTTGTGTGATGGTGACACGCGCCACACCATCTTGAGGTGTTCGTCACGCTTCTTCTTTACTATGTCACTGTTCAAAAATAACATAACGAAAATTGACACGTTGAAATACAATCACAAATTCAGTCATTCAGACAAGTTTCCTACCTTAAGTAGTTGCACCATTTCACTTTCACAATTAAATCAATGTTGCAACTTACCGCAACAAGCCTTGCAACTTCTCATATTCGTCGTCCCAACACGAGAACACTTCGAAACATTGCGTCATCACTCGCTCGAAGTCTTCAAAAGGTATGTGCATCAAACGGCGCGTTCCCAGAACCTAGGATAATCAGAAAATACATTATATTATTATCTATACATATAAAATTCAAAGTCCTGCTAATATAATATAGCAGCGTCTCGCGGTTTTAACCTGCGAAATTACCAAACGCGTGGGGATTTAAAAAATCCCTTACTTAGTAGAAACATAAAAATCACAAAAAATACTCATCAAATTTCACATCAGGACCGATTAGGACCAACGTTTTGGGCTCTGCGTTGATTCATAGATAAATTAATACTTTATATCTAGTTCAGTAATTCAGTCTGTAATTAGTCAAGATTTAAAATTTTATATGTGTAGATTGTTTACCTTCAGAAGTTGTTGTCCAAGGTCCCTCGAGATCGCCTCAACGAGCCTCAACCCACGCTGGATGGGATACTTGGTGGACCGGATCTTGCGGAGATGAGAGAATATCTGCTGAACTGCCAACCTACAAACATATAATTTGATTAGTATGAACATTTAAATCTATATCTAATATATAAAATTTCCATGTCACAGTGTTAGTTACCTTACTCCTCCGAAACGGCTTGACCGATTTTTATGAAATTTTGTATACATATTTAGTAGGTCTGAGAATCGGCTACTATCTATAATTTATAAGGCAAAACAACGTTTGCCGGGTCAGCTAGTAGGTATATAAAAGAAAGTCGTGTAAGTTATTTACTTGACTTATGTTATAACTCTATCACTCTTCATTTATAACTTAAGAACAGTTCAAGTTCAGCCGAGCTGAACCGATTTGGATTAGGTGGGGAGGTAGCTTAGAATCAGGAGACGGACATAGAATATACATACATAGACACTGTGGCGTGAAAACTTACCTGATCCTGTCAAGTTCGGTGGCACTGAGCAGGTCGTTGATGGGGAAGTCCTTCATCAGAGGGTTGTAGTCGGAGACGGTGGCGAGAGCTTGCTTCAAGCCCGTGTCCGTGTCGAACGACACTGTGGCGTGGAAACGCTTGCCGTACTTCAGGATCTCTAGGGTTAGGGCGACCTGGTGACAGTTATAAATGGATTTAGTTAAAATAGACTGTGGCGGTGGAGAGATCTCGTGGTCTATTGGTCAGGGACATTGGGGGGGGCCAATTGCCTCACAGCCGCAATTTATAAAAAAATATGTTTCCTATTGCTTCCCTAATACTGTCAAACGATCTGTCTATACCTGATCCTAGATGGCGGTCTGCTGATCTCCTGATGGTACAGCGGCCTTTGCTGTTATATCGCTGAATGCATATTATGTGGGAATGCTATGTCATAAAGATGATAGAGTATCTGACAGAGGGTTATTTTCTTAAAAATATAAAAATATTGACATGAAAAGATTTCTAGTTTCTAGACTATAGTTTTTTCTATACAGACTCAAGCAATAACACCGCGGACTGGAGCTAGTAAATAAAAGCATAGGTACCTCAATGCTTTCCCTCTTCTCTTGAATTCGGTGAAGGGCCCTTTCAAGATTGAGCCAGAAGGATATTTCTTGGAGAGCAGTTCCATTGGAGGGGTCTCGATCCAGTTTGGTCACCTATAAATTAAGTAAAGATAATTATTTATTTTTCTAATTTAACTCTTGGTGAGATGCAATTTAATTTTAATGTTAATGCAATATTATCCATGTTTTTGGCCCCATGGACAGAGTACAGTGTTATAAATAGTTTGACGTCTCTATAGTATATCTGTCTGGCATTGTAGTTTTCAAATAAATGAAGCAATCCTTGATTTGAAATTGCCTCTTCCGATTTTTTAAGAAATCTCACCTTCTGTATCTCTTTTATCCATCGGTTGACTCCATTCTGAAGCTGGTTGAGAAATGTGGAGTCTTCTACCTTGTCACCGAAGTCAGCAACCCGAGGCTTGCGACCCTCATCAGCAGCCCTAAAAGATATATGATGGTGGAAACATTTTCAAAACCTGTTGTGTGGATTTGGAGTAAGTAAATAAACACACAGACAGCTTCGGAATGTGACTTTATTAAAGAGAAGATCATCATTCATCATCATTTCAGCTGTAAGAAGTCCACTGCTGGACATAAGCCTCCCTCATAGATTTCCAGATGCTTCGGTCATAAGTGGCCTGCATCCATCGTGAACCCGCGGCCTTAACTAAGTCGTCCGTCCATCTCGTTGGTGGACGTCCAACGCTGCGCTTTCCGATCCGCGGTCTCCATTCGAGAACTTTTCGGCCCCAACGACCATCTGCTCTCCGTGCTATATGTCCTGCCCACTGCCACTTCAAAGAGCTAATCCGTTTGGCTATGTCGGTGACCCTCGTTCTTCTACGTATCTCCTCATTTCTGATTCGATCCCGTAGAGAAACCCCGAGCATAGCTCTCTCCATAGCTCTTTGAGCAACTCTAAGCTTATTCATAAGGCCTATAGTGAAGCACCACGTTTCGGATCCGTATGTCATCACTGGCAACACACACTGATTGAAGACTTTCGTCTTAAGGCACTGAGGTATTTTAGACGAAAAGACGTTGCGGAGCTTCCCGAACGCTGCCCATTCGAGCTGGATTCGACGATTGACCTCTTTCTCGAAGTTGAACCTACCTAACTGGACTGTCTGTCCTAGGTATACGTACGCGTCAACAACTTCGAGAGCCGAATTCTCAACTATAACAGGGGTAGGTACAACATGGGCATTAGACATGACTTTCGTCTTGTCCATGTTCATTTTAAGACCTACCCGCTGGGAGACTTGATTGAGGCCTTCGAGCATCGTACTGAGTTCCTCCATCGACTTTGCCATGACTACAATATCGTCGGCAAACCGAAGGTGAGTGATGTATTCACCGTTAATATTGATACCCAGTCCTTTCCATTCCAGAAGCTTGAAGGCGTCTTCCAAAGCGGCTTACGCCTCTCTTCAATAGAATCGCCCTCGAACTCTGTTCCTGTACTCGGACCGACATAGTGGCGTTTTTATACAAACACTTCAACACTTCGATATACCGATAGTCAATATGGCATCGTTGGAGAGACTCGAGTACCGCCCACGTTTCGATCGAATCAAAGGCTTTCTCGTAGTCCACAAACGCTAGACAGAGCGGCAAGTTATACTCTTCGGTCTTCTGTATAACCTGTCGTAGCGTATGTATGTGGTCTACGGTACTATAACCTTTTCGGAACCCGGCTTGTTCGGGAGGTTGGAAGTCATCAAGCCTGCGTTCGAGACGATTTGCAATGACCCTAGAAAAAAGCTTATAAACATGGCTCAAAAGCGAGATGGGTCTATAGTTCTTTAATAAGGTGTTATCACCCTTCTTAAAGAACAACACCACCACGCTTTCGTTCCATGCCTCGGGCGTGGTACCTTCGAGCAAAACGGAATTGAAGAGCCTCTGAAGGACTTTAAGTACCGGTGATCCACCCGCTTTCAGAAGCTCAGAAGTAATTCCGTCCTCACCAGGCGCCTTGTTGTTCTTAAGCTGTTTCAGGGCCATCCTAATCTCATACAGACTGATGTCCGGGATATCTTCGGTAAAGTGTCGGGTCAGTTTGGCTCTTTGGTCTGAGGCCACACTTGTAACAGGCTCAGCCACTGAATAGTAGAGCCGTCCATAGAACTTTTCGACTTCTCTCAACACTTCCGCTTTCGTCGACGCTACACTGCCATCATCCCGCTTCAGCTTTGTCATTCGGCTTTGCCCAATAGACATATCTCTTGCGAACACTTTGGAGCCTTTATTCCGCTCTATCGTATCTTTAATACGAGCAGTATTAAAGATACGAATATCGTGTCGCAAGGATTTCCAGATACGTCTATTAAGCTGCCTGTGTGACTCAACATCATCGGGGGTCTGCAGTCTCAGCGAGCGTCGTTCAGCCATAAGGTTAAGAGTGTAGTCGGAGAGCTTCTGAGTTTTACTATTACGGCGAGTCTTAAAGAACTGAGACCCGACCGCATGGACAGTTTCCACGAACCTGTTATTAATCTCGTCCACCGACGCGTGATCTTCTAGACAATCAAAGCGATTTGAAAGCTCGAGTTGAAAGCTCTCGGGGTTTTCGATCTGAGCGCGAGTAGGTCGGAGCGTGGATTTCATTAAACCAGACCGTTCTAGTTTAACGTTTATATTCAATGTGCCTCTCACAATTAGGTGATCACTACCGGTTTTCACCCTATGAATCACTGAGACGTCATTGAATATTCGTCTCTTGTCGGTCATAATGAACTCAATCTCGTTTCTCGTGGAACCATCGGGGCTGACCCAGGTCCATTTCCTGTGAGGCGGCTTCCGAAAGAAAGAATTCATCATAAAGCGTCCTTCTTTCTCCAGAAAATCGGCCAGCCTCTGCCCCTAGGGTTCCGTTGCCCATACCCGAAGTTCCCCGCCTTCAACTCATTATCGCTTCTCTTGCCCAGCCTCGCATTAAAGTCCCCCATAACAACATTGAAGTGAGTTTTGTTAGTATGTATGGCCCTACTAATGTCCTCATACATAGACTCTACCTCCTCATCTGGGTGTGACGAAGTCGGCGCATAAACCTGAACGACCTTCAGCGAGTACCTTTTAGATATTTTGAGTGTTAGGTATGCGACCCTGCTCGACACACTGTCGATGGTAATGATGTTGTTAATGAGGGACTTGTGGACGAGAAATCCACACCACCTTGGGACTGTTGGTCGCCCTCCCGGTAGAAAAGCAGGTTACCAGATTTCAGAGTTATCGTGTCCTGGCCCTCTCTACGGACTTCAGACAACCCCAAAATATCCCACCGTAACTTGCTCAGTTCTTCTTCCAGCTCAACAATCTTCTCGTCAGTCCTCAAAGTGCGTATGTTGTGTGTTGCCAGGGCCAGTTGTCTTTTGGATTGGTAGCCGGGCGACTGCCGGGGATTCTTAGCACCCCTAGCCCCGCCGTTACCGAGACCGCTACCGTAGTCCGGGCTAGCGGGGCTGCCGGGGACTCGGGGCCGTTTGTTGCACTTTCTATCCATAAAGAGATTTGCCAATACTCGCCACGCTTGGCAGGCGGGTTGGCGAGCGCAGTATAATTTGTATTATGAACAAGAAGGTGCTGCTGCCCATCTTCTGCTATATTTCCCTTAGTCGGTTTTTACGACACCCACGGGAAGAGAGGGGGCAGTGCTATTCGTAACCGACACTGCACGGCGAAGAGAGAGAAGATATAGTTATTTAATTCTTTTGATTGGATAATGGTTTGTGCTCTGCTGAGTAAGACATCTATCTACATGTTCCAAGTACCTTTCCAAGTAGAGGGCCTAGGTCACATTTTAGACAATCTCTATCAAATGCATTGAGATAATCAGCTTAATTACTTATTTTGGTCTGTGTTGATTCTGATTTGTGTGTATGTAGCTGCTACAATGTACCTGTACATCTTATGACACTGTCAAAGCATTTCTCTCTGTGATCTACAATTTACGATCTAATAGTTCCTAAGCTATGATCTACAAACCTTTTAATAACAGCGGCAACAAGGGGATGAACAGGCAATGTTATTTCAGGAATGTCAATATTCTGTTGAAGATGCAGTAGACCCATTTCCAGCTCAGCAATCTTCTTCTCAACTGACGGAGCCATTTTATCTCCATCCCTGAACAAAATAATGAGAAAAAATTAATAAATTTATTTTAAAGGAAAAATAACATTCAAAAATTTTCACTTGCGGCGAGGCTTGAACTCGCGTATTTGGGTCAGTACCCCAACGTCTGTTCCAACTAGACTACGCAAGTCCACGCTGCGAAAACTTCCAATGCTATATTCTCCTCTGATTGTTTACGATTAAGGCTCGTTAAAGCGCCATCTATCTAATGCTGCAGGAACAACTTTCCAGTTGTTTACACCTGCGTTTAAAATAAATTTTCTAAATAAAATAGCCTTGAGCTACAAAAATTAAAAAGAAATTTAAAATTTAATAATTTATTTATTAGGTCATGGCAAGTGGACTAGGTATATGTATATGGTTAAAAAATTATGCAAGTTGGACTTTATTTTTGAACTACCAGAATACTTCTTTTCTCCTTTTATTTGGTGTGTCGCGGTTTTACCCGCGTATGTCCCGATCCCACGGAACCTAAAGTATATCCCAATATCGTGATCTAAAGTAGCCCATGTTATTCCTCGATAATGTAGCTCTCTATTGGTGAAAGAAGTTTTGAAACCGGTCTAGTAGTTTTAGAGCCTATTCATTACAAACAATTAAATCTTTTCCCTTTATAATATTAAGTAAGTATAGATAGATGAATGTGCTTAGCTTACTCACAATAAAGACTTAAATGTCTGTGAATAGAATATTAATCATGATGTCAAGTATTGTATGACTCACACACTGAGCTATTATAAAGAAACATAAAATATTATATTTGTTAAATAGCTGCGCCCTGCAGGTTCACCCACATAATATAGGATTGGATTGGGACCTATGGGAATATCAGGATGAAAAGTAGCCTATGTGTGTTTCATGCTATATGGCTATGCCTTTAGGCTTCAAACATGCCAGTTTCATCACAATTGGTTCATTTTTTGAATATGTTTAGACCAACATTTGACCCCTATCACATCACACCTGGTAACCTGGCAGGTGTTGATGCAATTTATGATGAACTACACAGACTTAAAAGATCCCTGCTCACTCACAATTCAAAGATGCCAAAATTGTACTTGTACGGTCTCGTGGAGTCTCATATAATCTCTTGCGTTGTGAATGAGGAATGACGAAGCTAAATGCTTAGTGTGGGTATCGTAGACCTCCACCATAAATCTAATCTTGCATGTACCGTGGTAAAATGGAGATGGAGTTTTGTCATAAATCACATCTATGTTAAACCTTACTTTACGCTACAACAGTTATTCAAAACTTAGTAGAATACTGACCTGTCAGCCCTCCCGCTTTCTTTGACATAGCTCTTGAAGAACGGTGCCATAGTTTTGCTGATGAAAGCATGGAGAGTCTCATAGGGAGAGCCATCGGAGAGATTGATGAGTCGAAGTTGGCTGTGGATGGACTTGTCAGCCTCAATGACTGCACCACGCTTGATGCACACAAATGCTGCCACTCGGGGTGATGTGAAATGGACCTGTGGCAAGGAATAAAGGTTGAAGGTATCTCTGTGCATTTTCTGTATGTAACCTTATAATTGGGCCATTGTAAGTAAGAACTTCATCCTAAAGACTTCTTTCTCCTGAAGAGCATGTTAAAAGGGCACTTTTTTTTTATAAACAAAGATATTGGTGCATGGTTGGCCAGGATTTGAAACCACAGACTTCACAGAATATTAGCCATTGCTATGTAGAGATTGCAAGAATAACTACTTAATATAACAAATATTTCCATATATAAAGCATATGAGGCTAAAGAAGCTGAATATGGTGTTTTGAATTGTTACAAGAAGAAGACAAGGTAATTATTGTTTTACTTTGCCTTAAAACTTTGAACAAAAACAGACTTGTCCATAAAGAAATGGCTTGGAAAACACAATGTAAATAATCCATAAAGTGCAGCATAAAATAAATCATAAGTACCTCATTGCTGATTTGATAGGTGACAGCTTCTTTTTCTTCTTCTCCTTCAGTAGGTTGTTCACTGTCATCTTCTGCAATGGAGAAAAAAAAACGATAGGTACACCTCATTGTAAGAATCTAATTAGTTAGATACATAAGTATTAGGTCCTTTACATTTAGCTACATATCTTATAGGTTAGAATATCCAAATATTCAGGCCCTAAATCATGCAGCAACTATGTACAAAAGAATGTTTACTAATCTACTGCATTGCAGGTAGAAAAGAAAGTAGTGCGGTCGACGTGGGTCGATACAACTATCGTCACGGAACCATGTTTTTACCTTTCTGAGAAAATCTCTGCACGTACAACGATGCCACTTGAGGGTCTGAGATGAACTTTCTGATGCAGTCCTGGTTCACCTTCTCGTCCAAAGTGGTATTCAGCGTCGGATGAACGATGTCATCATCGGGTAAAAGTACCGTTGCAGCTCGGCGTAGGTAGTTTGCAAAGTCTTGAAACTCGCAAACAACCACATTTTGCGCCTCGGGAGCATTCTCGCTCCCGTCTAGGGAATCGCCCATGATGTTTTTGGGCAAACAGTAATATTAATTCACGAGTTCACACAGGTAATTCCAACTTATTGGAAAAGAAAAGCGCAGCTGTCGGCCGCTCGGTCGGCCAACTTTTGACATTAAAAAGCAATGTTACCAGTATTCGATACTCAAAGGTCCAAAATCAAATATAATAATAAAGAGTTTTAACTGACTTCAAAAAAAGAGGAGGTATATTTTGTGAATAATGGGGTGCCACACGCAAAGCTGTAAGTAGATGGCGCTGGCATCAGATGATCTTTTTTTTTTTCGATGATGGTCCTCCACCAATGGAAACGCCGAGTTTTTTTTATTCTTTCGGTCTCAGACCGATATGGCCAATTTGGCGCCGAGAGTTGTAAAAAACACCTGTTTTACAGTTCTTAATTCAAACCTAAGATTAGTCGACAAACGCCTTCTGCCGGGATAAAAAGTTAGTGTTCCTCCTCATTGTGACGATTGATTACGATTAAAACGTTTTTATACAACTGATGTTTTTTGTTTTTTACCCCAAATTAAGAAAAAAACATTTGGGGTTTAGCGGACCCCGGGCGAATGCAACCGGGAACATCGCTTGCATGAAAAGAAGAATTTTATATTTTGTTATAATTTCATTTTAGTTGTAGCACGGTCGTGTAACAGATACTCAAATTAAATCAAATAAAACGTTTAGGAATATTGAATTTTACTGTGGTTTCGGAACGCGCCTTCCGATGAGAACAGACCACATGAAACTCATGGGGTTTTTTTTATCATGTGTTAAATTACAATTGTCATAATACAGATACCTGTAATTTGAACAGGAGCAGTTAACAATCATGTTCATGGATTCTTTTCATCAAAATAATAATATGATGATGATACTATTTTTGTCTTTTTTTTTCTTCTTTATTTGGTATTTACCAAATAATGAAAAAAAAAACGTTGGTAATAACACATTATTTGAAATGTATTGAAATATGATTTGTTGAAAAAAAAAACCTACGTTAAATTCAAACCAATTTTTGAAACTTTATAATATGGCGCAACCGGAGAAACTTGGCAATACTGTTGAATATTTTAATGATTTTGACATTGACTGATATGACGGCAGGCAAATAGCCAATAGTGATCGGCGAAAATGACACATACCGGAAAGTAAGACATTGCATAAAATACGGCGGCAACGAAAACGAGAGCAGCCGCCAAGCCTGCACCGTATAAAATTTACGGCAAGTTTTAGTAAATTAAGTTTTTTTAGAGATTATCAATTCAAAAGTAGTTTTACCACTATCTCACCAGGCAAATCACAATGTGTATTAACTTAGTCTCCTTCATAAGACTAGCAGCGCCAGAGGTATCACCCGCACAAGTTCTGATCCCGCGAGATTATCGGGATGCCTCTATCTTATTTCAGATCTATCCCTATTTACATACCGAGTTTCATCACAATCGGCTCAGCAGTTTTAATGTAAAGTATTAACAAACATATTCACAAATCAGCTTGCACTTAGGTACTTATACAATAAGAATAGGATTGGAAGCGCAAACAACTTCCAACGTGTACAAATGCTCGTGCCTACCTAAGTCGATTTCTGTAAGTTATAGAGATAGAAGAGTTATAGAGCTGCAAGGCACATCTATAAGATAGACAGGCACCTATACCTACTGTGTGGAGTGTGTGGAAAGACTGCCCTTTTCTTTGCCGTGTGGCCCCGGCATAGAATAGGGTTACTCCATCTCTTTCTGTGGGTGTCGTAAAAGGCGACTAAGGGATCTGACTGGCAAACCTTGTTCTACTAACTGATACGAAATGGCGGATAAATTGCTTTGACCCTAGGAGGGTTGGTGTCCCGGACGTAAAAATATTGCCAAATCTATTTGCAAAAGGTAAACTAAATGATGAATTGATGATGAACACAACTTACCTTGTGCCAATCTTAAAATAAACAAAAACAATTTGGGGTTTAGCGGACCCCGGGCTCCCGAGAGGGATGCAACTGGGAACATCGCTCGGCTGAGAAAAATCTAGATAATGCGACAAAAACTACAACTAAAGCTGCGTTACCCTTGGGAGCTTTTAATATTTTAAGCACTAGCTGTATCCAGCGGTTTTACCTGCATAAGTCACGATCCCGTTGGAATTTTCAGAAATTCTTTCTTATCGAATGCCTACATCACATAAGGAATACACTCTCCAAGTTTTAGCTCTTTACCATCAGTGGTTTAGGCTGTGCGTTGATCAGTCACTCAGTCAGTCAAGACAAAGCATTTTATAGATATAGATTGTACGCACCTACCTACATACCTACTGCGTAAATTGTACATTTGTAGTTGGTACATTAATTTTACTTACAGCGAATGGTAAAAAAACAAGCTACAGATTGATGTGAAATACCTACAGTCTATTTAGTTATGCGATTCCAATTCCCGAGGCAATCTACTAAGTCAATCCATTAGCTAGGTTAGGTAAGCCAAAATCTAGTTCAAAATGGCTATATCAAGAAGTGGCTTGAAGACCGGCCAATACGTACTTTGAGTTCTTGATTTAATTTCACAAGGAGAGTACCTAACTAAGTATGGCAGAAACCTATACTTTCTTATAAATGTAGTTTCGATACCTACTAGGTAACCTAACTTTCCTACTACTAACCTACCCAACACGCGCAGCTTTCGCCTCCGCTCCGCTCCCAGACTTGGCCAAGTCAGCGCAACAAGACTCGAAGACAGCGGTTAGCGATGCGGGCATTCTCCTCATTCCAGTGTATGATATTAGGTATACTAACCGTTCGACCAAGAAAGGGTCGTGTCTTTCGAGCAAGGGTCGCTATACTCTCCAACCCGTGGGGCACCTTCGGGGATCCGTTATACATATAATACAGATTATGTCCCTGAGGCAGAGCCTAGCGGAGCGGGCAGCGGTGACTCGCGCAGTTCCTCGTCACCCTTGCTCTCCTTTACGAATACTATAAGTACGTCCTATAGTATTTAGGGACACGATTAGTCCATAACTGATCTCAGATGACGCCCTGCTGAGAACCTGTCCTATACTCCGTCCTATAGTATTTAGGGACACGATTAGTCCATAACTGATCTCAGATGACGCTCTGCTGAGAACCTGACGCTACAGAGCGGCCCCCCTCGTGATACCGAAAGTTGGGTAAGGTGGGGAACGCTATAACATAAACATGATAGATTAGTTTCGATGGCGAGTCGCTGTCCCCTGACTTCCACACCGCGACCGTTGCTTTATTGTGATTTAAAAAGACACACAAAGTGGCTTACATTACACACTCGCCTAATGCAAGTGAAATGGGCACAAAGCCTTGAAAAGTTGAAAAGCAGCTTCCATAGCCCAATTTCCGAAACTTTCAAACTTTGCCCAAGAAAGGGGTGAAACGTTTTCGTGTGGTAATTTGTCGCTAAAATCCTTATTTATTGCAACAGTGAAGTTGGATCGGCCCCGAGGGCAAATTCGGAAACTTTGCTCCTTAAACTTTGCTTCACTGAATACCGACACCTAGAATGCTCCTACAGAGCACATATTGAGGTTGAATGCTTGTTCCTCTTGAATTATGGACGAATACTTTAATACAATTCGCTGCCTATCAAACTTTATCGTTGGTTACCTTCAGTGGAATTCAATCCGTATTATACCAGGACCTGCCTGTAATAGTGTTTTCAACAAACTTTCCCGGTGAACACTGGGCTGGATAGTTCTATTTATTCTGTAAGGTAGGTACAATAACAAGTAGACAGTGCTTTACGCAGTTGATATAGGTACGTATAAGTATATATGTAGCACCTATGATGCCACGTCTAATTGCAATCAGACAGACTGTGCTTATTTATTGAGCGTAAACAGGTAAGCGCTTGGGTACCTATTCCAATATTGGTTAGATACCTACTCTATTAAAAGTCTAAAACCCGCCAAGTGCGAGTCGGAGTGCGCACGAAGGGTTTCCTTCCATTATCTATCACAATAAAACATCCTGTTTATTATTAAGGGAGCCCCATTTAAATTACAACATATTATAATGTGTTGTATGGAAGCCTCACTTGTTTTTTGATTTTTAGTATATTTGTTGTTAAAGGGGCAAAAGAATACATCATCTGTTTTAAATAATCAAATTTCATTATCTATCACGGTTCCTGAGATAGAGCCTGGATAGAGTGGTGACAGACAGATAGACAGACAGACGGACATTGGAGTCTTAGTTAAACTAAAAGGGCCCCGTTTTACCCTTTGGGCACAGGCATCTTAACTGTAAAACTAAACATAGCCCCCTAATCACTGCGATGAGAGTGTCACATGAGGCTTGAACGTGCGGCTTCTGCTACACAAATGTGCACTCTGTTTAATTATAGTTAGATGCACAACAACTACCAAGCGACTGACAGATTTACGCTCCAATGTGTAAGTGTGGGGGGTAGACCTAGGTAGAGCATAATAAAATTATTACATAGAGAGGAACTTACCTACCTATAAATAATACAATACCTATTTATACATAGTCTGAATTATTTCCTAAAAATGCTGAAAGGAGTGTCTTTTTAAGGTCTCTGCATACGTAATGTTTCCCGGACGGGACGTGTCAATTTCTACATACAAAAATCCCGTCGGGGCGACGATGGAGGGGATGTCCCGTCCGGGTATCGTTAAGTGTCCAGAGACCCTTAATGTATTTTTTTTTGCAAAATTCAACATTTTAGAAATTCATCATTTTGTCCCGATTTTCAATGTACCAAACTTTTTTTTTTTTTACAAGGGGAAATCTTGTTAAGACCATCAGGCCGCTCTCGGGGGGAGCGGCCCGGTGAGTGGGGGTCCCCCTGGTCGTGGCCCGGGTATACCCACTAAAACCCCTTGGTGTCCTAATGCCGCGGTGCCAGAGCAGAGCCGGAAGCTGCGGCAGTACGTCAGTTTGCTCTGACGGCGGGTGGTCCCGTCGGACCCCGACTCAAAAAACCCGCTATTAAGCGGGGAAAAAACCCTCTCCGAGAGGCGGCGTGGACGCGCCGCCGCCATCTCGGGCTCATGTACTGGCGACGGACTCCCCCGAGTCCGCCGCCAAGAGCCGTGAGTACCAACCAACCCATGTACCAACCTAATTCATATTTGAAAATTCATTTTAAATGTGCGTAAAAATAGATCTATCCAGCACTGAGGCTGTCCCGAACTGCATTTTATTATAGTGTAGAAATACCCGTCTCGACTATTCCCAGTTTATGATATAACATCGTCCTCATTGATCGACATCTAGGTCACACAGGAGGGCTATACTTTCCAGTGTAAACAGGGGTGATAACCGGTTTCCTGCATATTATAATACAGTGGGATCAAACTTGTTTATTGCAAAAGGTGTTGCTTCGGCTTCACATACGCCTATAACCCCTTAGATGAAAACAAAATAGTAGATACGGTATATTCTAACAGTGTGTATTCGAAAAATGAGCTAGAAACATGCATTTTCATAAAATTATTGGTTATTATAATTTAGAACTGCCCTTACGTTGGTTGCTTGCGGGGAAGAAATGCGATTTTGAAAGGGATTTTGAGGAGTGGACTGTATGGAATGGAAGGGTGGAAAATTACGAAGAAGAAGGACTTGCTCACTCACCTGGTTTCACCTTCTGACGCGAGAGGGCCTAGGCTAACGGCCCAGGGTTTGGGAGCGGGCGGTGCGGTGCACCCGACCACTTTATAGCTTCCTTTATTGTAGTACACCCTAGATCTAACACTGGTTTGAGGTTACGCGGCGAGAATCGAACTATTCTCACTGTTTAATGTATTTTTGCGGAAATCACTGTTCGTTGTTTTATGGTTATGTTCGAACTGAGGACGACGTGTTGTCTCTCTGTTTGCGGGGTTCGCGCGAGGCGCGCATACTTCCATCTTCTTTCTCGCTCCAACTTGCAGCGTTGCGTGAGCAATGAAAGGGATAGGGAATGGGATAGGAAAAGATTGAATTCGCGCGCGGTAGTTATATTAAATATACTAATTTGGAATAATTCGATAATGGCGCGAACAATTATTGTGTTTTAAAACATTTGTCTTCAAGAATGATTCAGGCTTTGTAAATAAGCAAAAAGGCATTCTTATAGATGTCAAAAAGAGTAACAGCACGTGCTCACGCGGCAACGGTTCGACATACGACTGAGGCTAGTGCGTCAGCTAGACGCAGTTTTATCGTCTCATTTTCCGAGACTAGGTAGTACCGTATCTTTAGTTTTTTGTTTTAATCTAAGTTTAACCCCGTGATATTGGACATAATTTTAAATCTTCGTTTACCTATCAAGATATATTTTGCAAGGAGAAACACATCACCAAAAATCCTACCATGACAGGATTCGAGGCGCAGTGGTAGCGCACTCGCTCGGGAAGCGACTGGTTCGAATCCTGTCAGGGGTGGATTTTTAATGATGTAAGTATTTCTCCTTGTAAAATATTTCTAGTAATAATACCTTGAGCTATAAAAACTTAAGATATATCTTCGTTTATAGTTTTTACGGTCATATTATGCAGAGACGTTTCTAAGGAAGATTAACGCTAAGGAATCTTCAACATCAGAGAAAATGTTGATAGGTCAGTTTAGTTAAATATTTCTAGGCTTAGGTTTCCTTAGGATCTCTGAGTTTGATACTCTATACACTGACTTAATAAAATTACCTAGTTAGCACATAGATTATCCTAATGCTGATACAATAATTTCTAGGAATATAAATATTTTTAAGAAATAATACTTCTGCCAAAACACAACGCAAGATAGACGCAGGGCACTGACTTGACCAATTAGTCTACCTGTCGGAATGCCTGTCGGTGACTTATACGATGTATTTTCCGTTTATTTTCTTAGGCACTACCGCTTGGCACTACTAGTAGAGTGAAGGGAAATTTCACTCCCCAGTGACACTACTGGTAGTGCTTCGGGTAAAAGTACATTTCCACTGACACTACACTGTTGCCAGTAGTATCACGGGAAATATTATTTCCCTTGGCACGCGTGAGCTATCTATAAGGGCGATGTAGTGGACAATTGGTCAAGCCAAAAAATATTATCAATTGGTCAAGCGTATAGTTAGCGCAAATGAAAGTGTTAATTCGTCAAGCCGTGAATAAGTGTCAATTGGTCAAGTCTTCGAAGAGGGTCAACTGCTCAAGTCTTTTTTTTATAATACAACAAAAGACGATCGGAGTAGAAACAAAAGACGATCGAAACTAAAACAAAAGACGATCATTACGAAAACAAAAGACGATCGTTACGAAAACAAAAGTCGATCGAAATGGAAACAAAAGACGATCGAAATGGAAACAAAAGACGATTGAAAAAGCCTCAAAATATAACAGCAAGACAGCCTGTCAAACTTGAACTGATAATATCTCGGAAACTATAGACCCCAGACCACTACCCTAGTGGTCTAGGGTCAATAGTTTCCGAGATATTGACATTGATATTGATATTGATATTGATTTTAGACCACTAGGGTAGTGGTCTGGGGTCAATAGTTTCCGAGATATTGACGTTTTAAGTTTGACAGCTATCATCTAAAACGAAGATCTTGAAGAGCTCTATAACTTATGCTAACGAAGTAGTGATCAAGGATCAATAGTTTCCGAGATATTATCAGTTCAAGTTTGACAGGCTGTCTTGCTGTCATATTTTGTGCCTTTTTCGATCGTCTTTAGTTTCCATTTCGATCATCTTTTGTTCCCATTTCGATTGTCTTTTGTTTCCATTTCGATCGTCTTTTGTTTCCATTTCGATCGTTTTTTTTTCTATTTCGATCGTCTTTTGTTTTCGTAACGATCGTCTTTTATTTTCGTTTCGATTAACTTTTGTTTCTACTCCGATCGTCTTTTGTTGTATTACTTATAAAAAAAGGACTTGACCAGTTGACACTCTTCGAAGACTTGACCAATTGACACTTTTTCACGGCTTGACGAATTAACACTTTCATTTGCGGTAACTATACGCTTGACCAATTGACACTATTATTTGGCTTGACCAATTGTCCACTACATCAAATAAATGTTTTGTTTATCTTGTTACTTATTATTAGTAGTGCAATGGGTAATGAGGTAATCCACGGGAGATTTTTTAACATGCGTTTAATTAGCCAATCAGAATGGTAGTGCCACGGGAAAGTAAATTTTCCCTTTACACTACTAGTAGTGCCAAGAGGTAGTGCCTAAGAAAATAAACGGTATTTTCGCGTCAGTATTGTTCCATCCATCACAACTTAGGCATGTTTGCGTCATTGGTGGCATTCAGCATAATTTCATCATTGGTGGCATTCAGCATCATTGCGTCATTGGTGTAATTCAATGCCATGCTCTATAACTTATGCTAACGAAGTAGTGATCAAGGATCAATAGTTTCCGAGATATTATCAGTTCAAGTTTGACAGGCTGTCTTGCTGTCATATTTTGTGCCTTTTTCGATCGTCTTTAGTTTCCATTTCGATCATCTTTTGTTCCCATTTCGATTGTCTTTTGTTTCCATTTCGATCGTCTTTTGTTTCCATTTCGATCGTTTTTTTTCTATTTCGATCGTCTTTTGTTTTCGTAACGATCGTCTTTTATTTTCGTTTCGATTAACTTTTGTTTCTACTCCGATCGTCTTTTGTTGTATTACTTATAAAAAAAAGGACTTGACCAGTTGACACTCTTCGAAGACTTGACCAATTGACACTTTTTCACGGCTTGACGAATTAACACTTTCATTTGCGGTAACTATACGCTTGACCAATTGACACTATTATTTGGCTTGACCAATTGTCCACTACATCAAATAAATGTTTTGTTTATCTTGTTACTTATTATTAGTAGTGCAATGGGTAATGAGGTAATCCACGGGAGATTTTTTAACATGCGTTTAATTAGCCAATCAGAATGGTAGTGCCACGGGAAAGTAAATTTTCCCTTTACACTACTAGTAGTGCCAAGAGGTAGAGCCTAAGAAAATAAACGGTATTTTCGCGTCAGTATTGTTCCATCCATCACAACTTAGGCATGTTTGCGTCATTGGTGGCATTCAGCATAATTTCATCATTGGTGGCATTCAGCATCATTGCGTCATTGGTGTAATTCAATGCCATCGGCACCCCGATGGCATTGAATTACACCAATAATCGCATCCTAGTTTGCTTAATTAAATAATGCGCTAGCCAGGAGATGTCCTTTTTTCCAAACTTAGCCCAGGCAAGAAAGCCCAGTGCCAGGCTCAAGCACTTAAAAGTAGAATATGAATTTCTAATCGTAGTGGTCGAAGGTTCGTGAAACGGTCTGCCTAAGCCAACATCGCTTGTCTGTTGTAGGTAAGACAGGAAGATACGTAGATAGTATCCATTAAAATGTTAAGACGTAAATTACGTTAAACTCTAGGACGAATCAGATTAAATCGTGAAAGATGATTCCTTCTTATTGGAGTTTCTAAGACGTGAACTTTCGTTGGAAAAACTTGTCTTCAGCGCCTAAGGAAATTGTCCTTTTTGCGGGTGTGCTTTGTAAACTTTGAGCAATGGTTGTACGATGATTTTCTCTTTCAGAAGATTTTGAGATGATAAAACAATACCGTATTAACTCTGATAGCTCGGGCCTTTGTTGCTGTGACGCAATTTACGGTACAGCTTTATTAGAAGCGCGTCTAATTACCAAGCATGATTATTTGACCATGTAATACAGTGAGGTTGCGGTCAAGTTAATTATGGACCAATTATTGACATATCTGTAGATAGGTGTGTATAAACTACAGTTTCCAACTGTGCTAATAACGATTATTGTGTCATGCAAGGCAAATACGCTCCAACCCTCGAGTTTGAGCTGATAACAATGGACTTAGTTATAATTTGTTGAAAATTAAATCTCGTAGAGTTCTGTAGCAGACAATATGAAGTGAGAGTGTGTTTCCTTGAATGTGAGTTTGAGAGGTAAACTTCTGCTATCAAAACTATAATAGGAGAGCGGGCTTAGTATTCTATTTCGGTTAACAATAATACAAAATGAATTAAAGTAAACAAATCCAATTTAACCCCAATGTTGTTAGACTTGCGTACTTACCTAAGCAAAAACAAGCCAGAGTTGGAACCGTCTCGTCTGCGGTTTACGAAAGTTTTTAAAAACTAATTTATTTATACGAGACAGTAGTTTTGTATCCGTATTTTGTAGGTACCGACTTATTTAAACGTTATAGTAATGGACTTTTCATGTTTGATGGACTTCAGTGGACTTTTGGAATTTTTATTAGTGAACTTGTCAAAGTTTTTAATCTCATTTTTTGGTTTAAATCACGTTGCTTTTATTATTAACT
Source organism: Idaea biselata (assembly GCA_958496205.1). NCBI lineage: Eukaryota > Metazoa > Arthropoda > Insecta > Lepidoptera > Geometridae > Idaea > Idaea biselata. Next base: position 1,701,527 of record OY292403.1, on the reverse strand, counting down.
AGATGCGTCCCATTTTTACGTTTTGACGATAACTAAAATTACCTGTTCAATTTTTTTAAATAATTCATTACCCTTGCCAGGAATCGAACCTTGTCATTTAAAAAAAAAACCTATATTATTGTACCGATCGATAGTGTTGTAGTTGTACGCCCTGAAGAAACAGCATTTTTCAATGCTCGACGTTTTTTAGATCTTCCTAGACAATGCTTTTTAATTAAGTCGCTATCGTGGCCACTAGATTGATAAGGTAGGCGGAATTTAAAGCCCCCCCTAAATACAGTAGAAATAAGCGGATTCTCCCCTTGCATAGTGTGTACCGAAATACCTATGTATTCTATTCCCCACTAATATTATAAAAGCGAAAGTTTAGATGTTTGTGTATCAATCACGCAAAAACGACTGAACTGATTTGGATAATTTGACACACAGGTTTTGACGTACAGAACCTGGATTAACACAGGACACTTTCGGTATTCTCCCGAGAACGGGAATTACGCGGGTGAATTGCTATACCATACAAAATTACATTAGATATTTGTGCAGATTTGATTTGCGCCATGTTGCGCTGTTGTCGCGCGTTTTCACCATCACTTTCAATAGAAAACGCGCGACAACAGCGCAACATGGCGCAGATCATATAGGCACAACATTCAGTGCGAGACCTGTCCATAAAATTCAGGTCAGTGTCCCCAATGCAATGTTGACAACCAAATACTAGTAGGTAATACGAAATTGAAATGAAACAGTGTTCTGCGAGCTAATTTTATTTTAATTTGTTCTGAAATGAATCGGAGTGAACTCGGTTGTGCATTGTGCTAGAGTGCCGCGTAATTACAAAACCGAAATTTGTTTTCCCATTTGCGAAATATTCATTTTTTCATGTTTCTCATAACTGCAAACGCTTTGTACGCCCAGTTGATAAGCTGTAAGTAAGTACAGTTAAGAATGTTATTTTATTTTAATTATTTTTGTAACTTATATCTGCTGAAAATATTAAATTTATTTATCTTTATAATAGATTCAAACTAGCCACTTTCGCTTGCCGCCCGAGAGTCCTGTGGCTTCTACACGGTTGGCGAGTTATTCGTATTTTTTTTCGTTTTTCTTTGACCACTAAACTTGGTAATATTTGTGTGACGTCATTGGCTTGGAGAATAGCGAGTTAACTTCACAAGTTTTAACGTAGTTTTAGAAAAGTTGACTGGAACTTCACAGGTCTCTACATCGGATCTATGTGGTTTTTTCTTATCTTATCAACAGATGGTAAAGACGATTTATGTAGCGAGATATCGCTCATCGATCGAGTTCTTATGCTGGCTTTCCACTGTGACAACGGTTGTTTTCATAGTCATAGAACTCTTTCGCGCTATTGAAACAATAACATCCAACAATTGTTGGATGAACTGACACATTTTTAACTCCGCTCCGCTCGCAGTGGAAAGCCAGCATTACCCTTCTTCCCGCCGCGGCGGGTAACATCCCGTGGGATTATCGAAATAAAAAGTAGCCTATGTGAACTAGAAAATTCAATCCAGAGTCTTTAGAAAACAAGAGCATTTTACGAGAAACAATTTCAGCTTGCTTAAGCATACCTCTTGTGCTTCAGGCTGACAATCCACTGTTAAGTTTTGTTGGATATAACGTTCCCAGGTTCCCAGGATGTTCCCAGGAAGGGGTATTAAGCCGAAAAGGGGTTGTTCTAGAAGTCTAAGCGAACAACTTTTGTTCTACGACTTTTGGAAGTTCGAGGTTGTTTTCGAAAACTTCGCCTAGACCTCTAGAACAACCCCCTTTCGGCTTAATACTCATTCCTGGGAACAACCTGTATACCTACTGTCTGCCTACCGTTTTTAAGTCGTAGGGAACCATAGTATGTACCCGTCGCCTTCTTAAGATGATGCCCAAATTATAAAGGAAATAGAAGTTTCCAAAAGTTGTAGAACAAAATTTGTAGCTCTAGAACAATCCCCTTTCGGCTTAAGAGGACAGTCTAACTACTCTTTTCTCCATACACACTTTACAAACGTAGTCGACTGTTTCCTCCCTGGATAAAGATATTAGAAAAATATATGTTCCTATATAAGTCCTTTATCCAGTCATAATCATGCCCCTAAGTTTTCATTTTTTTCATTTTTTCTAAATTATATTTCTATTCTAATGGGGTGCCACGCGCAAAGCTGTTTGCAGAGGCGCTGGCATCGGATGATCTTTTTTTTTTTTTTCGAGGATGGTCCTCCACCAATGGAAACGCCGAGTTTTTTTTTATTCTTTCGGTCTCAGACCGATATGGCCAATTTGGCGCCGAGAGTTGTAAAAAACATCTGACGTTTGACAAACGTTTGACAGTAAAGATCATCCGACTACCGACCTCTGCCGGGATAAAAAGTTAGTGTTCTTCCTCATTAGAAAATGAAAAAAAAAAAAAACAAAACGCAGGGGCATGGTTATGGCATAAAATAGGTTTTATGGCATAAACATATTTGCTCTATTATCTTTATTTAAAACAGTCGACTACGTTTGTATGGAGAAAGAGTATAGGTAGACTGTCCTTATAATATAAATTACCGTCCCAGAAACACTGTAAAATACATATAATATTATTTCCTACTTACAGTAGTGTAGGTGTCCAGAGATAGTATGAATATCTTCCCGGCTGTGACCCTCATGGGACGCTTGCATCTCTCTTGGAATACTATAATAAACATGCTCGTTTTGCTGTCCAAATCTAGCCACGGGCCTTCGAACACTGCTTGCCGGAGTTCCGTACTCTGATAAAGAATTGTTAACACATTGGAGGACTGTCCTACTAATTCTACTTATATTATAAAGCTGAAAGTAATCGTCCGTAGAATTAAAGTAAAGGCCCTGAACTCAACTTAAGAATACTAACTTTCCAAATGAGTTCGTCACCGAACCAACAAAGTATGAACACCTCAGTCAGCATACATGTTAAGTAACCTGCTGTCCACGCCATCTGTATCGGGTGACTGCTCGGTTTTTCTATCTGTCGAAAAATGCATTAGTAACGTGGTAGGTGGATGGGTAAAGAGACAGTTGCAGACAAAAAGTGCTGCTTATCGTATTTGGAGAAAGAGACACCATTAAAGAAGTCAAAGTCAAATATTTTTTCCTCCCCCCCTTCCTTCATCTTGAGCGCAGCGAGGGATATTGAATCTCTCGCTGCGCCCAAGATTCTATTCTAGAATCTTTCGCTTTGCTCGTGATTCAAAGCGCCCTCGCCGTAAAAATACTATTTTGCTCCCTTGTTATACAATCTACTATTATTAATTTGGAACCAGAGACTTGGCTTTAACTTTAGAACATGTTTATATGACATAATCGCTTAGAAATGTCGTGAGAAAACTAGAAAAAAGTTTTGTAACTCAAAAAACTTTTGAAAGCCAGAATGCCAGAACTAGCCAGAAGATGTGTTTAGCTTATTATTCCACCTAACTTTTTTATGATTTGAAATTTTTTTGGTAACTCACCGACAAAAACTGAATTCCAACTAGACAGAGTACCATAACACTTAACATAAGCTGTAGTGCTGACGCCACACTGAAAGCGGCCTCAATCTTTGAAACATATCTGAAAAGTGTTGGAACCTAAATGCATGATACATTTTTCAGCAATCAATACGTCTTATTAATGCGAAAACAATTAGTAGATACGTGTAACTACTACATTAATTTTGTACACCTTCTTCAGGAGGGTTACTGCGGTTCTTTCGACACGACAACGACACGATAATTCCAGCCGATACGATGATTCTATTGTCAACCCTACTATCACAGTGTGACAGTAGCATCATCGTATCGGCTGAAATTATCGTATCGTTGTCGTGTCGAAAGAACCGCAGTAACCCTCCAGGTTAGGTTAGGAGTTAGGTTTTGCTGGGATGTCGTACTCCATTGAGTTTTGTAAGCCGATCATCCATCGCCATCTTAACTGTTAGTTTAGCTTCGCTTCGTCATCGTTTTTTGGAGCTCCTCCGTGTTTCGGAAGGCACTTGATACTGGCTGTTATTTCAGATAGCAGTCGTTAGGGCAAGTAAGAGGACGTAGGGCGACCTGAAAACTTAAGTACCAGGTGAAAAATACCACTATACGAAAAGAAACAGAACCATAGTATATCAGCTATCATGTTTGTATTAAAACCTGACGAGCTAAACTATACTAAGTTTAATTGGCAGTGGATCAGTTCGATCAGTTACGATCAGTTTTAATCAGATGGAATCTATATCTATAAATGGCTTTTTCCTGACTGACTGATCGTCGTACAGCCTAAACCACTGATAGCAGAGGACTAAGAATTGGAAAGTGTGTTATTTATACTTACGACGTTACCTACATCCAATAAGAAAGGGTTTTTTAATATTTCCACGGGACTTTTGTGGGTAAAACCACTGGACACAGCTGGTTAACTATCTAATTACAATAAAAGATTACCTTAATATGCTATTGTGATGTACAATGCATTCTTTAAGAACTACTTTCGTGTAATAGCTCTTAGAATTCACTTCATCAAAGTTGCTTTCCCCGAGGGCTCTTTCACGTCGCCTTTGCGCCACAAGGTTAAAGTTACGAAGATTATACGTTAGTATTTCTATTTGTCCGACTGGATAAAATAATAATTATTAAAATGGAATTCACTAAAACTTAATATGTATGGTTAATATGTTTTATGAGAAATGTAAAATCTTTTCGATTAGGTGAGACGAGGGCTACGCTACGTGCTACGGTGCTACGGTGCTACGGCGCTACGATGCAAAGACCAAGGTCATGGTTTTCAAAACCTTGCAGTTCCTAAACTAGATTCACATTACGAAACTAGTGGCATGCCTTTTAGAACTTAATTAACAAAGCACTCTCGCAGCTGCTATAGAAACAACGTTATCAAATAGATAGGGAGCGCAGTACCGCCGAAAGGGTGTCTACGAAACTCTTTTTTAAATTGACTTTTAGTCCACTTTCCATCTACTTATATTAGTCTCAATTTGGTACTCGATGAAATAAGGTTGCCCCTCGATTAAGACCGTAAAATGGGCTGACTGTGGGTCCAGGCTGAATCGCGGCGGACGGAGTTTTTAGGTATAACTATAAGTTTACTTTCCACCATATTATTAGTCTCCACTTGGTACTCCAAGAGGTAAGGTTGCCAACGATCAGATCCCAACCTAAAAATGCATGCCACTAGTTTCGTAATGTAAACCCCTTTTAATTAAGATTTTAAATATTATCGTCTACAATACAGTGGTATAATATCTTACTTGCAGAAGCGACGAAGGCGGCCAGAACTGTATCCATGACTCCATCAATAATACAAGTACTCGGCTTGTAATATATCTAAATATTCAAGCACACACGTTAATTATTTCGCTGACGACGTAATAATCTCATTAAGATTTATTACCACAAACATTTAAACCTACGTATAGGTGCCTAATATCAAACATTAATTAGCTAACTATTGACGTATCTGAACTTTAGTAAATTAGTAGTATTGCTTGAGTATATTATAATCTTAGTTGATTAGAACAGAGTATTATAATAACATATTATATTTTATGTTGTAAAGAGGAATTATTTATCTGTTTTTTTTTGTAACGAACAGGCTCCGATCCTACTGGAATTTGAAAAATTCTTCACTAATAGAAAGCTACATTATCGAGGAGTAACATAGACTTATAATAGTTTTGATACCAATATTCCTACGGGATTGGGATATTCATTACAAATAAACAAACAAACCAACTAATCTTGCCTCTAATCATTTTTTCTTAGTGTTTACCGCACTAAGCAAATAGGTACTGTTTTTTTGAAAAATGCTTCTAAACATTTTAGTACTCGGCGAGACTCGAACCCGAGACTACTGGTAATCCGAACTAGCGCGATAGCCGCTACAACACGGGTAAACCTCTCGCCAGACTGAAATTAAGACAGCATCTCCTCGTGTTTTTGCAAGTAATGTTTTTGGTACCTTTTTGTTCTTTTTAATATTAGTACAGTAGGTATATACCATACTTACGTGATGAATATACAGTATACAATAAGCTGGAGACTTGTAAACATCAATATTTGGATATTCCACATTTGTCGGCAAAATATCAAAGTTTTCCGTTACAGGCATTATCATTCCTACTGAAAATGTTCATAAAATTACTTCTGGTAAGGGAATATTTTTCTTAAATTATTGGAGATGGAACAAATTAATTTCTTGGAAACCTTTAATTATTTCTAGATATTGGGTACCTTTGACTACCTATACCTAGTTACATACCTTCCTTTCTAAGCCCTGTTTTTTTCAGGCTTTCTTTTAATGAAGTCTAAAAATTTCCAGTCGTTTCTTACTAACGTTACGAGTAAATGGAAAATTTGACGGTCTTCTAGAAACTGTCTATTTTGGTTATAGGTAATTAATTAGGTATGTACTGAATCTGCGCGTATTGCTATTGAGTAGATATAAATATTATCGATTAAATAAATAAATAAGTATTTATGGTCATTTTTTTCAAACTAAAACTAAAACCAGACAGCACAGGACAGCAAAATGCTGCGAAACGCACCTCCGTACGTCTACACTACGCTGGTTTTCAGCCTACCCCTTTTGCACATTGTTAGTCTTATTAATAAACGTGGAGTAAGATCGGAGTAATTTTACCACTTTTTGTTACTGTCTATCAACTTGGAAAGTTCTTGTCACGGAAACAGGTTCTCACTACTCCGACATTACTCCACGTTTATTAATAAGGCTCTGTGTGTATTTATAGGGTGATAAAATGCGTTTTAGTAACTATTATTGTGCATTGTGGACAACAAGCATAACATTATCTTATTAAATGTCGTTTTTCAAACATTATATTCAATACATTTTGTTATCTGTTTATCGAGAATATATTATACCAAATATTTATTTACATATTTATAAAAATACGACAATTGGCAGCGAGCCCAAAAAGCTGGCCGCATTACCACGCTGAATGGCAATGCTTATTCTTTGCGCCAAATACAGACCAACATTCAATATTATTTAAATCTGACTACTTAGGCAATGGCTAAGTTTACGTAGCAGCATGGATTAAAGTTGCCTGCAGCGCTATAAAATATAAATCACCTCAAATTAGATGATAAAAATGACAATTTTGATTATACCTGATATACCAAAGATGATCATCGTTAAGAAATAAGTCACAACAAAACGAGCGGTCTTTATACTCTTGAGAATAATCTCCCGATGTTCCGGTTCTTTCGGTATGAATTCCTCACAATGAAGGTACTCCAATAAACTCATGATCTCGGTTTTATTTAGCCAAAACACTGCAACTTTTACATAGGTGTACATTTCACTAAGAAATAGATAGAGCCTGTAAAAAGAGACAACTAATCTAACCCGGGCCTGATAGAATAAATAAATATAATAATTAATATTGTACGACGTTATACATATCGCAATCTAGTCCCAAACTAAGCACTAGGCTTGTACTATGGGTACTAGACAACGCATTTATTAAATATTATTATCATTTTTTCTAAATATATTAACCTACTCGTACATTATGATACATAGAAAACATCCATACCAAAAACATTTTTTTAGTTTAAAAGCATAAATTCTTGCACCCGGCGGGGTCGAACCTGCAATCTTCTGCATTACAGTCGGCCCTACGCCCGACTCACCACAGAGGCCGTCAATAGGTATGGCTACGGCATAGACAGACAGATAGATAGAATATTGCTAATTCATTATCCAATTAAAATTATAAAGATGAAAGTTTGTTTGTTACTGCTTCACGCAAAAACTACATAACCGATTGCGATAAAACTTGCCATGGAGATGGCTTGAGACCTGGATTAACACTTATACTACTTTTTATCTCGATATTGCCCCGGAATCGGGGATCTACAATCTACATGGGTTAAATCACGGGGCCAAACAAGTATAATATAAATAATTCAACTTACCCTTCCGCCACATCACCAATGTCGCCTCTCCTTCTCAACAAATACACAACCTCCCCAATTCCGGGCAAAAAACAAACCAGCCATATTACACACATAGTATACATGATTTGCATCCAAAACTTTAACGTCTTTGGTGAAAAAACATTAAACCACATTCCGTAAAACTTGAGCCAATAGATGTGAACAGCGAGGTATAATCTCGGATTGAGATCATCCCACGGTTCAATCACGCCATAAGGCAAATATGGCGACAGAGAGGAAAATGTTTTTCTGAAGTCTGATATCATTTTGCAATAAATGGCGCTTGGAAAAATGAATGGAGTGATATCTTTAGAACACGATTCGATAATGATTTCTATGTTCTTTTTGCATGTGTGTTTTATGTTAAAAAGGCTGCTAATTAAAGTAAATTAAAAAGAGTATCTTTATTTAATGTAAATAATTGGATGTTAAGTGGAGATTGTGTCATATTAAATCCTATTCACTGTTTTCTATAATTTATTTGTATTTTGACAAATTTTAAAATACAAGTCGAATGAAGCGCAGGTTAAATAATCATTCGTCAAGTTGTCTTGTGACATAAATTGACATAATCTTAAGAGGAAAGTTTACGTACTCATATTTGCTCTAATGTCTCTATCTAGAGAAGAAACAGTCAACAACGTTTGTAAAGTTTGTATGGAGAAAATAGTAGGTAAACTTTCCCCTTAACTCTAAAATTAGTAGCATATATCAAGATTTATGTCAATTTTGGTAGAGCAAAGGAGATGACATTTTTTGTCTCAATCAAGAGTTCTAAAAGGGGCTGGCCAAGCTTTAGTTAATCATAGTCTATCGTCACGCCACGTTTACATGGTCTGCTTCGGTTTCGACGTTCTCTTATCACATAGATCATGGAATCATGATGCCTACGATATTTGTTTAAATCAATATCGATGTATCAACGAAACATGCGTCTCCTTAACAATCGTATAATAATTACAATGCTCTGAAATAATACAGCAAACCTATAATTATTACGACAGCAATGTATCTATTATCGTTGTGCCATTATTATGGAATGAAAAAATATGTTAATATCATACAGCGCCATCTATCGTTACGGTAAGCTTGTATTTTGGTGAATAGACAATGGATATTAAATTTTTATTTTTTTCTAATACATACATTACATACCTAAGTAGAGAGACACCCAGATCAGAGCCATTTTTTCTAATTGATGTAAATTTTATACTGTTTTCGCAATATTGGATTGAAATTAAATATTTTTTCGTTTTTAATCGCGTGGTGTTGTCTCAATGCTCATTGTCTCCAGACCTTTACGCAGGTCTCTTCTTTCATAAGTAAGTACATGTTTCCGACGATAATCGATCCCGCAATCTTCTGCATTGCAGGCCAAGGTTCGCCCGAAGCGCCACAGAGGTCGCCGTAATTATATTAGCTATCACGACATGCGACATGTAAAATTATTAACATTTAATATTGTATTATGAACACTGAATACTAACATGAGGTTAGCTGGACGAACAGGTATAGGTCATTTCAAGAACTGGTTATTAAATGGAAAGGCCATTTTTAATTTGTGGTCATTTCTCATCGTGGTACTAAACCGCCGAAAGCATCTGTCGTCAAACGCACGTCCTGCCTTCATGACAAAACAACAATGAATATTTGTCTGCAATATTCTGCAACAAGCTGCTAAATATTGTGGCGACTGGCAACCCTGAGAACTAGGCGAACGGAATTGGAAAAGTTGACAAGACAGAGGCGGTGGCGTTAGGATTACCTTCTGTTGGTATTGGCACAAAATGCGATGTGTAGTGAGTACGATCGTAAGAAAGCCGCTCGGGAACTACAGTCTGTAAGCGAAAATGGGAACGAAAATAGCGAGACAACTATATTTATTGCCAGGGCCGTCTTAAGTCTATTCTGCGCCCGCGCCGGGGTGCGGGACTCAGCCTGCGCCCTCGTTTTGTTTACACTGCAGCGTGGCACGCGACCGACGACACACTGCAGTATGAAAGGGGTCCTAGTCAACCAAGAAAACACAATACACGTCATTTTGATAATTTATTTATTTATTACTCTAAAAAACAAAACTAAACTTAAAACTTCGATGACTAAATATCTATTTATTACATGTAGGTACATACACATACATCAAACAAACTCAATTTTTCTTGCTTTTGAGTTGACAAAGATTTTAATTAAATCATTTATTTTTATATTAATTTTGGATTCTATACTTATAATGGCTAAGTTTGTCAGTCTGTCTTGGGTCATGGTTGAACGAAGATATTTTTTTATTAATTTTAATTTTGAAAACGATCTTTAACCTTCTGCTACTGTAACAGCAGGCCTAATAGGCCTGCTGTTGCCTATGCCACTCTGCGATCTGTCATGACACGACAACTGCACTAAGCGAAGTGCATGTACGCCGGTTGTCAAGCTCGCCTCGCTAATGTACCGGGCTGTGTTTAACGTAAATAAAAAAAATCGTGTGTCACGTCTCATATGAAAAACCGACCGAGTGCGAGTCGGCCTCGCGCACGAAGGGTTCCGTTTCCGTACCACGTGATAATGGTACGGAAAAATTAAAAGTGGTAATTTGATACGGAACCCTAAAATGAACACTAGACCAACCAATGCATGAACGCAACATGAACGCAACACGTTAAGTCTATCACTCCATCACTAGATGACGTTAGTGGTAAAAATAAATCGCGGTATCGTTGCGTTTTAATGTCAAAAATCACGTTTGTTGTATGGGACAAATATTTGTTTTTTTTTAGTATTTTTTGTTATAGCGCCAACGGAAATCCATCATCTTGAAAAATTACAACCGTCTATTAGTAGCTAGCTATTACGGTTTATGAGATATATCCTGATGACCGGTTCCGTTTTTACCCTTTGGGTATGGAACCTACAAAATGAGGTCTAAATCATATTTATATCATTCAGTCATATTGTATCGCTTTTGGTTGCCTAAATAATAGTCATAAGCATCCGAACCTTATATTTTCACGCTGCCAAAAGACATTGAGAGGAAAAAAATGCATTTAACTTACCTAAAGCTAATTAGTCGGCAAATTATTGACTAGATTTTCTCAAACATGCATGGAAATAATATCATTATGTCAAAAGAACACGCGAATTATCGATTTTATGGCCCCTCTACATGATGCTAGTATATAGCTTAAAATATCAGTGGGAGTACCGGGCGGGAGGACCGGGCAGCAACGTGTCAAACGTACATACTCGTACATACACTCTCTTTGGATTAGAGATTTTGCCGCGCGCGTGATGTATTAAATAAAATTGTTATTTGTGTAGTGTAGTAACGCGGTATGACAAGCGCCGAAAGCGTAATATAAGTAAAAAAAATATTATTGTTGATGACTATTTTTTTTTTGCTTGCGCATACATATTTTTCGTAAGTAACAAGTATATAAAACTGTCCAATAGCGTTTAGTTCAATGAAATATCCAAAAATTCAGCGCTCGACAGGCGCCCCCGGGCGCTCCGCGCCCAGGTGCACCGCACCCCTTGCACCCCCTGGTAAAGACGGCGCTGTTTATTGCCACATACTCAGCGTGTGGCGTGGCAAGAGTGCAAAGATACCGGGTTACTACGTTACTAGCCATGCCGCATAATATTTGACGCTTTAACGCCATGGAGTAGAGCAGTGGTGAGGCAATTCAAGGCAAGGCGAAGCGTAGAGCGAGCGAGAGCACTGCAAATAAATAGTTTCGTCATTCATGGAATTAGTCTACGACTGTAACTTTAAGGGACCCTCACCTTTCATTTCTACATTCTTTGAAAGGTTACTGGCGAAACTTAGATTGCATTTCGTATTAATTCGTAAATACGAAAATTCCCGAGCTGCATTCTTAGCATATAACAACTGTACAAACTTGGAATGTACGGAGACAAGTTAGTTGCTGAGACATGCTGAAACAGCAGTGTCATCGTTTTAAAGTATGGGTTATGAATTGCGAAAATGGAAGGACACTGGAAACGGATTTTAGGGCAATAATGATGTTACTGTGTGCAAATGATAAAGGAAATATTTGTCTTTCGGGAAGTTAAGAATCTGTAGATAAATAAATTGATCTGTGGTAGATACTTACGATTAAAAAATTGTCTGGTAAAACTGGACGGTCTTTAGTCCGCTTTATTTATTTGATTAGTGGTGAAACTAAACTTAAGAGGACAGTCTACCTACTCTTTCTCCATACAAACGTAGTCGACTGTTTCCTCCCTGGATAAAGACATTAAAGCAAATATGTTTATGCCATAATACCTATATATCTGGCATGACCATGCCCCTACGTTTTTTTATTTTTATTTTCTAATTAGAATGGAAATAAACATCAGAAAAAATCGTAGGAGAATTGTCGTGGCTGATATAGGACTTTTGGCAGAAACATATTTATTCTAATATCTTTATCCAGAAAAGAAACAGTCGACTACGTTTGTGAAGTTTGTATGGAGAAAAGAGTAGGTAGGCTGTCCCTTTAAGCGGTGTCTCACAGCCTATAACCCCCTAAGAGGTCTTTGCTCTACACTGGGACAAATAACGGGCTAACTAAAAAAAAACTAAATGGCAAAGACTTTTAATTTGGACTAGAAATACTGGTAAGTACACTATTAGCTGAACTTTTTAACCAACTTCCAAAAAAAAGGAGGAGTATCTCAATTCGTCGCATATGTTTTTTTATATATAGGTAGGTATCAAATACTAGTAGGTAATATGAAATTGAAACGAAACAGTGTTCTGCGAGCTAATTTTATTTTAATTTGTTCTGAAATGAATCGGAGTGTACTCGGTTGTGCATTGTGCTAGAGTGCCGCGTAATTACAAAACCGAAATTTGTTTTCCCATATACGAATATTTCATTTCTTCATGTTACTCATAACTGCGAATGCTTTGTATGCCCAGTTGATGAGCTGTAATAAAAAAAACAATAACTGAAATTAATTTAAATATATTTATAATTGTCACAAAATCAACAATACAACAAATACACATTGTCAATCAAATAAGCCGCCCGCCCCCGGCGCAAAGGAGCCAAAGATTTAATCTTAATTAATGGATGAGAAAAAAATAACAATTTTAGTTACAAGATTTTCTATTTTCTGTGCCATTCCTTACGATCTTTGTCACCCTCATCCGAGCCAAATAATAAAATAACTCACTATAGTATAGGTGTCGAGAGATAATGTAAATATTTTCCCGGCTGTGACCCTCATGGGACGCTTGCATCGCTCTAGGAACACTATGATGAACATGCTGGTTTTGCTGTCTAGGTCCAGCCATGGGCCTTCGAACGCTGCTTGACGGAGTTCCGTGCTCTAGCAGAATTAATAGTAAAGTAGTAAAGTTTAACCAAGTAAAATATAAATATAGGCAAAAAATATTGTGTGACCAAAGAGCTATTTAGTTTTTTAGCCATTAGATATTCAATCAATAAAACTACTGGGAGCTTTTTGTAATACACATTTTAGAAATAAATAATTTCCGACAAAAAAATAATTCTTAGTAAAAATCAGATCGGAACAAAATAATAAATTACTAATGTTAAAATGTCCTATTGAAACTTTACAAGACAAAGGTTAAAAGCTCTATGTGTAAATTCGATATTTCGGTACCTACTGTTAAATTCGTTAAAAGTAATTTTAGAAATGTGTTTAAAACACTTTAGAAATAGTAATAAAGTGCTATTGCCAAACAATTTGTAAAAAAGCTAGGTACCTATTGTTATAAAAATAATTTCCACATTTTCTCTCAATTATGTTTTTAATAATATAATATTATACCTCTTTTACGTTCAAACATAACATCATGTAAGTACATAAACGATGTCATCCGATCGCGCGATCCATTTTTTTACGAGCCGATTCAATTTTACCCTACTTATTTTTTTTGATGTCTCTTTAAAAATCGTTCGAAGTCACTTAAACTTAAGTAGGTAGGTACCTAACATAATAAAAAACCATTTATTCACTAAAATAAGACATTCAATTTACATAGACATCGAAACACCAGACGCCTCGATAAGACGCAGCGACAAGTTCCTTAGAACATTTTACTAGAAGGCCCCCAGCACCCAATGGTCAAACATAATTAAACCTAGCAATTTAAGTTTGTATGATGCACAAACAAAAACCGAGACAGAAGAGACAAATGGTTTAGTTAAAGTTACATACTAACTTTCCATATCAATTCATCCCCAAACCAGCAGAGTATGAATACCTCAATCAGCATACAAGTTAAATAAATTGCCATCCACACTATTTGCATCGGGTGACTGCTCGGGTTCTCTATCTGTCAGAAAAAATGGTCTAATGTGAACATTACTCAAGTGAGGGATGCGAACAAAAACGGCATTTCGAGACCTTCGCAATTTACCGTCGAGTATTAACGTTCAATGGCTCAGTGCGAAGTTCTAAATTTAAAGCCTTTTTTTTACTAATCAGTGTAGATCAGGAGTGGTCGTGCGATTCAAAAATATTACCAAGTTTATTAATATTAGCTGACCCGGCGCCTCTTCGTATCGCCATCGGTCATCTACACGTATAAAACGTATAACTACGTATAAAACGGTTTAGAAATATTTTACTGAAAAAATATTTCTGCAAAAACATAACGCACGATCGACGCAGAGCGGGATTCGAACCAAGAACGCATACATGAAAATGATCCTATTAGAAAGGATTTTTAAAAATTCCCACGGGATCAGGACTTATGCGAGTGAAACTGCGGGACACAGCTGGTATCGATAAAAAAATGCTTGACACTGGCAGCACTACAATGCCCTTGTAACATGCTGAAGAGAGAGAAAACAAAATTCTTTGTGTCCGAAAAATAAAATCGTCGTATTTTTCGTTTTATTTACCGTTAGTTATTCTCTACTTTTAATGGATTTTATCCTATTCTACACGGATACGAAGTTCAGCCGTTCACGAGTGATAGCATTTTGAATTAAAAAAAAATATTTGATATTTCCATGTTTTTTGTTTATTAATATTGTAAATGGGGCTAAAAATAAATTGAGTTACAACAAATTTGATAAATAAGTAGAGATATAATAATAATAGTGGTTTTGGGTGCGAATCCCGCTCGGAGTATTGAATTTCGGAAAAAAAGCTATTTGTTTTCCAAAACTGCTATCACAGCTTTAGTAGGGGTGTAACATAGCCTTAAAATAATGATGATTTTGATGCTACGTCTGCAATAGAAGTTATTTCGAGCTAACAACAAAGGTAAACAAGTAGACATAGAATTGTAGCGATGTGGGTTCGAATCCCGCTCGGAGTATTGAATTTAGAAATAAAAAACACAGCTTTCAAGATGCACATCTTTGAAGATGATTTTTTCTTTTTAAACTTTTAAACACAGATTTTTGATTATCATTTTAAACACAGAACAATAAAGAGGTTTGTTTTCCAAAAGTGCTATCACAGCTCCAGAAGGGGTGTAACTCCGTGTAACAGAGCCTTACAATAATGATGAGTTTGATGCTACGTCTGCAATAGAAGTTTGATTAGATTTTCCACTCGACGTAACAGCGATAAAAGTGTAATCTTATGGAAGTAATGATATCTGTGTCTTAGATGTGATTTCTTTTAAAACTCTCGCATAAAGAGAAAATAAAACTTTCTGATGCGTTTGCACTGTAATAAATATTGTCCGCTTTATTAATATTGAAATGATTTTGATAATGCGTTCTTAAATATAATAATTTGACTTGTTATAGTAATGTATTTTTTTTATATTTGCACGATTAGAAAGAAATGGCAGGCGTGATCTTGTATAATATTTGAATTTATTGACATCTGTATTTTACCTTGTTATAAGCAAATTAATTATTTGATTCTTGATTGCTTTATTTATTTTAAAGGAATTAGATACTAGGTACATTGAAATTAAACAGATTTTTACGGTTTTAATCACATTGATTTTGTTATTATAAAGCATTTTATCAACGCCCTACAATTCTAAGTCTTATCAGAAACCAATATCGCTAAAACAGAAGTAAAATCTATGGCATTATACATTTTCAAAATTTGTCACAGGACGAGGCTCGAACTCGCGTTTCTGTTTCGAACCGACTACACTACATAATTATGAGTTCTAGCATGAGCAGAGATTTTAAGAATATAGAGTTTCGCCCTGTCTACAATATTTTCCATTTAGGCTCTTTTGATTAACTAACAAGCTAATGCAAGTGTTCGGTAGAAAAGACGTCGAAGACAAATATTTACTTACAGATTTTTTCATGTATTTTGTTTTTATTTTGTGTATACCTACTGACGAAAATATAATTTTTATGATTTATTACGCACATGTTTAAGAACATTCTCGAGTGCGAAACGCCGGAGACAAATAAAAAAAGTGATAAAACAGGAAATTTAAATAACTTAAGTGTAAAAGAACCAGAGACGTTGAGTGTAAAATTGATAGTAGTAGGTACGCAATATTATGTTCCAAGTTTTAACAACAACGTTTCAACTTACCGATAAAAATTGAATTCCAACCAGACAAAGAACCATAACACTTAACATAAACTGTATAGCGGAGGCGAAACTAAAAGCTGCCTCAATCATTGATACGTATCTGAAAAATAAAAAGTCAAAATTAAAGTGAGATTTCATAGTTTACTTTTAATGTTCGCTGTAGCTTTGTGAATAAATCAATTATTAATAAATTCGACGAAAATCTGTGATCGTAGCACACGGGACGTCTGGCAGATGAGAAACATCGACTCGCTACGTATAGTACGCGTGGCGAGGCGTCACCACGGCCTGTGTCACCACGATAAATTTTAGATTTACCCTCGCCTATAGATGTTTCACATCAATAATTGCCCTTGTCGATCTTGTACAGTCGTCCACGTAAGCAACACCTGGCGCGGTCATTGTTTCGATGGGTGACCGATACTGTGTGTGGCGATAATAATTTCTCGAGCTCCTCCGTGCTTTGGAAGACACGTTAAGGAGTTGGTCCCGGTTGTTATCTCCGTTAGCAGTCGTTAGGTCAAGTTAAAGAGGGCGACCTGAAAACTCTTACACTAGGTGAGCTACACCACTACACGATAAGAAGATTCAGTGGAGCGTAGGGCGGATAGTGCAATTTGTGATTTCTATCCCAATATTTTTTATATTTTACAAACTTAGGATGTGAACTGGAAAAAAACTGCCTATTTCGATTAATATAATAAAATGGTTTGAATGTAGGTACATCATATCACTACCATCCCTAATGTAAACAGCTGAAAACCATAGGCTTGAACTTTAGTTATTGAATAAAAATTCTTTTATAAGTGCCAGATTGATATTTATTTTGATAAAATAAAAGTACAAAATTTTACCAAACGGATATCAGAGTGAATGCCGTCACAGTCACAGTATTGGTAAACACACCTACATAACTTTTAGAGTTTTTATTGTTATGTTTTCACACAGATGGATTGTACCACTTTTAACACTTTGGAATCCATATTTAATAACACAAATTAATTTAAATTATTTATCGAACGTCTAGAAACCTTAAAAGTTGACATTTTGTTTACGTCAGTGACGTCACACCCTTGCCATTACTCTCACGGCCGTTTTGGCGCATAATTTTAATCTTTACACTAAAATGTGATTTTAGCTACTAAACATATGTTTTTCATTGTAAATAATATTACGTTTCGGAGCATTATAGGACAGTATTTTATATATAAAATAAATAAGTATAAAAATGTCATGTTGCATATTACCTTATGATGCTGTTGTGATGTATAATGCATTCTTTTAGAACTACCTTCGTGTAATAGCTCTTAGAATTCACTTCATCAAAATGGCTTTCCTCGAGGGCTCTTTCACGTCGCCTTTGCGCCACAAGGTCAAAGTTACGAAGATTATACGTTAGTATTTCTATTTGTCCAACTGAAAACAGTGCCCAAGTTATAATCAGGAATATGTGATCCATATTCCATATTACAATCAAATTGCTTAATTTGGGGCTACATGGCGCTCATATAAAATTTAAAGTCCTGACTGACTGACTGAATGAATGAACTGTGTATTATCAACGCACAGCCTAAACATCTTGTTCTAGAAACCTGAAGGAGAGTATCCACTAAGAAAGAATTTTCGAAGTGCCAACGCGTGACGGCATCGGGACTTACGCTGGTGAAAATGGAGGATGCTGCTGGTTTATTTATATTAAAATACTTTAGTAAGAAATTGGGATACAATACTTTTGGAAACGCATTCGATCAATTTGTAGAACTAAATAATAATATCAAATGAGATCTTACTTGCAGAAGCGACGAAGGCAGCCAGCACCGTATCCATGACTCCATCAATAATACAAGTAGCTGGTTTGTAATATATCTAAGTAATAAAGCACATGCGTTAATTATTTCAACGGCGACGAACGTAATAATCTCATTAGGATTTAACTGTGTTCCAACCGCCAAAGATATATCTTTCCCTTTACCCGAAAGCGGTAAAAGCGGCTTTGGAAAACATACAACTATGGTTTTCACTGCGCGATAGAGTCGTATGGCTATAAAAACAATCGATACCTATGCAGTGTATGCAGTCAAAACTTGAAAGGGACAAATTGTCTTATACATCCGGACAAAGCTCGTTTTAGAATAGAATAGAATAGAAAATATTTGTTGAAAGCAAAACACACAAAAGAAATAACAGTAATATAAAAAGAAAACAGCAAATATTAACACAACACAATATAAACGTAACAAAAAAAAAAGTCCAAGAAACCGTGTGCCTGCTGCCAACGAAGGTCTTGGTTGTGATCAAGGTTGTTGGTTAAGGCTCGTTTAGACCGAGCGTGTTGGATAAAGCTCGTTTTAACCCAGCGTGTTGGTTGTCGTTTTGACTAAAATTTCGGTCATTAGGTACTAGTTTTAGCCTACCCGATTCAACCAAAAAGACATAGAATCCTATACGCTCGCTTCACTCGCGCAAGCTTATCCCTGTCGATTTTTAGGAACACGTTACAGTCCGAGTTTAAGCCCAGCCAGAGTGTAGGAGATACATGCCGAGCGGTACATACCACGCTATGCAGTACATTACTACTAGCATGTTTGTTATTTCGAGACTTGTGAAGAGGACCAATTTTTATGCATAACGCAATGGGATAAATGGGGAGGTATAAAACTTTTGTATGGGGACTTTTAACGTGTTAGTTTTGACCAAATGCGTCAGTTAAAACTGGTTTTGACTGATTTCTGTTTTGACTGTAACAGATATATGTCTAAAAGACTTATTTCTCTATGGCGGTGGGAACGCAGCTTGAGTACCACAATGATATTTATACATAACATCAAACATTAATTTAGCTAACTATTGGCGTATTTGAACTTAGTACCTACATTATTATTGCGTGAGCATATTGTAATCTTAGTCGAATAGAATAGAATAGAATACACATATGTAGGTGGTTTATTTCCATTTTCATAAACTGAATTTACTTGAAGACTTAGCCAGTAGGCTTATCTTGTTCAAACAACGCAATACCAAAATAGATTTTACAAAATGTGACCTTTTGCTCTAGTATTTGATTATTCGGATAGTGTTTGTATAAGCATTAATAAAAAAAAAATACTTTTGTTTCGTTTGGAAGAAGAAGATAAGGATTTTAACAACATATTTGCGGGTGACTAATTTAGGAAAACAAAAATAAGTAATTATAGCTATCTAGAAACCGTATAATAAAACAAATATATCACACTTAAATTACACGTACCTATGTAACTACCAATTTAGCCGCGTACTTTGCTGGCTACGTATCCATACAAACAATGCTCATGGCAGATAACTCACTCGGGGACGATGGCTGACAATGTAGCCAATTCATCAATTGTTTGTATACGTAGCCGGTGACGTGAGTAGTCATGGCGTCGTAATAAAATATTGCATTTTAATGACTTACGTGATGAAGATACAAACTCAAGTAGGCTGGCGACTTGTAAACATCAATGATTGGATACTCTACGTTTGTAGGCAAAACATCGAAGTTTTCCGTTAAAGGCATTATTATTCCAACTAGAAAAATAATTAAAGACATTTTTCGGTTTGAATCGCGTGGTTTTTATTACTTTTAGCATTGTTACAACGCTCAACGTTTCGAGACCTTTCCAGGTCTCTTCTTCAGGATAGACTGATTCAAACCGAAAAATGTCTTTAATTTCAATACAACATCGCGAAAACAGAAGAAGAATCTATAGAAAAATAATCTCAAATTATTTCAAAGCACAGAATATTCCTAAGTTTCGTAGTTGTTACGAACTAATTCGGGGAAAGTTCCTACTTCAATGTAATTTACTTCAAATTGTTTTTTTCTGTGGAGGTGTGCAATTTGCCTTTGGTTCTAAGGTTTAGTGATTCAGAATTATTGTTTTCTGCTCTTTCTTGGATCTCTAGACTAGTTTTTAGGGTTCACACATTTTTAGGGTACACACAATCACAACAGCTGTGATTTTTTTGTGATAATGGTACAGAACCCTTATTCGATTCTAAGTAAATTATTTTTGAGCTCTCCTCCTTTGAAGGTTATTGTAGACTTTTACATCTAAACAATAAGAATAAATATAATTAGATTAGAATAAATTTATACCTCTACTGTGAGACACAGTAGTCTAACGTTCATCTATTGTATAGGAAAAATACTTAATTTACCTGATACGGCGCCGACGCACATTGTCGAGTAATAAGTCATTACAAACCGAGCAGCCTTAATGCTTTTCCGAATGATCTCTCGATGTTCTTGTTCTTTAGGTTTAAATTCCTTACAATGAAGGTACTCCAGCAAGCTCATTACTTTGTTTCTATTTACCCAGAACACAGCTATCTTCACATAGGTATACATTTCACTGAGAAATAGATATAGGCTGGAAATAAGCAACAATTTTCGTGATCTGGGCTTATATTACAACGATTTATTTATACAGTCAGTGTATTTAACAAAGTTGTTTTGAAAGAAAGACCGTAAAAATATGGCCAAATCTATTTGCAGTTGGTATGTCAATGATAATTAACTTAGCTACAGCGCCGACCCCAAATATAAACAAAAACAATTTTGGGGTTTAGCGGACCTAGGGCTCCCTATAGGGATGCAACCGGGAACATCATCGCTCGGATGAGAAGATTAAATCGCTCAGTTAGAATTTTACTATATTATAAATGACCACGAAAGGCGAACAAATTGTGCAAGGCCAAGTGGGATTATAAAAAGAACAAGTTTATTTTTTACATTTGACTAAATTGATTTATTTCCATCTTATTTTGAATAGGTAGAGATTTCAAATAAACAACCATATCTTCAATGTTTACAGTGACATACATTTTAGCTATTATTCACTAAGCAACAGAAAAACCTTTTCATAACGTTATGACTCGACTCTCCGTATAAATTAAATGACAACAAAAGAAAACTGTAATATGATAACTAACCCTCCCGCTACATCTCCAATGTTATCTCTCCTTCTCAACAAATAAACAATCTCCCCAATTCCGGGCAAAAAACAAACCAGCCACAGAACACACAGAGTATACACGATTTGCATCCAAAACTTTAACGTCTTTGGTGAAAAAACATTAAACCACATTCCGTAAAACTTGAGCCAATAGATGTGAACAGCGAGGTATAATCTCGGATTGAGATCATCCCACGGTTCAATCACGCCATAAGGCAAATATGGCGACAGGAACGAAAATGTTTCTCTGAACTTTGATATCATTTTGCAATGAACTGTGTGTTATCTTTAACACACTATTCGAAAATGACTTCTTTGTTCTTATTACTTCTTTGTTTTATGTACAAAAGGTATTAAATTATGTATGTTGGTAAAATGGACTGTTATAGTTACTTATTTTCTCTATTGCGGTTTTAATTAGGTTTTTGTTAAGTGGAAACCGTTGTCTAATATAATGTGAGGTTAAAATTAAACTCGTTTTTTGGTTTTTATCGCGTGGTGTTTATTACTGATGAGTCGAAATGTTGAGCATTGTTACAATGCTCAACGTTTCGAGACCTTTACAGGTCTTTTCATCAGAAACAATCAGTCAATAAGTTTAATTTCAATTCAGCATCGCAAAAACTACAGAAAGATCTATACTTCGTTTTTTAATTGTAGACTATGATTTGATACATCTTTCAGAAGAAAAAATGTTAAATAAAAATAAAAACCAAAACGTCAGATCGTAGTCTGAAATCAAATTCAAATTTTCTGAACAGTCGGCGTAACTTTTTGACTGTTTTGTTAAAGATGTTATAGACGAAATTAGATGGTTTATTTCTGATTTCTATTTGCATTACTGATGTGCACTTTCACTGCTTAGTTAGCCAGACGTATTGACCCGGTTTTTAATCTGGACATGGTTGACTAGACTAGAAGGGGGTGGTATAGGTGCACTACACTACACCGCCCTTTTTCTTTTTTCTTTTTTTTGTATAGTGGTGTTAGAGTTTTTAGGTCGCCCTAAGGTCTCTTGACCAAACGTGATAGTGATGGTAACCGTCCTCGGAACTATTAGTTCCACGGACGGTCACTATTACTATCGATAGAAAACAGCGCAGCATAGCGAAGATCAAATAGGCACAAATTTCAGTGCGCGATCTCCTGTCCAGCTAGTATTTTGGAGGCCAGTGCTTACAATAAATCCCTTTGTTTTAAAACAGTATCTGCGTTACTGAGCTAATAACATAAGTCACCAAGGTTACTTTCCTGTAGAGTGTAGACACCCTTGTAATAAAATGACACAAGGTGTACAAATATTTACGACAAATGAACAAAATTATAGAACGACATAAAACCGACAATAAAACAAATAATAACTTTGACTTTTATAGGATAAAACAATGTTATAGTCCGGGAAACTCTGGACAAGGTCGTCAGACTACGATGGCAGCTCGCTTCGGGAAATAATAGGCTTTTTTAAAGCATTTTTTAGGCTTTTCAACTGGATTCGAACCGAATTTTAAAGTTATTTGATTTTTGGAAGCAGAATAAACTTCTGCTTTTTTATTTGCGAGCTCTTTTATTTTATACTAAGTGTTTTTTTAAACTATGACTTTAAATATCATTGATAAAATTAAAATACTTAGAAGTGTTGGAAGTCACATCATAAATTCAGTTATTAACACTTTGTCAGTTTTTTGGCAGGAGCGCGTCGAGGTAATTTAATGTATTGCTGAATTTTCATTTTCGTGAAACCTTGTTAAATGCGTGTAAATTGGGGCATATTAATCAATGTAGTTTCGTGAAAGTGTAATGAAAATAAAAACCAGTGCTAAATTTTGACTTTTACGTTGTTTCCAAAAATCGTGTCAAAAGTTTTGATGTAAAACGTCTATAGGCGAGAGTAAACCTTAAAAGTTGCCGTGGCGATGCAGGCCGTGGCGACGCCTTGCGACGCGGCCTGATTAGGCCGCCTATTTGTTCAACATTTGTTTAGTTTTAAAATTAATTTATTTTATGTGTGTTTTATTTTGTAATGTTTAAGTGATGTTGATCAAATAAAGTATAAAATATCTATCAATCTAAGGTTATTTTATTTATTTCTTATAGGTTATGAATTGATTAGGGCCGCTCAAAGCGATTTCTAGATGAGTTGTTGGGTATTCTAACAACGACGACGTTCGAATTTTGATTCATCTTTTTTAAAAGTGGCTGAGTAATTTCCCGACCAGTTTGGAACTGGCTCGTCTCGTCCGTTAGGGACGAGTTTGAAATGGATCACTATAAGGCGACCATTCTCCTTCTAGTCTCTTATAAATACCAGTCCAGTTCCATGTAAATAACAGTTATCAACAAACCGGACTCCCCTTAACTACATAATTTAAAATGCCCTCAATACAATTACAATAATTAGACCAGCAATGTAATTATCACTATAATACGAAAGGCACCGCTTTCTTAACTAGGATAATTATGTTTTCAAAGAGACTCTTAGATATTAATGACAACATGAAACGGTTAACTCTTCTATACTTATAAAAGAAAAGAGAGTACAAAAAGTCTGTACTTGGGAGCAAATTAAAATAAAATAAAATAAAGGGATCTTAAGGTGCGATCAGACGTCGCTCGTCGCGAATGCCTCACTGCACATGCCACATTCTGGCGCAAACGACGGAACATTTGTGCATGCATTACATTTATGTATGCATCCATTAAGAGGAGTATATACGCCAACGACCTTGAAACTGAAAATCCCTGTCGGGCTCATCGAAAGTTGCTGATTATTTCATGACGGAATGTCGTAGAACTTTTTTTTGTGCACATATTGTAGGTGACATTGTTTCCTACATTTTGGTGTAGTTTTAAGACAAGAACCTCCTATTGGTGCAAAGCCTATCCAAATTTTAGACAAAAATGTCTGATTTGGCTAAAATGTCGATACGCTTCAACACGTTTAGACATATTTGTATGGAAACTGCACTATAGGGCCCTTAACGCATGATCATGCTCAAGCTAAGTACGCAGACAAACGCCCGTCTCGCGCCGATGCATCGAATGGTGCAGTAAGCACACACCGTCCAAACAGACAGAGGCATGCGTTACAATACGAATCATTTGTCGTGTGCCATGCCTCACGATGTCTAGTCGCAAACTTCGGTAAAGAAAAATCTGCCTATGAGACTTTTATATGGGCAATGTTGGCCTAAATTAAATGTTTATTTTTTTAATACTGCATCAAAACAAACATGGGTAAAACCGCGGTGCGCAGCTAGTTCTATACTATGTAGACTGTTTCATTCACTTTGCGTTAGTTGCACAGTTAAGTCAAAGCAAAGAAAGATTGGAGTGTTTGCTTTACTCTTGGAGCTTTTAATATCACTGGAAAATTGCAAGCCATTCTTGGATAGCTAGGTAGTTTGGCTTTGAATAAGTGACCAGAATTGGTTTGGATTTATGTCGTGTGCAGTTTTATTTTCCGGAAAATTGTCCAAAAGGGAAATTAAAAATGGTATAATATTATACCTACCTACATAATAAAAAAGTGATTATTATATGGCTTATTTTTCTTTTGATTAAGATTTTAATTAACATTCTTAATTTTTTTAGGAATCTATTCTTGTATTACGTAAACGGTGTGAGCTCTCCTATATGAAAAGGCTTTGACGAAACTCTGCAAAATTTCTAAAAAATGTTAAACCGTTTTGGTGAGGCGTTGTAGAGAAAAATTAGTTTTAAAATACGTACCCATGTGTCTATTTTATTGATGTTCTGAAAAAGCCAGCCTATAGTAAGTATGATACTAGAAGAGTCAGGGAGGGAACGCTAATCATACCTGTAGCCAGGAACTGCTATGTTGGGAGAACGAACCGGTGCATGGTGCCTAAGGTATACAACGACTTGACGTGGCTGAGACGTGAATTGGGACTATCAGGAAATGTGCTTAAATACAGAGTTAAAGATAACTTATTGAATGATTGTATTAAGTAACTTGTATTTTGTATCTAACTTGTATCTTGTATCTCTTAATTTATCTATAAAATTATTTAATTATGTATACTACTTAATAGTTTTATGTATGTAAGTATATTTTGTGTGTGTAAGGTGCACATTTTAATTGTAGCCTAAAAATAAGCGCATACTTGCTAATAAACTGCAAGTCAGTACGGCGAGAAGTTTGTTAAAATAAAATGTGTACAACGTTTTATAAATAAATGAAAAAAAAGGTAACAGATGAATTATGATGGTGTATAGTAGGTGTTTTTATTTAATAGTGTTTAAATATAAAATCAGTACGATCATTTAACTACAGAAAAGAAAGGTGACAGATTGGAAAATAAGTAGAGACATATACAAATATCTAGAATCTTCTTCTCATCCGAGCGATTGCATCCCTCTCGGGAGCCCGGGGTCCGCTAAACTTCAAATTAATTTGGGGTTGGCGCAGTAGGTAAGCCATCACTGACCATACCTTCTGCAAATAGATTTGGCAATATTTTTCGGCCGGCCGCCTGCCTGACACCAACCCTCCTAGGAAACAAGCAGTTTATCCTTCACTGCGCGGAGAGAACTAAAGATTTGCTAGTCTCCCTCAGATCCCTTAGTCGCCTTTTACGACACCCACGGG
Organism: Idaea biselata; assembly: GCA_958496205.1. Taxonomy (NCBI): domain Eukaryota; kingdom Metazoa; phylum Arthropoda; class Insecta; order Lepidoptera; family Geometridae; genus Idaea; species Idaea biselata. The sequence continues at coordinate 1,675,461 of OY292403.1, read as the reverse complement.
AAGAGATGAGGTAGCCCTATTCTATGCAGTGGCTACACGGCTCCGTGTACCTACAAATACATTTTTATTAGGTACACGGAGGCACCCAGAATAATACCTAGTATCTATACCTACTATAGTATAGATGACGAACTAAAACAGCAAGATAACCGATTGAAAATTCATTTTGTAAAATTCGTTGTTTGTAAGATCACGTATTTCATTTCGCGCTCAGCTTCTGCGGTGATTATGTAAATTGGAACGTTTGGAGAGAAATCACATAAATCGTTTCATATTTTACAATTTTTTTCTCTCCTAATATATTTCGGTGTAAGCTGGCGATCCATCAGGCTGTCACTGAGACCCGTCTCACCTTGACAAATCATTTTATCTTCTACCGCGGTTAATAATATGTTTAATGATATTTTATTTATTTATTATTATTAGAACTGTGGGTCTAGAGAGCGTTTGAGTTGGAACGGGCGACATGAGGCGGCAGCGGACGACGACGTGTCTACTGCGAAATGGTTACCTTTCGTATTATAGCGACACTACTGGTTTCTATGTAATTGGTCTTTACCTATGAAGTTGCCAATCTTCAGTACTGGAGGTCTTTCGACACGACAACGATACGATAATTCCAGCTGATACGATGATTCTACACTGTGATATTAGGGTTGACAGTAGAATCATCGTATCGTCTGGAATTATCGTATCGTTGTCGTGTCGAAAGAACCGCAGTAACCCTCTTAGTCTTGGTTATATTTATCTATCTATCTTCCAATTGTATTTATAATGCACTTTCAAGGAGCTAAATTAAGGCATCCACTATATTTGAAAGAATTTATGGAAAATTGTTTTAGAAAGGCAAAAATAGTTTCGTAGCTCCGTAGCAGCATCGTAGCGCCCGCGCCGTAGCACTTCGTAGAGTTGTAGTCGTAGCATTTAAAACAATGGAGGTACCATTGAGTTAATAAGTAGTAACTAGAGATGATGTCTCAAACAAACTTCATGTTCCTTTTACACAAAATCAATAAAACAAGCCGCTACAGCGCTGACAATATTGTAACGTCTTTTGTGAAAATTAAAAATAATATCACTGGCAGCGCTTTTCCCTTCAGTAAATGACGCTTGTGACGTTTTAGTCAAAAGCATCATAGAGTAATGTGTAACGTGCCAGATAGGACAATTCGATTAATCTATAAATCTATATAAGAAATTGCCTAAACTTTGAATTAGAATTTAAAAAAAATCAATCAATCAATCAATCAATCAATCATTTATTGAGAATATAGGTATAAACATGGTCTTAAATAATAATATAATAAGTGACAGCTATATTCTGCCTTTTCGGCATTCAATAATTTTACATAAAAATAAAAAATAATGTCAAAATGGAGAGATTAAAATTCATAATAAATTAAGTATAAAAGCGCTGTCATTTAAATTACAATATCTAAGTCATAAAATATAAAATTAAATACATATTATGTCCAATTCATTAAGTAACAAAAAAAAAAAGAAAAAAAAGAAACCCTATTCGATTAGCTCTCTGACATCATAGAAATTCTTTTCCTTTAACCACTGTAACAATTGTTTTACAAATGGCCTTAGTGGCAATTGTTGTATATGTTGTGGTAATGCGTTGAATACTTTTATACACATAGCATAAGTTTGTTTATGAAGCAAATGCAGTCGAACCTTGTAATCAAGGACCAGTCGATTTGAATTTCGCGTGTTCCGGGGAAAGTATTCTCCGGCCGTTTTAAAGTACTCGGGGTAGGTCTTCACAAATTTAGCTAGTTCAAATATGTACATACAGGGAAGAGGAAGAATTCCTAATTTTTTAAATAGTGGACGGCATGACTCCCATGGTGGCAGTCCAAATATTGCACGTACGCATTTTTTTTGAGCTCGGAATGCTTTCAAGATATCAGTACAATTTCCCCAGATCCCCAAAAAATCGTTGAGTATATGGATGTACGCGTGTGTCTGTTGCATATCTACGATAAAGCTACCGTCAATTTATACTTACACACCCAACACTCCTTGCTCTGCGGTTTCACCTTCATTTCACTATTTTTACTGACTTCAAAAAAAGATGGAGGTTTTCAATATATTCACGCTGTGCTCTACTATATTATGTATATTATGTACGATTTCGATGATTCTTTTTTTTATAAGGTGAAAATCTCGAGTAGGCCACAATAAAATTTGATGAAGATCTGATGAGAACCTTCGAAATTATGAGCAGAATAGCATCCCAAAATGCAGTAAATTAATATTTTTTTGGACTTTTGAACTTTTGGAAATCAAATTGATGGAGCACCCATAGCACCTTCTCATCAAAAAACTTCTCAATCAATTCAAGAACTTACTTCAAAAAAATAAGAAAATAACCTCTCTTACATACATACATACACTCGACTTTTATCTATTATGTAAGCTGAAGTCGGGCACTTTTACTGGGTAGATAAAGATGGTGTGTAGTTTAGCTGCCTGTCTTCAGCTTACACAACAGATAACTTTCTTAAGGTTATCAAATGTTATTTTTTCTTTTTTTTGAAGTTAGGTTTTGAATCTTTCAATTACACAAGGAATTAAGGTTCATGAAAAAAAAATAACCATGGCGACATGGTAGGCGGAGTGGGGGGTGTTAGGTTTTATTTTTGTTACGGAATTTCTCGATTCGGTGGCCGGGTTCAAAGCCCGCGATAAAAGCTATATATCATAGCTTAAAACAAATACTACGTAGTAATAACCGATAGTCAAACATAAGAGAAACCAACATTTGGGGTGTGTATGGGGTCCACTTGGGTGTGTATGGGGTCCACTAAGATCTTTAGGCCCAAGCCAACCTCACCTGCTAGCCGGTGCACCTGCTGATGAACGGACGAGGCTCTGGCGCAGACTTTCCCCTTCGGGGTTGGGAGGTCAGACGGCAGTCGCTCCCGTCAAAATCAGCCAAATCTTAAATGGAAAGTTTTGAAAGAGATTGCCACAGAGATAGGGCGCCGCCGCATAACGGCGCACAGGAACTTCGCCTGACTCCTGTGGTAAGTGGACGAGGGCTACCGTGCCACGGCCGGGCACGGCCAAAGACGTTAGCCCCTAAACACGATGTGAAACTCCGCTTCGCAACGTGGAACATTGGCACGCTAACCGGACGCGCGAGGGAGCTAGCCGACGTGCTTTCCAGGCGGAAGGTGGCCGTGGCGTTCCTGCAGGAGACTCGATGGAAAGGCAACAGATCCCGGCTCATTGGGGATGGCTACAAGCTGATCTACACGGGTGCACCTGGTGGAGAGAACGGGGTGGCTGTGGTGCTAGCTGAGAGGTTGCATGACGATATCTTGGAGGTGAATCGCTTTAGCGACCGACTTATGTGCGTGAAGGTGCTTGTTGGGGGGGTCCCTACCCACTTAGTAAGTGCTTACGCGCCACAGGTCGGTTGTAGCGACGCTGATAAGAGGTCGTTTTGGGATGAACTCGGCGAGGTCCTTGGGGCTATCCCGTTGTCACAGGGAATCGTTTTGGGTGGTGATCTGAACGGTCATGTGGGTGAGATGGGGGCGGAATTTGAACGTGTTCATGGAGGCTACGGGTATGGCAGTCGGAATGCGGAAGGAGAAGAAATTCTGCGTACGTGTGCCACTGCCGACCTGGCACTCGTGAACACATATTTCAAAAAGAAGCCCGACCACTTGATCACCTACAAGAGCGGGGGGCGCGCTACCCAAATCGATTTCCTAATCACTAGGAGACACCATATCGGCCACGTGGCCAACTGCAAAGTCATACCCGGTGAGAGTCTCACTGCCCAACACCGTATCCTTGTCATGGATCTCTGTGTAAAGACCAAAGACAAACGACCGGAACCATGTCAGCGCCGAATCAGATGGTGGATGCTTGATGAAGTCAAGTCCCAGATGCTCGCCTCAGCAATCGGCGACAAATGTGCCAATGCTGAAGGCGAATCGGTGCAGGAACACTGGAACCGGATTCAGGTGTCTATCGCTGATTCGGCGCGGTCGGTCCTCGGTATGTCTAAGGGAGGACGCAAGTGTGACAAGGAAACTTGGTGGTGGAACGACACAGTCCATAGGGAAACTAGGGTGAAGAAAGCCCTCTTTAAAAAGTGGCAAGCGTCCAACTCTCCTGAAGATCGCGACGCGTACAGGTCTGCCAAACGTGCCACAAAGAGAGCAGTAGCCAGAGCCAGACGGGACCACTTACAGCCATTGTACGATAAGTTGGAAACGTCTGAGGGGCAGAAGCTTATTTATAAGTTGGCACGTTCTAGGATCAAAGCGGCACAGGATATATCCAAGTGCCGCTGTGTAAAAGATCCTAATGGTAACCTGCTATGCGAGGACCTCGCGGTGAAGGAGAGGTGGCGCTCTTATTTCCACGAGCTGCTCAATAAGCAGTATAAAGAGGTGCAGCCACCGGAACTCCCTCCGAATCTAGGACTTGTGCCACTGATAACGCCTGAGGAGGTGCGCAAGGCTCTTCGCTGCATGAAGAATCGGAAAGCTGTCGGCGCCGATGGAGTCCCCATCGAAGTATGGAAAGCTATGGGTTCTCGTGGTGTGGGCACCTTAACCAACCTTTTTAACCGCATACTCGAGACCGGCAGAATCCCCGCCCAATGGAGACTGAGTGTTATCACTCCAGTGTTCAAGGGCAAGGGATCTGTGCAGGAGTGTGGAAGTTATCGTGGTATAAAGGTCATGTCCCACACCATGAAGCTCTACGAGTGTATAGTTGACTCTCGGATCCGGCAGGAGTGCACTGTCTCGGAGGGCCAGTATGGTTTCCGCCCTGGTCATGGTATCATGGACCCTGTTTTCGCCCTAAGGATCGTTATAGAGAAATACAGAACGAAGAATACGCCTCTGCATTTTCTGTTCCTGGACTTGCAGAAGGCCTTCGACTGTGTTCCTCGCGTGATGATCTGGTGGGCGGTGCAGTCCAAAGGGGTGCCAGAAACTTATATTGAATCCATCAGGGACATGTACCGAAATTCCGATTTAGTGGTGCGAACTGCTGTTGGTGACACTAAATCTTTCCCCATTACAGTCGAAGTCCACCAAGGATCCGTCCTAAGTCCGTTTCTGTTTAGCGTAATACTGGACGCACTGTCCGTAATCATCCGAGACGCACACGAGCAGCCCCCGTGGATGCTCATGTATGCTGATGATATTGCGCTAGCGGACTCGGATAAGGGACGGCTTGGAAGGCGGGTAAATGCTTGGAAAGAGTCACTTGAGAACGGCGGTTTGCAACTCAACGTAGCGAAGACCGAATACTTGGCTAGCAATACCACAGATCCCACACCTGTCGGCGTAGACGGTCACATGGTCGAGCGGACAGACCAGTTTAAGTACTTGGGATCTGTGCTTCACGAGTCCGGCGACATCGATTGTGACGTCAAGTCCCGCATTTTGGCAGCTTGGGCCAAGTGGCGAGAGGTAACTGGTGTCATCTGTGACCCGAAAATGTCGGTTAAACTGAAGGGACAGGTCTATAAAACGATCATTAGACCTGTCCTTTTGTATGGTAGTGAGGCGTGGCCATTGCTTGAGCGACATAAGCAGGAGCTGCGTGTCACGGAGATGAAGATGCTGCGCTGGATGTGTGGAGTGACGCGAAAAGACCGCGTCAGAAACTCCCGCATCAGGGGCAGCCTTCATGTCCGAGACATTGCAGACAAACTGCAAGAATGCCGCTTACGGTGGTACGGCCACGTTCTACGGAAACCGGCTAGTTACGTGGGAAACAAATGTCTTGCTATGGCGCCCCCGCCCGGCCGCGGCAGATTGGGAAGACCCAAGAAGTGCTGGCTTGACGTTGTGAGATCGGATATGCGTGCAAATGGCATCACTACACGGGATGCCGAAGATCGTGCGAAGTGGAGACGTAAAAGTAGGAAAGCGGACCCGGGCTCTCGAGAGAGATGCAACCGGGAACAACGCTCGGATGATGATGATGAAACATAAGAGAAACCGCCAGCGATATCTAGTCGTCTGTGGTCAAAGGTGTCCTAAGAAAGTACTGTTACCATTTTCATATTGAACAAACATAGTGTCCGTTCTGTGGTAGGTTGATCTTTGATTATTTGTATACAATTTTATTTTTCAGTTTTTACGTATTTTTTAACAATTATTTCGTTTATTAACCGATAAAAGGTGATCCCGTGGTCTTTGTTTTGTTGTTTTTGAACAATTTTTGGAGGTTTTTATACGATATCCTGGGAATTACATTATTTTTCTAATATGTGTGACCTCGCCCGCCGTTGAACTGTCACTGAACGTTTTGATGATAGTGTGGCTGCAGTTGCTTGGTTCAAAGTCTTCCTTTAGATGCCATATCTACTTTAGATTGAGATCAATGGGAGGTACAGATAATTCTTGTTTATTGATGAAGAACCGGTGTAAGTTTTTTTTATGGACGATCGATGAGCATTTGACCCTTCCTGATCAAATTACCTAAAAATCAAATTGACTAAGAAGCAAAATGCCTAAAGGTCATGTCTAAAAATCAAAATCCCTATTAAGCAAACTACCTAAAATTCAGTATGCCTAATTATTAATTTGCCTCACGATTGTAAAGCCCATGAAGCAAAAAGCATACAAAGCAAATTGCCTAAAATTAATTATGCCTAAACATGCCTAAGAAATAAGAAGCCTACGAAGCAAAATGCCTAAAATGCAATATGTCAAAAATAAACTACATTGACTCTATAAAATACTTTTGGATTACCAGCATATCACCAGAAACGCAAGTGGTCAGATACGCATTTCATCAGAAACGCATTTTTTCATCCGCAACTTGACAAATCCACTTCTTTTCGATCGAAAATAAAACGAAAGACGATCGAAACTAAAACAAAAGCTTATGAAAATATGTCGATCGAAAATAAAACAAAAGACGATCGAAAAAGGAACAAAAGACGATCGAAATGGAAACAAAAGACGATCGAAACCAAAAGAAAAGCTTATCAAAATATGTCGATCGAAAATAAAACAAAAGACGATCGAGATAGAAAAAAAGACGATCGAAACTAAAACAAAAGACGATCTAAATAAATTTAAAAAAAATCTTTTGTTTTCATATTGATCGACTTTTGTTTCTATTTCGATGGTCTTTTGTTTTATTTCGATTAACAAGAGTAGATCTGTCAAGTTGCGTATGAAAAGATGCGTACCTATCTGTCACAATGCGTTTTCTGACGAAATGCGTATCTGACCACTTGCGTTTCTGACCATATGCGGGTAATTCATATTTTTACAAAACTAATTTGTAATTTGTCTATGAAGCAAAATGTCTAAAAGGCAGTCATTATACGTTTAAGTCATTTTATTACGAAAGTCATTTCAAATTTTAGTCTTTCAACAAATCTGCCTATTTACTCTGACGGCATACTGAAAATAAGTCATTTAACAATTTAGACGTTTTGATTTATAGAAAAATTACAAATTAGTCACTGTAGCTTCGTAGTTAATTTGATTTTTAGGTAACATGATCAGGAAGGCATTGGACCACTCTCTCACCTGATGGAAAGTGATGAAATTGTCTAAGGTGTAGCACGCTTATCTAAAAGAAGGCTGTGGAACAAGATTAGACCTGTCTTCCTTAATGGCTGCACCGGTCTAAGTATTCAAACATTTCTTGCAGTTCGCTCGGCGTTACGACAACCACCAAGAAACCCGTTTTGGTCGTCTTTTACGACGGACAGGAGATTCCGCAGCCATATTCTGTTTGACGGCCTCTTGTTTGTGGCGCGTCGGGCAAAGGTCTGACTGGAATGTAGAAGATTGCGGATTCGATTCCTGCCGGGTGCAAGAGTTAATGCTTAAAAATAAGTATTTCTGCTCTGGGTGTTTCTATCATATGCACTTATGTATTTCCAAAAAAAGGTATAATTATGTAGTGTATTCGTATCGATTGTCTAGTACCTACCCATAGTATATACCCTAATGCTTAGTTTGGGGCTAGCTGTGTCTAACGTCGTGCAATATTTATTTACTAGCTTTCAGTACCGATCCCGTGGGAATATCCCCTCGGTATCAAAAGTAGCCTATGTTACTTCTCGATAATGTAGCTTTCTTTTGGTGATATCGGTCCTGTAGTATTTGAGTTTATTCATTACAAACATATAAACACACACACACACAAAAATACAAATCTCTCCCCTTTAAAATATTATTAGTGTAGATTTTTATTCTTTTAGACCTGTTACCACCCATGCCGGAATACAGGGTACAAACCTAGATAGATATTATGTTCTATCAAGATTATTAGAGCGTAAAGAAGGATCCGCTGACGTCTTGTTACGTACATCCTGTAGATATCCATAATAATTAGGTACCGATGGATTTCAAAGAAATATCATCGATTGAATAAAGCCAAGTCTCAGTAGTGACAGAGGGTACCGTCTAATGTTCATAATTAGGTTAGTTCCGAGATAACTTCGGTATCGTTATGCCGATCTTCTCTGAAGTTAGTGTACAAGTCATTGAGGGCAATATAATTAATAATTTCGAACATGAGCGGGATCGGTCGGGAGATTATGAAGTTACTGAATTGCTCCAAGGTAACATTTCAAGTGGCTTTTTTTTAAGTATTAGAAAGTAAAATAAGTAAGAAATTATTCGGACAAGCAAACAACAACAACTACACATTATGAAACATTTAAAAGAAATAGACTTCAAGACTTCACTTCAAAAAGCGTACAATAACCTCACCTACATACAGTGCCAACGACTTTCATTCTTCTGTTTCTTTTTGTATACCCACTATTTATTTATATATGGGGCGAGGGATTTGGGGGATTTAGGAAGTTTAACAGGATCCACATATACAACTACAAAAGTAAAGCGATGCAAAGCTGATTTTGGAAAACTCTCAGTTCGTCAAGCGAAACTAACGGCTAGGAAATGGTTACCTAGGGTACCACATAACCATTTGTGATTAACCGTTCCGTTTCGGAACGGACGGAACGGTTGCATTGCATGCATGCACAATTGCACTAATAAAATAAATTTTATTTTAATGTTTTTATTTATTTATGAAATAAATTTTATTTTATTTTTATATTTATATATTACTAGCTGACCCGGCAAACGTTGTTTTGCCTTATAAATTATAGATAGTAGCCGATTCTCAGACCTACTCAATACGCATATAAAATTTCATAAAAATCGGTCAAGCCGTTTCGGTAATTAACATTGTGACATGGAAATTTTATATATTAGATAGAAAGAAGAAGAAGATTAGTATACTATAGTATGTGATATATATTGTAACAAATATTAGTTGTTAATTGTTATTTAAGGCTGTCTGAAACGTGGTAAACTGGTTCTCAGATCCCCACGATACAGGCTGTGCCTAGTGTGGGGATCGCTAGATATATTATTTTAGATTTAATTTTATCTGCATTATTTGTATCTTAAACTGTATTATTAGATTTATTCTTTTGTAATATGAACATAGGTTAAGATTAATGATGCAGCAAATAAACACATTTTCATTTTCATTTTTCAAATCGTATGACATATAATAATGTACTGTTAGGAACAGAAAAGTTATAAATTAATTAAAAACTTAAAAGGCACAATCAAATTCTCAAGATAAGCCACAGCTCCTACTAATAATCATGGAATTATTATGTAGAAATTTCTATTAATTTTTGTATGTAGCTCAAGGCTATTGAAACTGAACTGGTGAACTTGCGTAGTCTAGTTGGAATAGACGTTGGGGTACTGACCCAAAGACGCGAGTTCAAGCCTCGCCGCAAGTGAAAATTTTTGAATGCTATTTTTCCTTGAAAAATAAAATATTATGTAGCTTAAGATCAATGCTAATAATAGTTATTTTTTACACCACTACGGCAAAAGGAGGTTCATGTTTTTGACCGCAATACAGGTATGTTTTTAAGAAAACTTGTAAATGGGCCATTAAAAATACAATTTAAGTAGTAAATCATCAACCACAACAAGCAAGCAATTAAAACATAATGTAGCTCGATGTTTGCCGCAGGTTTTATGTGTTATATTGTTATATGATGTAGTTCAGTTTGTGTACGAAGATTTAATGTGTTTGTATTCCACTCGAACCGCCACTTTAACCTACCACTTTAAATGTTTCGTATTTATAATCAGTGCCCCTACCATGAGTTAGTTAGTTTCGCTGGGCCTTTTCCGCACTTAGCCTCAGAATTGGGCCATTGTGCGTGATTTCTTAGAGGGGTTAAGCAGTAAGATGCCACGGGATCTTACTCCGGATTGGCGAAAGTCCTATGCCATGGGACCATGAGTTACAACATAAACACGTGCACTGTAATGTTAACAGGTTGACCTTGTGCACAGCGCGCCCGTGCTTTTTTTTCCTGACACACTTGTTGGGCCGCCCGAGCCGATATTTTACGTTGCACAGATACCCAAACTGTTAACGATACAGTTTACGTTTTTAAGTACTAACTCATAGTAGGGGTACAGAGCTCTAGCTATTTAAGATGGTGCCATTCCTAACATAATGTGTGTAATATAACTAGCTGTGCCCCTCGGCTTCACCCACATAAGTCTCGATTACTCGGAAATATCGCGATAAAAAATAGGTAAAAATCCTGATTTCCAGCTGTCTGCATACTAAGTTTCATCGCAATCAGGGTTACAACTCTCTCGTTGCTCTCACAATCGCTCTCTCTCTTTTCTTTAAAGAAAAAAAAAATCGTGTCTCAATAGAGTGTCGATAGAATAATTGTCATATTTGGCGTGTATTTTATTTACACACTTGCTGCGCCCCGCGGTTTTACCCGCGTAAGTCCCGATCCCGCGGGAATTACGGGATAAAAAGTAGCCTATGTGTTATTCTAGTTGTCCAGCTATCTATTTTCCAAGTTTCATTGCAATCGGTTCGGTAGTTTTTGCGTGAAAGAGTAACAAACATCCATCCTCACAAACTTTCACATTTATAATATTAGTAGGATAGGATTTGGTAGACTGGTAGTCAAAATTGACATTTATTGCTCTATCGATTGAGACACGATTGTAAGAGCAGACTTGAGACCCAGTTCAGATGTTCTTGCGTGAAGGAGTTACAAATATTACTCGTTTTATAAGTAACCAAAATAAATAAATATTTACTCATTTACATACAAACTACGTACCATTACTGGTTACCATCTAGTAATTCATTCCATTCCATATAGATTACCCACCGTGCAAACGGCGCTCTCTTAACACCACACCACACGTAGCTTAGAATCTAGATACCGTTTATTATAATTGCAGATCGCGAGCTGAAACAGCGACTAAGGCGAGGTAAGTGTTTGAAGACATTTAAGGTATTTGTATCGCTTACAATTCTTCTGTGAACATCCGACTGTTTGAGAGACAAATGGGCCGTGTTCACGCGATACGTCGTCGTTAATTAGAAACAACGCGTGCTGGGGAGGGCCAGTGATTACTATCTGTCAGCGAACACGCGAAACGAGCTACGTATTCGCCAACACCGTGTACCGTCTAGATCCGGTCACCGTCGCCGCAGTATAAATAAACGGAGTGTAAGTTGGGCATCGAATTGTCGGTGGTTTTCGGTATGCCAGAACAGTAACTCCTCGGTCGCGGTGGTCGTTTCAGTTTAAAGAAATGGGATCGGATTTTTTTGTTAATTTGTTCTAGAAGCAGCTATTGCTATTGCTATCAAGAGAAAAAGCAAAGGAACAAACTAATGGATTCTTCTAAATATCCAAATACTAGGAAAATTGTGGTAATACCAACTAAGGACTTTATCATAGTAGCGGTTTGCGAGCGGATTTGGGTCGGAATGTATGTCTACACGGCGGGCCCGCCGTCTGCTCGTTGCGCGTAGTAAGGTTCCGTCTCATTATCTCAAACGACGAAAAAAAGAGAGGGAATGTTTATGTGGATCCCATAAATGTATCTGTATGATGGGTGTCCCTCTATGTATAATATGTATGTATTTACAAAAGAAAAATAAATATTAGTAATATATCCGTTGTCTAGTTACCGTAACACAAGCTTAGTCGCTTACCACGGGGCTAGATGGCGCTGTGTGTTGTTCACAGAATTTATTTATTTATTTATTTATCTCGTGCTGTCTTGCTAGCCAAGCAGTATGAAAATAGATAATAATACATGATGAAGACTCAGTAAAATATAAGTACATTTTGTTGAATAATTTCAAAATTAAGACTTTTTTATTAGTCTTAAAATATAACTACATAAACCCATGCAACTACAGTTCACTCAACAAAGTTAGGCCAGCAAATAGCTAGGAAACTAAATTGAAACTTGTTAGAAATGGCAACCTAGGGCTTTATCATTCATTTTCCCTAAGCAAAGGCAAGCTGGCCTTGCCAACCGCGAACTTTGTACGCAAACTGAGATGTTTACCTATTTAATACAGAAACTCTGTTAGACTAACTACTTTCATGTAAACTGGGTCTGTTTTATCTGCCTAAGACACTACAGACTTTAACCCGTCTCTCAAAAAAATACTACGGACTCTCTGCCGAAGTCTGATCAGACCAAATCGGTGTAATGTGTGTATACCACTGAAATGAAACTATACAAGTACGCTGGAATTGCTATACCATACAAAATGACATTAGATCTTTGTGCTGATTTGATTTGCGCCATGTTGCGCTGTTGTCGCGCGTTTTCTATTGAAAGTGATGGTGACCGTCCATGGAACTAATAGTTCCGGAGACGGTCACCACCATTTTCAATAGAAAACGCGCGACAACAGCGCAACATGGCGCAGATCAAATCGGCAAAAATTAAGTGCGCTATGTCCTGTCCAGTTGTGATGGAGGTCAGTGGTGTATACATATGTACATGTTTATCGCACTATCGGCATATAGTATAGTTTAATCGAGTGAAAATCTGTAGTCTGTAGGGGTCTTAATTAAATGTTGAACTCAGTGCTCAAATTATCACCATTCGAGCACAATAATAACGTCGCGGTTAGATTGATTAACATTTTATACAAACATATAACGAGATTGTTCGGTTTATGTTTGGTACAATAGAACATCACCTCAGTTCTTGTCCGCCCGCTGCTAAACATACGCGACGCCTCAAATAGCGATCCCGAACCGCCTCCATCTATATCGACTCCCCGCGACCGCTAAAATGTCGTCGGTCCACCGACTGGTCTTCCAACACTCCGTTTCGCATTGCATCGTGGTCGCCACTCGAGGACTTTTACTCTCCAACGGATATCAGTCCTTCGAGTAATATGGCCAGCCCATTGGCACTGCAGTCTGCTAATTTTGAGAGGTATGTCGGTGAATCTGAGTTTTTAACAACTGGAAACTGGACTTGTAGAGATGCAAGACTTGTCTATTGGTGACCTCTGTGGCGCGTCGTGCGAATACGCGACTGCAATGCAGAAGGTTACGGGTGCGATTCCCGCCGGGTGCAAGTATTTATGCTAAAAAAACATATTTGTGTCTGATCTAGGTGTGCATCTATATATCATTATTATTATGTATTTACAAAAGAAAAATGTCAAGTAGATGTTGTTTATACGGATTTCGAGAAGGCATTTGACCGCGTGGACCATTTCATCCTTCTTAGAAAGCTTCTGGAGTTAGAGATACATGGTAACCTCCTTCGTTGGATGGAGTCGTATTTGCGTAATCGCTCACAGGTTGTTGTCGTCGCTGGTTTTCATTCTGACTAAGCAAAAGTCACTTCAGGGATACCACAAGGATCCGTTCTTGGTCCATTGCTGTATGCACTATACTTGTATGACGTTGGACATTGCCTAAAGTCTTCTAGGTTTTTAATGTATGCCGATGACACAAAAATATATAAGATTGTTGGGACAGAGTCTGACGCCCAAGATCTGCAAGACGATCTGGATCGGCTATGTCAATATTATCGTATCAATCGTATTTCGGTTAATACTTCTAAATGCTCAAAGATTACATACACCCGTAAGCGAAAATAGTAAGGCGTACGTATTATCTAGACAATCAGTCGGTTCATCAAGTGGACAGTACTAGAGATCTAGGAGTAGTCTTTGATGCTAAGATGTCCATGTCCAACCATGTATCAGCTATAACTGACAAAGCATACAGGAGTTTGGGATTTGTGCTTCGAGTTACCAGACCCTTCTCCGACATTAACTGTGTAAAAATGCTTTACTATGCATATGTGAGAAGTGTTTTGGAATATTGTTGTAATATCTGGAACCCCATATATAAAAAATATATTGAAGACATTGAAAAATGCAATCAAAATTTATTAAACATTTAAATTATCGCACAAAGAGAAAAGATGAGGATTACGTAGACTCATGTAGGTTTCATAATTTGCTATCTTTGGAGGACCGCCGAACATATCTTCAACTAATGTTTATGTACGATACACTTAGTGGTGACATTGATTGTCCCGATCTTTTATCACTCTTCCTTAATCTGTACACAACCAGACGAACACGAAATCCTCGTTTGTTTTGTTTGCCTCGCAATAATACTAATTATGCTCAAAACTCAGCTATATCCCGCACTCTAAGCTGTTACAACGAACGGTTTATGTCTTCTGATATATTTTATGTGAGTAAGAATGCGTTCAAAAGGGATGTTATTTCCGTGTTGACTGGTGATAGTTAGAGTTACCTTTTCTACTACTTTTTAATTTATTTTTATTATACTTATACATATATACTTATACTTATTAGTCCTATAAGTATTCTAAACCCCTATATTATTTATCAGATCTTAACTTGATTGTATGTTTAAGATTGATGTTGCATATTAGGTGATATATTATTTATTTACCCGTATTTCGATATTTATATTTATTATATATGCTTACTTTATGCTTAGATCATATTTATTACTTTTATATTGCTGCGGATTTGCAACACGAGTACACGCGCCACTACACGCACTACCCAACTACCTACCTAATGTAGGTACTAGGTACATTACAACGCACAATATACCTACATCTTGTCTTACTTTATTAAATCATGTGGAAAGCCTTTGCCTGCCCAACTCTCATGAGGCTGGTGTCTGGAGGGGGCTTTCTCCCATGGAACTACTATGTTGTAAATTGAGGGTCGAATTGGTGGTTAATTCGTCCGTTCTTCCTTACTTGTGTTGTATAAATTTGTTCACACTCCTAACTCGTAACGACTAAAATTACTTTAGATTTTTCTTCTGTTTTCGCGATGTTGTATTGAAATTAAAGACATTTTTCGGTTTGAATCGCGTGGTTTTTATTACTTTTAGCATTGTTACAACGCTCAACGTTTCGAGACCTTTCCAGGTCTCTTCTTCAGGACAGTCTATCCTGAAGAAGAGACCTGGAAAGGTCTCGAAACGTTGAGCGTTGTAACAATGCTAAAAGTAATAAAAACCACGCGATTCAAACCGAAAAATGTCTTTAATTAAAATTACTTTTTTATATGTTTTACATAAATAGTGCAAACCTGTTATTGGCCGTAGGTGTTATTTATATTTTTATTGTTTTATTATACATAAGGGCTGTTGGTTTGATGATAAATAAATAAAAAAAAAATAATAAGATATTATATTCTTTGTCTAGTCACCGTAACAGAAGCTTAGTAGCTTAGGGCTAGATGGCGGCGCTTTGTTATGTTCACAGAATATACCTAAAAACCCTATATTTACCCTATATTTAGTTATACTTAGCTCATACCTAGCATTATTTTTAGGACAAAGCTTTTCCTGTCGTTGGTAAGCACACTTGGACTTTTTCTGTAAAGCTTTATTGTATAGTATTAGTGTGTGTTACTGTTGGTGTACCAAATAAATAAATAAATACATATTTATTTATTGGAACCGCGGCACAATACCTATAAGAGCCACAAATTTTATCGAGGGCAGTCAAGTTAAATATAACACAAACTTCACGGTCTATTCTAAAACCGAAACTTTTAGATAATAATAAATTAGTGCATAGTTAATTATAAAGTATCAGACGAATGATTGCATAAACAGAGCTTCCACAATATCATTAGCAAAGGCACTGTATTATTGTTTCAAATTAGGTTAATGATGTATTTTGGTCTGCAACGCGATCGTGAATATTTAAAAGCAAGGCTTTTTCATTAAGAAATTAGATGTTTATGCTTTAGGAAAGTTTCACCTTTAATGGAATTGGGTATGGGTTGGTAGGTACGGCACGGTGAGGTTACCTACCTGCGTTGTTTTCCATTTATTCAGTGGTTTATTATTACGAGTATTGTGTTTATTGAGTTTGCAAATTAGATGTTTTTGGGTTATTCAGAGGTCCCGGTTTCTGTGATTCCACTGAGCTAGTAATAAAACTTGCCAATTGCAAGTCGGACATGCACTTAAGGACGGTGGATTCCGTAACATTATCACAAAAAAAATGTTGTATGGCAGTCCCACTTCATTAAATTTACGACTCCACTGTCCGCCTGTCTGTCACAAGGCTGTATCTCATGAACTGTGATTAGACAGTTGAAGTTCTTTCGTTCTTTTTCGAATAGTGGTGTGGCTCACCTGGTGTTAGAGTTTTCAGGTCGCCCTAAGGCTTCTAACTTGACTTAACGACTGCTATCTAAGATAACAATCGGGACTAACTGCTTAACGTGCCTTCCGAACCACGGAGGAGCTCGAGAGAATTATTTTTTGCCACACAAATTATCAGTCACCGATCCTAGTAACGACCGCGCTAAGCATTGCTTAACCAGCACGACCGTTCATGATCGGCAGGTACATCTAGGCCAATGAGCTCAGCTTTCAGTTGAAGTTGAAACTCACAGACGATCAAGTACAACAAACGTGTTTTGATATATTTTATAATATTTGACAAATTTAAATACCGTGCAGTTAAAATACAGCTCTGTGCCAGAATATAGTAGGTAAGTAAGTAGGCGACCTATTTCTCACAATTACGAGTTCATTTCTAAATCTAAACATAACTTTATCCATATTCGTACTAAATGGAAAGCCTATAAGTTATCATTAGATAACGGCAATAAATCTTAATTAATCAAACAGTAAATGATTCGTAATAATATAGGGATTCGATTCTACTCCTACTAGTAATAGGTATCTACAGAATTAATATACGTATCGATTCATTCAAAATGCGACTTGTCATCTTATTATTTCTTTATTTGCAGTAGGTTAAATTAAATCAGTCTCAATACTACACGGTTTTTAATGAGATTTCTTGACATGGCGCAGTCGGTAGGATCCGAATCAACGCTTCCATAGGGAATCCAATTTCGAATCAGACATCTTTTGTCGCAATTCGTTTTGATTACGGATACTAGGTGGATCATTGTATTTCCTGCAAGACGAATTTTAAATCAGTGTGGATGGGTTTAGTTATTAGTGGACTTTAGTTTTTAGGAACAGTCAAAGGAGAGTCTATTCGCCTTGAACGGCAAAGTCACCTCGGCTTTAGGTATAATTATTAATTAATATACATTCTGTGAACAACACACAGCGCCATCTAGCCCAGAGGTATATAAAGAAAAAACACATCTTCAGAAATAAAATTCATTCGCGGCGAGGAAGCTACATGGCTTTCAAACGAGCCTTATAAAAACTAGCTGACAAGGATAGATAGATATTCTAAAATTCGCCGCTCGAAGACAGAACTCATGTAGTCTAGTTGTCACAGACGTTGGGGTACAGACCCAAAGACGCAAGTCCAATCCTCGGCGCGAGTGATTTTTTAAAGATGTAGATTTTTTCTTTAAATCTGCCGAGAGCAATTAAAAAAACCGCGAAATTAAATAGTATTCTAGCCAAACTTTACATACAAAGTTGGTAGTTAAGTTAAGGTACGTAATTCACGTAAAGATGTTCGTTTGACGTGTGAAAGCCGCACTCGTCATTAGACAGTTGCGAGCGTCACTAGCTAATTATAGAAGATTGATGATGACAGCTCTATAAGGTGATCGTTCGTTGCCACCCGTGGCGCCTTGTAGCAGCCAGCGAATATAGACCCACTTTATAATGACTTGAGGTGGAAATAAACGTGATTTTAATAACTTAGCTCCAGTAAATTCTGGTTTACATCGCGAGCTGAGCGGAGTCAGTATTCTGTCAGTTTGACTTCCAACGTTCGTTTTCCTATATATACACAACTTTTCAAGGTTCTTTCGTGCTATGAAATCGGTTTTACAGCGTGAAAGAGTCTTAAAGAGTCATCAAGTCAGTCAAGAATTTAACATTCATAAATCGGTCCCTGTATGTTAAATTGATACATTGATAACTCCGCTCCGCTCGCGGTAGGAACTCAGCTAAACGCTCTAGATAGAGTTAGACACAATTGACGGCCTCTATTGACGACGTTGGACAAATACCTGGCTGTGATGCAGTAACTTTATTGGTTGGTACCGCTGCGTCTACAATACAATACTGTTTTGAGAAATTGACTTGTAAACGCATGCTGGCATTCGTAATTTTAATCCATATAGAATTTGCAATTAAAAATAATATATTTTAAACTTCAATGCTCAATTGTCCTTCTATAAGACTTAGGCTACGCAGTGTAAAAAATATTGCGAGTATTTTTTCTACAAATTCTCTGACACATGGTTGATATATTATTTATGTGTGATCACGCCCTCTTAATTAAAATTCCGCATATAATTTGCAGATTATACTCTAAATTGCTAAACCACAGAAATGTCAGCAAATAATAACAGAACGATTATATTTTTAACTTTCCAAAAATCAATAGGTTTGAAACGAACAATATTAATTGCCTAATACATTTTGCTAAAGAAAATTAGCACCCTTTTGGAAAATGAGAAAACTTATATTCCCTTTTTAGTTGTATTAGCTGAAAAGGGTATAGTTGGAATACAACTTTCATTTACCTAAAACATTCTTGGGGAGTTTTGTTTCTGTGTTAAATACTTTACTAATTATTATACCTACCTACAGTTACTGTAGGTACAAGCCTACTAATATAAGTGGTACTTTGACTATTTGCGAATTAGTATGTTTGTAGAACTCACAAATAAAATTACTAATCAAATTGAGACAAATTTTTTAATTATAGGTTGCCCGTAGACTCTACCCATATATTGTTTCGTGTTTTCTAAACACATTTTTTTTTTAATATATTCAAATCTGAAAGAATAGCTCAGTGAGGTCTAGAATTTCGGAATCATTAGAGTTTCAAACACTAAAACTAGGTAGTTTGAAAATAACATTTGGCCCACCGAGTATTTTCACAGTTCCATATTTTAAGTGGGTAAGTCGGGAGCGATCATTCTGTCGTGTTTTTGGCAAGTAGACGTTATTCTTAGAAAATTGAAAAAAGTAGGTATTGTTTCTACAGACTACATAAGTCTTCGCATCTATGTAAAAACGTCTGAAAAAGGCGTCTGGAATTTAATTGATCTTTTCCAAATCAGAAAATTTCCAAATCGGCCTACTTAGTTATGTCGGAAAGTGGTTTTTCGTTCGTTTAGTCGTATATTTCCCACCGTGTTTCTACTTATTTACGCAATTGCAGACGAACGAAGATTGTATGACGTAAAGTGTACAAAAAATATTTGATTTTGAATTCGAGATTCGAGAAAAAGAAATTGGCCGCAGTACGCATTCTTTTTGCCACGTGCGGGCGCAAATACGCATGACAATATAACGATATAATGGCCCTGATAGTAGGGCAGGGTCAAAACTTCGTTTTAAATTTCGGTCGGCTTAAAATTTTCGTTCGTTCGTCAGACCGTCAATTTCATCCTCGATCACCAACGAAACCCCCCAGTTTGTAGTCTGAATTCTCCCGAAACCATAAGTAAAAATGTATGTTGTTAGATACGCGTATTCCATACAAAATTTACGACCATAATAAAATGGGAAGCGTACATTTAAAACCACACCGAGAGAGATTTTTTTAGTCTTTTGTTGGTTTCCGATTTAAATTAGAAACGTTGACAGTAGCTTCATTGTGATTTTTGTTATTTCCTTCGTTTGTTTTAGTTCTTCTTGTTTTCTATTAGGTATGGATATAGATAACATTAAAATCTTTAGCTAGAATTTCTTTGAATAACATACAATTTTTAGGCTGTTATGTTATGTTGTGTCATTATGAAAAGGTATGTGTGGTGTGTTATTATCACTGTTCGGAATAGGTAGTGCTAATGTTCCTAAAGTTCGAGGAGCAAAAGTGCAAATCGGAGTCGTCCTTTTTTAAATTTTACTTTTTATTATTTTTCTGGAATTTGTTAATTCCGAAATTAAATAACACATTTTACCTTTTTTATTACAAAAAAAGCTAAATACCAGCATTAATAACATAATTACTATATTTATTAGAAGTGCAAAGGTAAAAAAAAACAAGTTCATAATGTAGATTCTTCTTCTGTTTTCGCGATGTTGTATTGAAATTAAAGACATTTTTCGGTTTGAATCGCGTGGTTTTTATTACTTTTAGCATTGTTACAACGCTCAACGTTTCGAGACCTTTCCAGGTCTCTTCTTCAGGATAGACTGTCCTGAAGAAGAGACCTGGAAAGGTCTCGAAACGTTGAGCGTTGTAACATTGCTAAAAGTAATAAAAACCACGCGATTCAAACCGAAAAATGTCTTTAATTTCAAGTTCATAATGTCTTAGAATATCATTTATTTATTTCTTACAATTGTTTTTAAAGTTATATATAAATAATTGAAACAACGTGGACATAAATTAAGCTCAATAAGATACAGACTTGACACCCGTACTTAAAATGATTCAGAAACAATGCGTCGATATTAAAAAATAGTACTTAAAGTCCAGTAAAATTGTATGGAATAGGTTGCGTTAGATTCGGCAGCTGTATTTTTTTGCAAACTTGTTTTCGATGTTGGGGTTGTGAACAATTCAAGTTTATGACCTCGAGAGCCGAACGCAACTATGTCAAAAATGGATAAATACAGTACTAAATAAAGAAGACTAAATTTTCCATAATTGACCGAGCAAGCGTCGCGACCGATTGTTTACTTCTCAACCGTTTTTGATGAAACTTGGTAGGTATACAAGTTCTAAGAGCTAATAGATTTTTTTGTCGTGGGGGATTTTTGATTGGTGGAGTATTTCTCCCATAAAGAGAGGTATAGTTGTTTTACCTCACGAGCGCGGGAATGTCATACTTGTAAGTGTGAGCGTATAGACACGCTAATCCGTATATGTGTGCTGTAGGCACGCTCACACTCACAATATACATAGACAATAAAGCTACGCACACAATTTAGCTTAACTCGCGCTCGTGAGATAAAAGGACTATACTAACACTATGAGATCCGATTTTAATGAAACTTGGTATACAAGTTCTATGAGTATCTACCTACTTATGTGAGTTTTGTGGGGTATTTCTCCCACTAAGAGGGGTACTAGATATCACCGCATTATGTGATCCGATTCTGATGGAACTTGGTATACAGGTTTTGTTTTGTCGTGGGGATTTTTTCATTGGTGGAGTATTTATCAAACAAAGTGATACACTAGTTGGGCCCTTTCAATAATTAGTGCTCGCGAAGTTTACTGTTTGCAGAACTACTAGTATAAGACTAGAACTGTCTCTGTAGACCCAATAGTTTTTTCTTTTCAAAGATTATGCCCCGCGCCACGCTGTGAGAGTAAGAGAGATGAACAAACTTTTATCTTTTTCTCGCTTACGTTCATAG
This sequence comes from Idaea biselata, assembly GCA_958496205.1. Classification (NCBI taxonomy): domain Eukaryota; kingdom Metazoa; phylum Arthropoda; class Insecta; order Lepidoptera; family Geometridae; genus Idaea; species Idaea biselata. The sequence goes on along the minus strand of OY292403.1, from coordinate 1,653,812 downwards.
GGCAATAACTGGGCAGAAATACCCCACTAATAAAAAATCTCCCACAATTAAAAAAACTCACATAAGTAGGTAGGTACTCATAGAACTTGTATACCAAGTTTCATTAAAATCGGATCTCATAGTGTTAGTACCTCTCTTTATGGGAGAAATACTCCACCAATCAAAAATCCCCCACGACAAAAAAAATCTATTAGCTCATAGAACTTGTATACCTACCAAGTTTCATCGAAAACGGTTCTGAAGTAAACAAATCGGTCGCGACGCTTGCTCGGTCAATTATGGAAAATTTAGTCTACTTTATTTTTAAAGTACTGTATTTTTCCCATTTTTGACATAGTTGCGATCGGCTCTCGAGGTCACAAACTTGAATTATTCACAAGCCCAACATCAAAAACAAGTTTGCAAAAAAATACAGCTGCCGAATCTAACGCATCCTATTCCATACAATTTTACTGGACTTTAAGTATTACTTTTTAATATCGACGCATTGTTTCTGAATCATTTTAAGTACGGGTGTCAAGTTTGTATCTTATTGAGCTTAATTTATGTCCACGTTGTTTCAATTATTTATATATAACTTTAAAAACAATTGTAAGAAATAAATAAATGATATTCTAAGACATTATGAACTTGTTTTTTTTTACCTTTGCACTTCTAATAAATATAGTAATTATGTTATTAATGCTGGTATTTCGTTTTTTTGTAATAAAAAAAGTAAAATGTGTTATTTAATTTCGGAATTAACAAATTCCAGAAAAATAATAAAAAAAAATGTTTAAAAAAGGACGACTCCGATGTGCACTTTTGTTCCTCGAACTTTAGGCACATTAGCACTACCTATTCCGATCAGTGGTTATTATGAACCTAATTAAGATTATTTTTTGTTTTGTATTATTGATTATTATATTATTATTTGAATTGACTTTTGTTTTAGTTAAAATTTACTCAATTATTTTGTTATGGAAAAGGGGAACCAACTGGCTTAGGTGTTTTTACACTTTTTTTTACAAAAGGTAGTCGCAACCTCAAGATTTTATTATCGTTATTTAAATACTTTTGATGAAATAAACTATTTCCATTTTATATCTACTTTCTTTATTATCAGATTTATAAGCGCAAAACAGCTTATGCATTTCGTTCTGTGACTTGAGCTTGGCGAAAATTATGGCTTAAGAATATCCAAGACAAAAAGCATTAATTATCCGATAAGCAAATAAATTAACTGTGTTAAAATTATCGGGCACAATACGGTTCTTCACACGAATAATGTTAAAAGTAAAACGCATTACGAAAACCAATTCAACCCCACAAACAGTCGCAGTCACGGTACGTAAAAAGGATCGTCTTTTTTCCTAAAGAATGTTTTTATTAGGCGATGACAAGGCTCTTTCGAAAGCAACTGAATTAAAATGCGACATTTATACTGAAGAATAATTTTCGAGACATTTACATGATGATGATATCGCTATGCCAGTTTAGATGGGTAGATTGGTAGATGTAGATATCAAGGTACTTTTATTTTACGGCGAGTAAGAAGTCTTATTCTACTGATTTTATAAACAGGAAACAAAGAAATTTATATACTTTATTTACTTCGTAAAAAACTCGGCCAAAGACCATCTAAGGCACCACGAGCAACAACGTCAATAGGTTTCTAGGCAATAGTTTGTTATAGGAGACTTAGGGTCAATTCACACGTACCACAACCACACCACAGCCACAACCACACCACAACGACGCCACGTGGTCGGGCGTATATTTTGTATTGAAAATGAATATTACAATTCACACGTACCACATTTTGCCGTTGTTTATCGACTACCTGTGTAATACGACCACATCGCAACCACATCGCGACGGCAACGCCACCACCGGCGGCGGCACCGCGGCCACATCGCCACGACATGACAGGGTCAATTCACACGTACCACAACCACACCACATCGACATTTTGTCGGTACCACAACGCAACTGCAAAAAAGTCGCTGCGACACTATTCACACGTAACCACAGCTTGTGGTTGTGGTACGTGTGAATTGACCCTTAATAGTTAGGGAGCAGGATATGGGGTTTGGGTTGTCGGGGAGCTGAAGCGGGGATTTTTAAATTAAAAAAAAAATTGTAAACACATAACCTCAAAAATTCCTTTGAAAAATTCGACTTTCCAAAAATTGTAGAACACAAGTTGTTCGGCTAGACGTGTAGATCAGCTTCTTAACTAATCTCCAATTTAATTTCATCTGTTCAAGTGCTAACATTTCAAAAAATTCAATAGATTTCCAATGGGGTTAAAAACTAAAAGGTCGAGGCAGGTGGCGCTAGTGTGTCTCGACCAGAAGCCGCCAAATTTCAACTGTGATTGCATGTGTATTTAGGAATTTTGTGAATTAAAATGTATTAAACGTGGAGTATAATCCAATTAAAAGGGGAGCTGAGAAAAAGGAATGCGACTACTAGCGGAAAAAAAGCTGCTTTGATTGATAGGTTAGTAAAAAAGTGCATTTTATTGTTTGGAGGTTATTTTTTACAAAAAGGCTTTGTACTGATATAAAATGTTGGAAATATGTAAAAACCCTTTTGTAAAAAGTAAAAGTAAGTATACGTGCTTATTTTCGGGGTCGTACGACTTGTAAGTTTTATGATCTTATTAAAAATTAGTCTTTGTTTATAAGGGTTTTTTTTTCATGGATTATTCTATGTTTTTGTTTTAGGCTAGAGGCGTACGACAGAAATAGTATTATTGGAGTAGTTTATAGTAAGGTACTTGCGGTAAACAAGGGCCACCTTAAATTAAACTTAAATATTTAGTACAAATAGAGGAAACCACTAAAACAAGTTATTACATAACGTACTTGCTTTATTGACAATCTGAAAAAACAATACAATTAATTGTTTTGTTGCACTATTGTCATCAAAATTAAGCTTTTTAAAAAACCTCTCTGTGGCTCTTATCAAACCATAGTGTTCTAATAAGAGCCACAGATTTTAATAACAATCAACACGAAATAGATATTTTTTTAGTTTACAATAGCTTATACTACTATTTAGTCATAAATAACGATTTTACTGTAAGTAGTTAAAGATAAAACAGACACTGGACCTTATTAAACTGTCCTTACAAAAATATGTTTTAAACAGCTTTTTTCAGTACTATACCCACTAAATAATCACATTTATTAAATAAGTATACGCAACATTATATAAATCTGAAACAGCAATAACGTTATTAAACAATAAAATTACAAAAAAAAACAACTTGGCTCTTGTTAGACTTATGAAAGGATGTCACATATGAGATTCCCTACAAGACAAGGTTTTTTTTGTGAAATATGCTTTTAGATGATTGACTAAAGTTCTCCTGGGAATAGAATACCTAGCGGCTGCAACACGCTGTGACAAGACTCCTTCATTAACATCAGTCATTGCAGCTTCTAACTGTTGCAGTGACCAAAGGGCACGACGTTTTTTAGGCGCAGGTTTAATCCTGAAAACGTGTACGCGTAAATTATTATAAAAAATAGAACTGAGACAACTAGAAATACTAAAAACTTTAAAATAGACGAGTATTTTGGCCGGCTCTTTTTACCCGCCTCAAATGTGGCCTTTGTTAGACCTTAATGTTAATTTTAAAGATTTCAACTTAAAACTGTCAGTTATTAATAAAATCACTACACTTACCCTGATTAGTAAACAGAAATGTACACATTCAACGTTATATTTATGAGATATTCGAAAAGCAATATATTTTAGGCACAATTTAAGCGTTTTAGCACATATTATTTTTATTTCCTAGTGACGCCGTCCGGGTCGTTCGATTGAATCGTTGCGACTGACAAGATGGCGGACCGCGCGGCGGTGCGAGCGCGCATGTTAGCTCTCCTATTGGTCCTTTAGATATGTGCGTGAGAGGAATCTATTAAAACTGTTAGAAGTGTGTTTTTCCATTAGTGGCCCGTATTAGACAGCGGCTCTTGCTACCCGCAAGTACCTTAGTACTAGTAAAGAAAACGTCTTACCTGTGTAGGAATTTCTCTCAAAAAAATCGTTAGGTTTAAAATGGGCAGCACATAAAATTGAATATAGTTACTAGGTCGCCAATTTTTTCTCCTCATAGCTTTTATTCACTGTTTTTTTCTTTTCGCATCTTTGGGGAATAAATGATTTGCTATGTTTTTGCAATCCACAGCTGAACAAAGTATCTCATCGTCATTTTGTAAAATTATCTCAAAATAACTTAGTTTGTTTACAAAAAAACTATGAAGTTTTCAAATAGTGTCAATCATGCTACAGTAGCGCCATTTGAAGTGAGCAAATGGCAGTTTTCAACCTCATTAGCTAGCGATTCGCAGGAATCGATTAATCCTTCCTATATTTTATATGCTAGGAATGCATAGATACGTTACATAAAAAGTAAAACAGTCCATTAAAAACACACAGCATTTGAAAGCCAGACATTTTCTGTTAAAAGTGTAACTGTGAAGTAGCCTACTTGTATGCTTTGTTAGATTGAGCACGCGTTAGGGGTCAGCACATACGTCGGTTGGGTGAGCGAATGCGTTCCAACAGAACAAGCAGTTGCACTTAGCTCGTCTCGCATATATGTCAAGTGCTCTAAACTTATACCGCAGACTAAAAACAGAAAGGAAAATCATTTTGCATATGTGATCATTTTCGTCGTCGGCTACGGCTGAGAATATCCCTAAAGGAAAGACCTCAAAACCAAAAACCTGAAAAATGAAAAAGAAATTTAACGGGAAAATTAAAAATAATCTAAGTTAGGAGACATTTATTGAGATGTATTCTTACAAGTTCTGACAAAGTATATTGTCAGGTGATTTTGAACGGCTATTTGATACATGACTTTCCATACTAAAAGAAAAACACCTCTTTCCGCGCTATAACATTGCCTATTTGTTTTGTGTGTAATTATCTCACAGTTTCCTGGTTTTATTTTTTTTAAAGTTAAATAGTTTTTTTTTCACCGGAAAAAATCACAAAAATCATATAATATTAAGGGGTGTAAAGAGGTTTTTCTTTTCATTATCGGCCGATAAAAAGTCTGTAGTCTATTTTAATGTACATATTTGGCACTCTAAGAACACCTTGGAGCTATTTGACGACATATCGGCTGGCAACTACTCTCTAGCCTCAGTCGTAGCGTTTATAGGGAATTAGTTCATAATCCGATGCTTAGGGCGGTGCAGCCACTAAGGGACTCTACTTATGGTTAGATGGACAAGTAGGTAGTCATTAAAAACATTAGTTTATTGATTTGAAGATTTTATTTTTTAATAAAAAAAAAATATATATAAAAAAAAAATATTGCACGATGTTACACACAGCGCAATCTAGCCCCAAACTAAGCACTAGGGTTGTACTATGGGTACTAGACAACGGATATACTACATATTATATTTTGTTTTGTAAATACCTACATACATATGATACATAGTAAAAACTGAATAGATAATATTCACTAAAGAGAAAAACTTTTTATTTCGAAAATCAGTGCATCCTACGGGACTTGAACCCATGACCTTCCCTTGTTCAGCGGGCCGTGCTAAAAAACTGCGCCAATTGAGCTCAAGCGACAGGATTTGTTAAAAGGAACGCATTATCAAAGATTGCGACGCTCGAAATGAAAATCGGGGAATCACTAGACCAACACCGCTCTTTACCTATATTAAAAAAAAAGAAACAATCACCCGATACAATGGACTTAGTATTCCGATACAAAGTAGTTAGTCTGCACCAGCTCCGAATGTTACGCTGCAGCTCTCTGTGACTGAACCACCTATGTAAGAATAAACTGTAACATTTCTAGAATACAAAACTGCCAAGAGATTTATGTATTTGGCGAGAGCATTATTCCGCTGTCTCAGTTTGGATTGCGGAGTGCTGAGCAAAGACTTTAGTTCGCAGATTACTGTCGCAACTTTCGAGAGTTGCATGCATTTGTAGCTATAGGTAAACTGTCTCAAAATCTTAAGGCGGAACCAGACATCGCGAAACGTGAGTCGCGAATGGTTCGTCACGCATGCCTCAAGTAAAGTCAAATATATTTATTCATTATGAACTAGGAATAAGTTACATTCCAACGTTTAGAAATGTCGAGATTTTACTGTGGTTTCGGAACTTAAACTCATGCTCAAACTCATATAAAAACACCCATCCGTCTACACGGAGCGCACAGCTCGCACTGAGGCGGCATTCGCAACGATCGTATGACGCGAATGCTCACTGTGTGAGCGTACACGTCCACACAGCCCGCGGCATGCGAGACGGACCATTCGCAACGCACGCCTAGCGATGTCTGGTTCCGCCTTTAGAACAAAAAATGTAAACATCAAATCAATAAATCTGACCTGATCTGATCTGATCTTAGATCTGTTAATATCAAGTGGCTTATAGAGCCACTTTCAAATAAATTTATGAGTTTTTTGTTTACTTCTTTGATCGAGAATTCCGAGATAGAGTAGGTATGGTGCTAGCAGCGATAGTACCCTCGCAATTCCTCGATCTCATAAGATCTTGACAATATCTCGGGGGTATTTCAGAAAACCGTTTCTCAGTAGATCACCTACATATCACAAAAACACACTCTCCAATTTTCATCTTTCGATATAGATCATTTATTTGTCTGTAATTCAGGCTTAAATTACACTAGATATTGTGCTGTTTAGAGTCTACTAGTCCTCGCCTTAATTAGCACACATAGTTATAGTACCGCGGTTTCGGCTGTGCATTGTTTATAGTTCAGTCAGTCAGTCAATCAGTCAGGAGTCACTCTAGGAGCCTATTTGTTTACCTGCGCCCGCCGATCTTGTATGGTTGTGCAGGTTAAAAAAGCGCATTGCAGATGAAGCGGTCATTACTTGGATGGGTGACCGATAATATGTGGAACAGAAACATATTATCTCGAGGTTCACCGTGTTGTGGAAGGCACGTTAAGCAGTTCATTAGTCCCTATCGTTATCTCCGATAGCATTCCTTAGACGCGAAGATCAATTATAAAACAATTACAACAACCTTAAAAACAACCTTAAAACTTTTTTTATAATAGCAAGGAATGTGCCTACGTCGTAAAGCATCGAAACTAAACAGAGTCTTAAATAAAACAAACCCAAAACTATAATAGTAAAATAGAATCGATTATCGCAGAAATATTTTCCACGTTCGAGTTGAAAGTAGATGAAAGGGCAATAATAGAAGAAAAATGGGTTTCTTTCACGAAGGAAACAGGTCAAGTGCAGTTCGTAGATACTTCTGTTTGAGGGTTGGCGATAAAACAGTTTAACTAAAATATAGAGTAAGTACAATACATCGCTAGCAAAGTGATTATTTTTGTCGATTGTTCTAAAATTAAAAAAAAATTGATAGTTTTTCACTTCAGAAGCAACGGACAAAAAATCATTTTATCGAGTTCCTTCGTACCTCGGAAGGTAACTTAAGAAGTTGGTCCCAATTGTTATCTCTTATAGAAGTCATTAGGTCAAATTAGAGGCCCTAGGGCGACCTGAAAACTCTAACTCTAGGTGAGCCACAACACTATACGGGAAGAAAGAAAGAACTCAAAACAGGACTTTAGTGCTGCTTCAGTTTCAAGGCTATAAGCCGAAAGTCCAATGCTGACTAAAAAAAGTCAGTTTAGCTTACCTCCGTATAGGTCGACATAGTCGAGCAAGTTCTTCATACATGTGCGTCCACCGCGAACTGTGCCAGCTATGCTGCAAATCTAGTTTCCAATGGACGTGGATCAGCAGATTCAGAAGTGATAATTAAATGCTATATTTAAAAAAAACTTATCTTTAACAATCTCATGAAATATCTTTAAGATATTTTACCTCTACGTTTAGAGCCATAAGAGAGAACGGTTATTCGGCTTTATAAATTTACCTTCCTAAGATAAGACCACTTCTGAAACTATTGTATTGTATGAAGATATTTTATGCAGAGCCTTTGTTGTAGGTACTTTAACTTTACAGATATCAGGGCTGGATTTAGAAACCACTATGGCTAATAATACATTTGGACTCGTGTTGGTAAATGGCTGCATGTGTGCGTGTCTGGGTATTATAAAATGGGTATTATGCAATTATGGTTCAACCGCTCTTTTATTTTGAAGATCCTTAGATCTTCTTTGAATTAATGAGAAAAATATGGATCGAAATAGATATTCTATGTTTTTCCAGACCTCTTTGTCACGAGAAGACTGAAATGATCTCGTAAAAAGTCTGCCTAATATGGTAAAAGCAACGCGATTAAACCAAAAAAATAGTTCTCTTTGCGCACATCGCGAAAGCCTAAAGAAATAAAAAATCTAACACTAAAATTCTTAAGCGTAAAGCTGTGTCGAATGAAAGAGAGTAGGTATTTAGGTACTACGTAGGTACAATTTGCAATATATAAAAAAATATATACGATTTTGTAAATACCTCAATGTTGTAAGAAGAATAAATTATCACAAAATGTTATTAAGATTAAGCACCGGTTTTGAGCCCAGAGTGCCGTATATAATATTCGTTTGATTTATCGAACCCCCGTCGGAACAACGCTCTGTATTTCTTTTCGTAACACACTTTTTATTTCACATCGTTTTTATGCATAGAAATTGCTTAGATTATTTTTCTTTACACACATTTTATCATTACCTTTTACCTTATTATGTGTGGGTGTGAGGAAAATGATGTTTTACTTACCAACGTTGTGTTTTATGATTATGTAAATAGAAGTCGGAAGAGGTGTACGAGTGATGTTTACTTTACGTAGATTTTTGAGGGTAGCAATTTCTCTTTTAAGTAAGTATTTTGAGGTGGATTATCATGTCAACGAGTTTGTTTGGTTGGAACAAGTAGGTAGCCGAGTTGTTAATTATTGCCTGATTTGTTGTTGTTTTTTGTATACAGGTTAGTGGTGGGTTTCGGGTAATGACGTAGGTCATTACCATCCTTTAAAAAACCTTAACTACATATATTTTAGTATTAAACCCTCTATTTTTTTTATAACAGATATGTGAGAGTTTTAAAGCCACAGTTTGAACACTAGTTAAGATGATAGTCTCCATTCTCTTTCTCCCTACAAACGTACCTAGTTTAAATTTTCCTCCTTGGATAAAGACATTAGAGCAAATATGTTTACGCCATAAAACTTATATATGTCATGACTATGCATCTACCTTTTTATTTTTTTAATTTTATTATTTTTTAATTTTTTATTATTATTTTAATTAGAAAATTTAAAAAAATAAAAAGGTAGATGCATTGTCATGCTCATGACAGATATAGGTTTTATGGCATAAACATATTTGCTCTAATGTCTTTATCCAGGGAGGAAAATGTAAACTACGTTTGTATGGAGAAAGAGAATGGAGACTATCCTCTTAACCCTTTTACCGGTAGCAAGTGACGATGTTGTCCTAAGATATAGGAACCTGTTCTAGAATATTTTCCCTTCTTTATCCCGGCCGACCGCGTCTTATTCGTTATGTGCGCTATATCACCCTTTGCACATCGCTCTTCAACGGCGAAGGAAAACGTCATGCCTTACGACCTTTGTGAGTCCTAGGACATACCAGTTTCGTCCAAGGACTCACAAAGGTCTTAAGGCATGGGACATTCGGCAATCCGGAGTAGACTCCCGTGAAGTCTTACTACTAAGAGGAGGCCCTTGCCTTGCAGTGGGATAAATTGACGGGCTGTAACATAAATAACTAATAATCACAATAAAACAAATAAAAACGACACACGGAATGAACAAGCAAATGCAATCATCAAACAAACTGCAAAGAAACTTTAGTTCCAAAAAATTATAAGAGATGGCGCTAGTAAGAGAAACGCATATTCCTAGATCACGCTATCGTTGCGTCGAGCACATTGAGTTAGGTTGGTTGTAAGATTTTGTTTTGTATCGAATCTACTACTGGCTTCGGTGCTACGTATGAGTTGTGTACGGTTTCCTGGACCTTCCTATACGTAGTACCTGCAGCTATATTCGGTGCTTCCTCGTAGAGTGTACGGAGTCCTGGACCTCTACGAGAAGCTTCGTAGCCCCTACGTCATTGATTGTAGACCCGCTACGAAAAGTAATAAAACAACCGGAGTCTCATTACCTCCCCTCTACCCCTCACCGGTAAACCCTCACGTTACAGGGCTAATTATTTTATTAAATTTATTTATTAAATTGATTAAGATAATGTATGACCAAATTCAAGGATGTTTAAGACTATATCAAGACCAACAACAAGCTTGCTCCGGTCTCGGGTGTTTTTCAGCTAGAAGAACTGGAATCGCAAAGGAAAACCAACTTCAAATCCTTCGTGCTCCGGTTCCCAGCATCGGTGAAAGATGTCTTGTTTTCTGCCGACTTCTGGCCTGCTGGCATAGCTTACCGACGCTTTAGGGAAGCGCGTCCAAAGATAGAAAACCCTAAACCCTAATTTTAATTTTATATTATCTTTATGTATGTTAGTCTATAAGGTATACATATATTTATATGAATTTTATTAAATGTCATCTTAATTTTTATATTAGTATCTCGGTTACTGCGATACAAGCTGTGCTTAGTGTGGAACTGATTTATAATGTAATTTGGGAAATGTTTAATAAGTTTCATAATAATAAATAAGTATTGTATTTATTTATTTGTATTTATTATTCTCACAAGATAAGTTACGATACCTCATCCATGACCAATTGATCACGACCATCTAAAAGAAAGACTAGAGCGAGTGTCCGATACGTTTTCCTTAGTGGCTGTTCTGGCTTACGTTACGGAAAAAGGTAGACTTCGCATAGCGATACGACACAAGGCGCTGGTAGAGCTAAGTCAAGACCGAAACCCGTCACTAAGTGTTTTCAAGATGAAAATTTCTTGCCATTTCAAAAGCGGAGGTTCTGTCGTGAAACAAAACGTTTATTCTTTATAATTTAGTTGAACCCTAAATACTTACAAATAAAAGGAGATCTGTAGATACCTACCTAATTATATAAACATTAGACAAAATGGTTATGTAGCACTTATATACGTAGGTATACAAAACAAAACGTTTTCAACCGAGAGCCGGGCATGGTCATGATAGCGCGTCTCGCTTAATTTATCATTACTTACCATCTCTGACAAATTCAAAATTATTTTACGTTCCATTGTTAAAATGAAGCACAATAACAGAAGCGGCGGCGGTACAAATCAGCTAAATGCGGGAAACGTTACCAATTCCAAGGGGGAAATTCCGGTGGAAAAATATCTTTGGAATAAATGTGAATAAATAGGCTTGGGAGATTAAAAGCGGGGTTCTTGATATATGGCGGGAGTCGCTCGTCGTGCCGGCATGCCCGGGTCACGACTAACTGAGCAACAGATAAAAAGAAAATGTGAGATTTTCCTAAATAAAACAATTTGCTTTTCGTTTGAGTTAATGTGGATGTTGATGTGTATTTATTTATGTTTGTTATTTACTTCATAGGTAAGCGTTTGACCGTTATTTCTGTAGGTACAGATTTACTGTAAAAATGCACGCTCGCATAGGAATTCCTGTAATCATTGTTAAATGGAAATACAATCTCTTTTTAGGGTTTTGTAGTTAACAAGAAACCCTTATAGTTTCGTCATGTCCGTCTGTCTGTCCGTCCTTCTTCTACAAGTTTCGTTCTAAACCTACGCAAATGTGATAGTAACTGTAAATTCGCACTACGGGTACTGAATTCATCTACATCTACACTTCTACATCTACATCTATACTAATACTAGCTGACCCAGCAAACGTTGTTTTGCCTTATAAATTATAGATAGTAGCCGATTCTCAGACCTACTGAATACACATGTGGAGTTTGGTGGAGATCGGTGAAGCCGTTTCGGAGGAGTACGGTAACTAACACTGTGACATGGAAATTTTATATATTAGATAAGAAGAGAAGATTATAAAGAGGAGAGATTTGTATTTGTGTGTGTGTGTGTGTGTGTGTCTGTATGTTGTGTATACGTATATATACGTATACATAAAAAGTCCCCAACGGCCACCGAATGCTCGGCCACCGACTGCTCGGCCACGGTGGACTTTTTGATGTAATCTTGCGCCGTCCATTTGTTCCCATCGACCACTGAATTTGCAGATGGTGGTAAAACGTGCGTCGCGTCGTCGTCGCGGCTTATTATTGTTGTTATTTTAGAAGAATAATTGTTTAAATATATCTCATCCCGGCTTAACCACTTAAAATTATTTGTGGAATAATTAAGACGTTTCATAGAGTAGACAAATTCGTCGCCAAGTGAGCTGTAGCTTGTAGTCAAGTCTCATCGTTTGATACTTGTCGAGATAAATGTGTAATAATAAAGGGAACGGATTAAGATTGAACTCGATCATTTCGTGTAACGCGATTATAAGATATCTCACAGTCTAGGGATTTTTATTGGCCGATATTTTGGTGACAGATACATTTGAATCTCAAGATTTTTTTATTATGTTTTTCTTTCTGTTTTAGTATTTTTTAATTCAAACTTTTTGTTTCAAAAATGTTGAGGTTATCTGTTACTGTAAAACAGCTGTGAAAGTAAAGGTAATGATTGTTTTGATTGTAGTAGTCCTAACTGAGAGGGACATCTTAAGGTTAATAGCAACTCTCAGAAACAGCTGATGTTCCAATAAACTTCAAGCTCAAACAACTTCGAAACTATTCGATTTTCGGAAACTACTTCGAATTTCCAAAAGTCAAAGTACAAAAAGTTGTTCGCCTAGACGGTAAAACAACATAAGCAGCTGCACAATCACCCAACACCCTGTACCTACCTACACATCAACGATACCAACATTACCAACTATTTGCCGATAGAGAGTTTGTAGTCCCAGTTACTAAAGAAAATGAGTATAATGTTTCTGATTAAGTGGGATTTTAAGTGCAAAGTTGTACCAGAAGTACCTACTAATGGAAAAGTTACAGAGTTGCTATGAAGAGGTACCTATAACAACGGGAATGCGGTTGCTCAACTTTGCGAATTATTTTGAAATGTAAAATAAATTAAAATTCATGAAACTCTAGTGTTGTAAGTTAATTTGTGGGGACGAAGCTAAAAAATGAAGAAGGAGGGCTAAAGAATGCTTTGTCTCGCTCTTGTGAACTTTTAAAATTAGTAAAAATGTGGGAAAGTTATGCAAAGATGGAATAACTTGGTGTGCGCTACTATAGATTAATAGAAATACGAGCAGTACAAATAAAATCTATTTCTGTATCTATACAGGTACATCTACACTTCTACACTAATACGACGATAATACTTCGTCATTGACGACCTCTGTGGCGCGTCGTGCGAAAGCGCGACTGCAATGCAGGAGGTTGCGGGTTCGATTCCCGCCGGGTGCAAGTATTTATGCTTATAAAATAAATATTTGTGTCTGGTCTGGGTGTCCCTCTATGTATAATATGTATGTATTTACAAAAGAAAAATAAATATAAGTATTATATCCGTTGTCTAGTCACCGTAACACAAGCTTAGTCGCTTACCACGGGGCTAGATGGCGCTGTGTGTTGTTCACAGAATTTATTTATTTATTTATTATTTAATATTATGAAGAGGAATGATTTGTTTTTGTGTGTGAGTGTGTATGTTTGTAATGAATAAACTCAAAAATTACTGAGCCGATTTAAAAAAATCGTACACTATTAGAAAGCTACATTCACCCTTAGTAACAGGCTACTTTTAATCTCGATATTCTCACGGGATCGGGAATTACGCGGTCACCGCGGGACGCAGCTAGTAAATCATATAACTAATTAGGTTGAGGAATCGACCATACACGAGCTTATGTGTATTCAATATGTAGTCTAAATAATTCTCATAGAACTCACTTTGAAGCTTCCACTCAGGTTTTAGTCCTATTTTACATTATAAAGGTGAAAGTTTGATTTGTTACATTCTTCATGCAAAGACTACTAAACCGATTGTGATGAAACTATATACGATGGTATACAGAAAGCTAAATATCTGAATTAACAACTTTTTTATCCCCATATTCCTGTGAAAACTTGACTTACATATGGATCCGTGGGACACAGCTAGTGTCGAATAAATCTTTTTAGCACACAAACCCAGATTCCTCCTTAAAAGGTAGGCATCTCAATAAGAAGACACATAAAATACGCCTTTTAGTTATATTTTTACGCACTTAAGTTATTAAGTTCCATAAAGATGTGACCTTTAATCTTATATACTACTTATAATAAGGAAGATAGGACAAAATGTCTGTACTTGGAAGCAAATTAAAAAAAAGGAGTCTAACACACGTATTTTTAGAAGAGTTTGAGTGATTACTTTGGTTTTATGTAATGCCCTGTCTTGCTCTTATTAGTGATTTTAAACGTCAACGAAAAAAGACAAGCAATTACTTAGAAGTGACTATAAATACGAGTGTTAATATCGAAACCCAACAAGTACAAAATTCGAGTAATCGACGAATGACTGTGGTCGCTCTCTCGTGTACTGAGACTTGAGACAGCCATCCATCGCGAGTGAAACCGAGGGGCGCAGCTAGTATCCAAATATGAAAGGTCACATCTTTAGGTTCTAAGAATAGCAGAAGCAAATTAAACTCTTATCGTTCTGCTAGTTGATTACGTAACTCTGTTGGTAACAATCGATTGAAACAATTGGAATTGTTAATTTTTGCCTTCACGGGTATACAATTTGACAATTACACTCGCTAGTTTTCATTGCAGTGACAATTTTTTAGCGACTGACGTGAAAAATGACGTGTAATCAATAATTTCAATTGTTTCAATCGAATTTTATTCGCAACATAGTTATCTACGTAATCAGGGGGCCGAATTCGGGCTCATACTCATCAAAGACGGAGGGACAGAAATGGCAAAGACACTACTTGAAAATAGATTACAGAGAGAGATGAGTTGATTGTAAAATGTACAAGAGGGAACAAGATGAACAAATAAGTCAAATCCGAAATGAATGAATGGATACATTGTTTATTTATTCTTCCAGACAACCTTTCAGAATGCAGATGCAGAAGTCCCGAGCCCGTGGGAATATCGGGATCAAAGCCTATATTACTCCTCAATAATGTGGCTTTCTAATGGTGAAAGAATTTTTGAAATCGGTCAAGTATTATAGTATTTAGGATTATTTATTAATAAGTATTTATTTATAACAAACATACAGACGTACACACACACAAAAATACAAATCTTTCCTCTTTATTATATTAGTGTAGATGTATACTAATAGTAATCATAGCATTTATCTATCTAAATATACCATAAATTAAATCAGTCAGATTTCAGTCTGTGATACGCTAACAGCTCGTCCATTTCTATTCCTCCATCTACGGGCCCAGTGGAAGTTACAATCGTGCTAAAAAAACTGGTTTCGTTAGAGCTTTCATTAAGAGGGTGCTTCGGACCGGAGTGGCGAAGTAGGTACAGTTTGTGAGGCTCACGCTTGACCTAATTAGTGTTGCGCTAGTGTCACTAGATGAGGATTTGTTTTACGTACTAACTTGGTTTATTTAATTTTGTGCTATTATACGTCCTATATTATGTGAAAAGCTCTGCAGCATTGAGAATTGGATTTTCAGCAGGATTTGTTTTTAAAGGTTTTTTTTTCTAGTTCGTGTTTTTGTTTGTTTGTGAGTAGTGAGTGAGTGAGTTTGTGAGTGTGAGTAGTGAGAGTGTTATATATTTATAACATAATAATGTTTATGTACCAGCATAGAAGTGTAATGTTTATGTGTACATTTTTCAACACAAAAATTTAAAATAACATAGCACCTAATTTGGATTTGAGGGATCAGGATATTAATTAGAAAATGAAAAGGAACCAAAACGTAGAGGCAGATATTATGTAGGTTTTATGGCATAAACATATTTGCTCTAATGTCCTTATGGAAGAAGTAAACAGTAGAAACCCTAAATAGGTATCATGTACATTTTTTTTAAATAAACTTTCTAGACATGTACAAAATCCTTTAACCAAAAATATTTAAAAACATTGCATCAGAAAATAACAACAACTTTCTCAGAATCCGATAGGGATTTTCAGTTTAGGTCTTATACAAACTTTTGAAGATGTTTATAATAATAGTCTGAACTACCGAACAAAACAACGCTTTTACTTTGAAAACAGCTGTTTTCCAATGAAAAAAAAATCCAATATAGTTACATTTTCCCGGGTCTTAACAGCGTTTTTTTTTATGTTCTTACCTCGACGTTTAAACATGTTACAATGGTCTTGGTCGCGAGGAGACCCGGGAAAATGTAACTATGTTAACAAATCTTGTGAATTTAAAAAGTTAGAAAATCCAATAACCGTAGAACAACAGTTGTTTACCTAGATATCTAAAACAACTTCCTTCCGGGTTTTTATTACCGACGAAACACACTTGAAACGCTTGTATACCTAACCTGCCTAGAAATACTGCAGGCATTCTCCGGTCCCCAAGGACCCGTTACGTCACGTAGACCATCCATTTATCATTCTAGAAACACCTACCGGGGAGACAAGGATAATAATAAACGAGGCCAGAAAAGCTTCCTAACTAATGTGTGGCCTTTTGGCTAAGCTCAAAGTTCAGTAGATTTCTTTTCAGCTTAGTGTTTGAAAGATTCTTCTTTGGAAGAACAGTATATTAAACACTAGTTGTGCCCCTCGGTTTCGCTCGCATAAGTCTCGATCCCGTGGCAATACCGAGATAAAAAGTACGACTGTTCCTCCCTGGATAAAGACATTAGAGCAAATATGTTTATGCCATAAAACCTATATCTGTCATGACTATGCCCTACCTTATTATTTTCTTCATTTTCTATTTTTTTTTAATTTAATTACCATTCTAATTAGAAAATGAAAAAAATCAAAAGGTAGGGGCATAGTCATGACAGATATAGTTTTTATGGCATAAACATATTTGCTCTAATGTCTTTATCCAGGGAGGAAACAGTCGACTACGTTTGTATGGAGAAACAGTATGAAGACTGTCGTCTTAACAGAAATCAAGAGGTTTTCACGGGATTCGGTCTTAAGAGGGTAAAATCACAAGACACAGCTCAATTGGTACTTAAAATATTCAATAAGAATATCTCGACATATATTCCCATAAATAAATATTAAGTATACCTAACTAACCTATCTACATCAATAATTATACTAAGAAAGCAAAATTAATTCCAGCGAAAATATAAGTGATTTAAATAATGAAATGATGCGAAAATCTGTCTGTTTGTGATGTGAATTGATTTACCAGCGTCGTTTTAATACCAGCTAAGTTGATAAATGGTTTTCATTCTCGAACGAAACTCTGATATTCACAATCTTCTTCGTCCATTGTCTTTTATTTGAATAATTTATCAAAATAGGTGAATTATTTTGAAAGAGGCGGCGCTCGGCGTGAAGTTGACTATAATGTCTACAATAGGGCACCGATTCACTTTAAAATTCAAAATGGAGTGTCCTAAAAATGTAGATACATTTGATAACAAAAGTGAATATTGCCCGTAGCTTGACGGCCTCTGTGGCGCGTCCGGTGAGGATTGACTGCAATGCAGAAGGTTGGAGGTTCGATTCCCGCCGGGTGCAGGTATTTATACTTAAAAAAACAAGTGTTGCACTCGGGGACTGCCGCGGTAAAGCTATTACATAGCATTTTGTATCAACTTATGCAATCATATATATTTTTTTATTTTGTACCATGTTGCCATGGCAGAGTGGGGGGTGTAAGGTTTTTTTCGTTACGAAATTTCTTCATTCAAAGCTCAAAGCCCGCGATAAAAGCTATGCAATAGCTTAATAAATATTTGTTTCTGGGTTTATAATATGTAGTAGGTATATCGGTTGTCTAGTACCCATCATAGTACAAACCTAGTGCTTAGCTTGGGGCTAGAATGAGCTATGTGTAACGTCGTGCAATATTTATTATTATTGTTTATTTATTTATTTCGGCCCATTGTACCATTATTATTATTTAATGTTTAATATTATTTGTTTCTGTGGTTATTTAATGTTTTTAAATTCTTTTGTAATTTTATTTTGGTACTAGCTGTGCCCGCGACTTCGTCAGCGTTTTTCGGACTACCTACCCATCGCTGTGCAAAAGTCTACACTTGAACGGACGATCAGGGAAGTCTGTTGCTGAGCAGAAGAGAATCATGGCAGAGTCTATTTAAGTGTAGATTTTTCACAGCGCAGCGTAACGTGTTGCATGCTTATTCACATTACTTATTATAAGATGTAGCCTTTATCGAAAATATAAAAAAAATCAAAACCCGACTTCGAAAATAAGGTCAAAACAATAAAAATAAGCTCTCCTACATACAGTGCAACCGACTTATCTGTTATGTAAGCTAAAGTCGGGCAGCTTAACTACATGATATCTTTTTTTTTACGTGGGTAATGCGCCTTATGCACCGTCAGGCCACTCTCGTTGGGCTCCCTACCATAGGTTTATAATCTAAACCCCCATGGTGTCCCTCGCTCCACAAGGGTCGAGGCCAGTGAGAATTCCTCATGGACTACATCCCGACAACGGCGGCCTTTCCAAGCCTCATCTCTGCCTCTGCCCGATAGACAATCCCTCTCCATCTCCCCTCCCTCGGCACGATCACGCCATCGTCTCGAGGTCCCCAAAGCCGGTGATAAAGCCCCCCACCGAGTTCACCACCAGAGGCTGAAGTGATTTTTTATAGTGGTTGTCTTCCACGCGGCCCCTTTCTTGCGGAAAGGACCCCAGAGCCCGCTGACGCGGGATTACGGAGCCAGGCCAGGCAAGCCCGGTTTCCCACGACGTGCGCCTCTTAGCTTGCAGCTACTGAGTCCCCTCACAACGGCAAGGTGGGCGACCATCTGGAGGGTAAAACGTAACGTCGTGTCCGGGACTCGGGACTCGAACGCGCAGCCCTCGAATCGGAAACCATCACTCGGCTCGGCAGGCCACCGTTCCTTAAAAAGGGAATGCGGTCTGTGATTCGAACGCGGAACCCTCGACTCGGAATCCACAACTGCCATCGTGCCACGTAAACTACATGCAATCTGCATCTACCCAGTAAAACTGTCCGATTACAGCTATATTTTTTAATCATTTTTATTGCATTTTCGACTGCTACTAAAAATTATCAAAATTGTAACCGTAACTTTAATCACTGAGGGACTTTTGGGAAGGTGGTTTCAGGGGGTCCATCAATTTGTACTTAGTTCTTTATAAGCCGATTCTATTGATGGAAGTCAAAAAATTAGTAATTTACAGCATTATGGGATGCTATTCTGCTTATCATTCCGAAGGTTCTCATCAGATCTTCACCAACAATTTATGGGACCAACTCGGGACTCTCACTTTCCAAATAATAAAAAAAGAATGTTCGAAACCGGACTTTATTTGCCGGAGTACGGTGTGAACATATTCACATACAAAAAGCCATCAATATGCGGGTAGAATTGAGCAGCTCCTCTTTTTTTAAAGTCGGTTAAAACCAGCCATTATAAAAAAAATCCGTATGTCCGAAGGATCCGGATATGTGGAGAGACATAGGTATACGGTATTTTAGGAATTTCCTGCAAAAAAACTGGATATCCGGTTTTTTTTATTTTCGACCGGATATCCGGTTAATCATGTGTTGATTCCACACAACATACTTCTTCAATACAACATTCAAACTAATTAGGTAAAAACAGAAAAAACACTTTATCCGGATAACCGGATAAAATATCCGGATAAAAAGTACCCTATATGTTAATCGGGGTCTAAATCTATCTGCGTACCAAATTTGGTCAAAATCGGATTAGCCGTTTCTGAGATTAGCGGGCACAAAGGCACACACAAACAGACAAACAGACAAACAGACAAACAGACAACCAGAAAAATAGAAAAATAGGTTCTACTGCGTTAATAGATACCCCTACAATTTATCTTTTTTTTATATCTTCCAAAAACAGACACCGTTAAGTTACGATTTTATTATATGTACTAGCTGTGCCCGCGACTTCGTCAGCGTTTTTCGGACTACCTACCCATCGCTGTGCTTGAACGGACGACCAGGGAAGTATGTTGCTGAGCAGAAGATAATCATGGCAGAGTCTATTTAAGTGTAGATTTAGCACAGCGCAGCGGTGGGTAACGTGTTGCATGCTTATAAGAAGTAGCCTTTATCGAAAAAATAAAAAAAAATCGAAATCCGACTTCGAACAAAAGGACAAAACAATAATATTGAGCTCTCCGAAATACAGTGCAACCGACTTATCTGTTATGTAAGCTAAAGTCGGGCAGCTTAACTACATGATATCTTTTTTTTTTACGTGGTTAATGTCCGTCACCGTCAGGCCAATCTCGTTGGGCTCCCTACCATAGGCTTATAATGTAAACCCCCATGGTGTCCCTCGCTCCACAAGTGTCAAAGTCAGTGGAAATTCCTCATGGACTACATCCCGACAACGACGGCCTTTTCAAGCCTCATCTCTGCATCTCCCCATAGACAACCCCTCTCCGTCTTCCCTCCCTCGGCACGGTCACGCCACCGTCTCGACTCGAGGTCCCCAAAGCCGGTGATAACCTCCCCCCCCCCCCAATTCACCACCAGAGGCTGAGGTGATTTTTATAGTGGTTGTCTACCACGCGGGGCCCTTTCTTGCGGAAAGGACCCCCGAGCCCGCTGACGCGAGATTACGGGTTAGAAGCCAGGCAAGCCCGGTTTCCCACCTCGTGCGCCTCTTAGCTTTCAGCTACTGAGTCCCCTCACAACGGCAAGGTGGACGACCATCTGGAGGGTAAAACGTAACGTCGTGTCCGGGACTCGTGACTCGAACGCGCAGCCGTCGAATCGGAAGCCATCACTCGGCTCGGTAGGCCACCGTTCCTTAAAAAGGGAATGCGCCGGTCTGTGATTCGAACGCGGAACCCTCGACTCGGAATCCATAGCTGCCATTGTGCCACGTAAACTACATGCAATCTGCATCTACCCAGTAAAACTGCCCGATTACAGATATATTTTTTTAATCCATTTTATTGCATTTTCAAGATTGTAACAGTAACTTTAATCACTGAGGAATTTTTGAGAAGGTGGTTTCAGGTGGTTCATCAATTTGTACCTAGTTCTTTATAAGCCGATTCTATTCATGGAAGTCCAAAAGTTAGTAATTAACATCATTGTGAGATGCTATTCTGCTCATCATTCCAAAGGTTCTCATCAGATCTTCACTAACAATTTATGGGACCAACTCGGGACTCTCACTTTCCAAATTAAAAAGAATGATCGAAATCGGACTTTATATGCCGGAGTACGGCGTGAACATATTCACATACAAATAATATGCGATAGAATTGAGCAGCTCCTCTTTTTTTTAAAGTCGGTTAAAAACAGTCATTATAAAGAATTTCCGTATGTCCAAAGGATCCGGATATATGGACAGACATAGGTATACGGTATTTGAGGAATTTCCTGAAAAAAACCGGATATCCGGTTTTTTTTATTTTCAACCGGATATCCGGTTAATCATGTGTTGATTCCACACCATATATTTATTCAATACAACATTCAAACTAATTAAGTAATAGCAAAAAAACACTTTATCCCGATAACCGGACTAAATATCCGGATAAAAAATACCCTATATGTTAATCGGGGTCTAAAGCTATCTGCATACCAAATTTGGTTAAAATCGGATAAGCCGTTTTTGAGATTAGCGGGCACAAAGGCACACACAAACAGACAAACAGATAAACAGACAAACAGACAACCAGAAAATCAGAAAAATAGGTTCTACTGCGCTAATAGATACCCATGCAATTTATATTTTTTTTATATCTTCCAAAAACAGACACCGCTGAGTTACGATTTTATTATATGTATAGATAGATAGTAAACCGTTATCTAATCTAATCTGAAATTGCCATATTGAGCACGTTTCTCCAACTTTTATAAATGTGAAAGTTCGTATTTTTCTGCAAAAAACTACACAACCGATTACGATGAAACTCGTATAAATAAGTCACCTATCAACCAAAAAAAACTACATTGAAATCGGTTCATCCGTTCGTGAGCTAGCCACAGACAGATACACACACAGACAGACAGACAGACAGACAGACACACAGGCACGTCAAACTTATAACACCCCTCTTTTTCCGTCGGGGGTTAAAAATAGCCGACAACCTGGAATAACACTTACGCTATAGTTACATTTTCTCTGGTCTTAATGGCATATTAATATTTATTTTCTTACGAGAAAACACTTACGCTACTTTTTATCCTGATGTTCACTTGGGATCATAACTTACGCTAAAAAACCAAAAATAAATCCAAAAATAAAGAGATATTGGCTCGCGCTAGTTTTTATATCATTCACAATGGAAACGCAATACACGTCAACAGCAAACAGCCATTGTTATCCGTCATTCAATTGCATCGGTGTTCTGTACACAATTTGCAAGCATAAATATCAATTTCTATTAGAGGATCGGGTTTATATCTCGCCGCAGTCAAACAACTGGGTAATTATTTATTGCCGAATTATTGAACTAGTTGTGTCTCGCGGTTTGTTGGTATTGTTAGTAAGTGAGCAAAATGAGCGGTGTTGGTTAGTTTAGGTTAGGTAAAATGAGCAGTGGTGTTCTAGTCGAGCCTATCCTTGACTAGACATACAAATTTTCAGTCACCCATCCAAGTAAGTATTTTACATTTTTGCAAATTGATTACTATCAAGCTAGTTTTCCGTTAGTAGCTTAATTTTGATTATTTATTTATTTATTTATTAAATGACATAATTACAATTCATACAATGGTTATATATAAACAAATGCCACGTAAACCTCAATGGTTCGTCTTGGCATCTCCAATCGTAGCTACATAATTAGGTTTTTTTACTATAGCTAGTGTTTAATAACGTACATTTCTGAAATATAAACGAGTTTAATACGAAACAAATACTCAAATACATAAGAAACAACAAAAGCTTTTAAAAATTGATTTATATAGGTGACAGACAACAATAATCTACCTATCCAAAGATTCAAATAAGTATTGTCATTTGATAAAGGCAGTATAAGGTATACAGTGGCAGACGTTAAGTACCTATCGACTACGGTAGTACGCAAACATCTCCCTCCCAGCTGATCACTCAGCTCACGCGGCTTGCGCGTGCACCGACAGACCGACCGGACCCGAGCGAGATGCATGCCCGAATCGCAAACTAATATCGTTGCATTCCATCCAATACAGAATGCTCTTCAAAAACGCAAAGGTGATGAGACGCCCAACGATTTCCTATACGAAACTCGCGACTGTGGTAGATAACAGAGGTAGGATCTGTACTACTACCTTTGAGCGTAGGACCGGGATAACGTACCACGCAATTTGTAGAACAATATGACTGTTCAATTATATAAATACTAACTAGGTAAAAATAAAAAAATCAGCTGGTTAGAACTCTTTGATCAAACCATAAACTTTGTAGGACAACTATTTTTCATATAAGTTAATATTTATATAATTTAACAGTCATATTGTCTCACAAATTGCGTGGTACGTTATCCCGGTCCTACGCTCAAAAGTAGTAGTACAGATCCTACCTCTGTTACTATGTACCACAATCGAGAGTTTCGTATAGGAAATTGTTGGGCGTCTCATCAAAATGAAGCTACTCACGGAAAATTAGCTTGATAGTAACCAATTGCATAAATGTACCAGGGAGCCTAGACTATTAATTATACTGAGTTGATGATCGAGCGAGACTTCTCTATGAATCTTCTATTCATTTCTAAACGATAATAATATGATATAACTAGAGTTTCGTATAGGAAATTGTTCGGTGTCTGATCAAAATGAAACTACTCACGGAAAATTAGCTTGATAGTAATCAATTGCATAAATGTACCAGGGATCCTGAACTATTAATTATTGCGATGATGGTCGAGCGAGACTTCTCTATGAATCTTCTATTCATTTCTAAAGATAATATGACACAACTAACGGACTGACTTCTACAAATGAATGTAGAAAACCCCGTCGAGCGAGAGTAACAAGAATTATTGAATTTAGAACAAAGACGGAACATTGGACTCGCATTTATTTAGCAATTTGAAGCGAATCTTGTAAATACAAGAGCACGAAATACTACAAAAAGATATCTAATTTTACAGTGAGGAATAAAGTACCTACCTACGTATTTCTTCACTGTAAAAGCAACATTGATGATAGAGCATATAATGGAGGAACTTAGGAACAAGATACGACTCATTAAGGAAGACGCGTCGGATTTTGTTCCACTACTGTACAACATCAACATAAC
Source organism: Idaea biselata (assembly GCA_958496205.1). Taxonomy (NCBI): domain Eukaryota; kingdom Metazoa; phylum Arthropoda; class Insecta; order Lepidoptera; family Geometridae; genus Idaea; species Idaea biselata. The sequence continues at coordinate 1,629,545 of OY292403.1, read as the reverse complement.
ATCTACGAGTGTAGGCGAGGGGTAAACCTAACATTTTTCGTGGCGATAGGAGCGATAGGCCATGGCGACGCCTAGCCATGATAAAGGTATATTATATTGTTACGTGGTAGAAGTGTTAGTTAATTTTGAGTGACTTTCTAATGGCTTATAAGCCGGTACCGTAGAGATTCGGACTTCTGTTCCGAAGAGGACGGCGTTCGAATCTCGGGATGATGACATCTTTTTCATCATAATCATAATCATCATCATAATTCATTTATTGCGAATAAGGGTACATAATTTGGTGTTACAAGTATAAATAAAAAATCGCCTTACTCAACCATAGGGCATGCAATAATTATTATATCGTTATTGTTGACGTTACATTTATCAATTTCAATTACAATAACAATTCCTTTGACTTTAGAACGTAAAATTTATTCAATGCTGTCAAACAATTCAATTCAATAACTTAATACAATGTTAATATTGTTATATTTATTATTATTATTTAAATGGTTAAATGGTCATAATAATTATTTTTTTTTTCAGAAGGATCTAATATTTAAACGATTTATCCTTTAAAAATTCGTCAACGCTGTAATAACATTTATTTTTTGTTTTTGTTGACTTAAAGATTTTGTCGAAGACATCTATAAGTTCAGTTTTGATGTTTCACATCTGCCAGGGGTCCTGTGACAGCTTACACTTTTTCTTTTAGATGAGCGTGTTAAATTTAAACCATATTATCACTTATCATCAGGTGAGATAGTGGTCATGCGCCTAACAATCGCATATAAAAACATTTTAATTTTCCTCATAGACAAACATATTGTGGCCGGAAATCGTATTTTCTTGCTATGGCGCCTTGGTGGCCGCGGGAGATTGGGAAGACCCCAAAAGTGCTGGCTTGACGCCGTAAAGGGTGATCTGCGTGTAAATCCTCGTCTAGTAAGGCCTTAATACACGGGATTCCGAAGATCGTGCGAAGTGCCTGAGACTGTATTCTCTGGCGAGTATACAATTTGGAGGACTTTAAATCGCGTGTGACCTACTAGGTCACCGTGCCTCATCTACACTTACCATCGTGTAATACTCGTAATGGTCAACGTTGGCCTATACGAAATAAAAAAAGTTGAGACTAAAAGTCTCCACTTTTTTGCGGCATCTCGTGCAGGAATGCGGACCATCGCTTGGATGAGAATGGTGGTGATCCCTAGAAATCGAAGTCATGACAGTACATACTAAATTAGAATATTCTTACCAGTTACATCTTATCGGGTTATTTATTTTCTTAGCCCGACGTTTCAACTATGTTACTAATTTTGGTCGCGAGGAAAATGGTGAAGCGGCGCAGCGCGGGTGACATCTTCTATTTAACATTACATTGGCAAACACGCCTGCTGTTGCTCCAGGCTCCTCGCAATCAAAGGTCGGGGGCTCAATTCACGTTGAGGACATAATTATGCATACACTATAGCTGAGTCTCGGTAACGGTGCCGCGAGTCCAGAGATTTAATCTCGTCTAAAAATATGCGTACCGCGCTAAAAAGAAGTTTACACTTCAAAAAACATTTCTACTTCAATGTTATAAAACTGAAAACGTTATTTCTATTTCATTCAAATTAAATATCTTTGACTGCGAAATCGTTTGGCGACAAAAACAGGACACGACAAGAGCTTCGCTTAATGTGAATCATAATTCATTTCTCTGTAGGGCGGGATTTCCGCAACCCAGTAGGTATTGTACTTACTTAGGTACTACAGAATATTGCGTTTTGTCCTACATGTTAATTTCAGTACAAAACATGACCCACATTCGAAATTATTAGTACATGTGACCAAAGGGTTAACCAACGCAACAGTATTGCCTGCGAAAGGGCAATGTAGGTCTTAGGTATACTATTTAGGGTATTAAGTACCTGCCTACGATTTCCATGTTCTTTATTATAATGTTGTCAAGGAGGTCTTTGCCAGCAGTAAGATAATGTAAGACCTGAGACAAAGACAAGTGTTGATTTATTTTTTAAGTGTTTCCTACACTTGGATGACAGATTTTATGAAGAAATGTACCTAATCTATACTTCTATACCTACTAATATTATAAAGAGGAAAGATTTGTATTTTTGTGACTGTGTGTGTGTGTGTGTGTGTGCGTCTGTATGTTTGTTATGAATAAACTCAAAAACTACTGGACCGATTTCAAAAATTCTTTCACCATTAGAAAGCTACATTCACCCTGAGTAACATAGGCTACTTTAAATCCCGATATTCCCGCGGGATCGGGACTTACGGGTAAAACCGCGGGACGCAGCTAGTGTAAAATATGTTTGGTAAAAACGGCCGATGTGCACATCCAGCCGCTTTGCCATGAACGGTAGCCCGTTGTCGGTTGCGGTTTCAAAATACAAAACACTATTGTGCCGATTATAAATAGTGCATTGTGAAACTGAACCTAGCGGACCACAATAAACAAGGACAGCATCAATTTGAATTTGAGTGACTATTAATTACATTAACTCATTTTCATATTTTTTTTTGCTTGGGGGAAAGGATATCTACCTACTCTTTTCTTCATACGAACTTTACAAACGTGGTGGGCTGTTTACTTTCATAAACCTCCTTACTTATAAACGACTAGCTGCGTCCCGCGGTTTCACCCGCGTTAGTCCCGTGGAAATATCGGGATCAAACATAGTCTATGTTACTCGGGGTGAATGGTGCTTTCTAATGGTGAAAGAATTTGAAATCGGCACAGTATTCTTTTAGTTTATTCATTACAAACATACAAACAAACACACAAATACAAATCTTTTGTCTTTATAATATTAGTGTAAATGACTAAGTATATGTAACTTTTGTCTTTTACTGTGACGTGAAATTGCAAAATTAGCAGAACAGAGAACAAAGTAAAAGTTAACAGTGACAAATGTTACGTAAACTTAGTCATTGTTTATAAGTAAAGGGGAAAGACAGAGAAAATAATAATGTTATGTTTATGACATAAAACCTATACCATGACCATGTTTTATTTTCATATTCTAAGTTTTCTCAATTTTATTTCTATAATAATTATAATAACATAGGAGCTTACGGTCGTGCCAGATATAGGTTTTATGTGATTAGCATGTTTGCTCTAATGTCTTTATCGAGGGAGGAAACAGTCGACTACGTTTGTATGGAGAAAAAGTAGGTAGGTATCCTTCCTTAATTTGAACGCAAATACAATTTTAAACAAACAAATATGTGCAGGTAGAATTACCTATCTTTAGTCTGAATTGAGTAGATTATGACAATAATTGCACTTCATGCGCGATGAAATAATTTTATCTGATTATTCGAAAATTATTTTCAATCTCTGTGTTGCAAATAGGTAGTTACTAGTTAGGTGACCTGGATGCTCAATAAATGTTCAATAGCATAAATGAAATTGAACATTTGTTGTTCAACCAGTATTTTTAGTTAAGCGTGAGGCCTAAGATCGCGTGTACACACTGCGATTAAACGCCTGCGTTTTCCCGTAGGTCTGAAACTGCAAAAAATGCAACACATAGCTTTCTATACAGGCCCACGCATTAGCGTTTCTTTCAGTGACTGATTTTGCGTGTTAATACGCGGTTCTGCGTTTCCAGCTATTCGTAAACCGCTTGCGTTTAATCGCAGTGCGTTCTAAGCCTAACAAGCGTGAATTTTTGAGTTGAGCGCAGTTTTCATGACATTAAATCTTGTCGGCAGACATCTCATCTTACGTTGCAATGTGAATTAGAATAAACTTTACTATGAATCCAATATAGGTATCAAACAACGCGATCATAATTGTGCGACTAACAAAACTTAAAAAATATCGCCCGTTTGATCTCGTCCTAATCTAATCCTCGACGCGATTGGTGTAACCTCAAGAGGCTCCGCACAGGTCATGGACGCTGTGCCCAGTACAAACACCGTTGCGGCTGGATAGATTCCCCTGCGTGCACATGCGGAGCAGAGGTGCAGGATATTCAGCATATTATCGTGGACTGTCCTGAAACGCGTTTTGGCGGTGATCTTCTTTTGGACCTGATCAACCTGGGCGACGCGGACGATGCCATCAAATGGCTGAAATAACTAAACATCGATCTCTAGTTTATAATTTGATTCTAGTTATTAGTATAATTACTACTGTAATGCCATACGAATAAATAAATAATAATACTCGACGTAAAAATACATGGACCAGCAGTGATCCTAACCATCGCCGTCGGATAAGTCGTGCTAAAGATACAACTACTTGGTTGGAGACTTCGGCCATGACCTTTCATCACCCACCCTCCCACCACCACCCATCATCCCTGTCGCCTTTAATGATTTTCACCAACGGGAAAAGATGGGGTAGGGGTATACCCATCTTTTCCCGTTGTCAAATCTTCAGGGTCTTCAGTATAGCTTCACTGAAGAACCCGAAGGTCTTAAGACCTCTGAAAGCACACATACCAAATTTCAGAAAGAAGTTTCAAAATATGAATTCGAATGGCTACAATTATGAAAATATTTTTTCTCAATGTTTCATCACGAGGCGTGGTGTAATCTCCAGATAAATTATACAATTACATTTCCAAATGTTGGAGCTTACATAGTACAACTTTAAATTACAGCCATTTTTACAATTGAAATCATTTGTAAATGTAAACGCAACAGCATTTAAGTAGCAGCTGCATAATAGGCTTTCTGTAAGAAAAGTAATACGAATAAGTTTGCCGCACCTGCTAACTCTTGACGTCTCCACTCCCCAGCGATCTACTAGGTAGATAGGTAACGAGAAAATATCAGACTGTCATTCTATCAACATTTCGTCATGGCCGTAAGATGATTTATACTGAGCTTTATAGGTTTTTTTTTCTTAATCTAGAGGATTTTAATCCATGCTATTTATGGCGGGCGGTGTAATACCCGGGACATTATTTAGTTTCAGTTTCTTTATTAGCATAAATGTTAAACTTTTTTAATTCACACGATTTGTTAACATAGTTACATTTTCCCGCTTGGTCGCGATGGGATTGTCAGTCCCCTTGCGACCAAGACCATTGTAACATGGTTGAAACGTCGAGATAGGAAAATAAATAATAATACGCGATTAAGATCCGGGAAAATGTATCTATGTATAAATGTTGGTACTAAATTGACATAGGTACATACATTATACCCTATTTTAGAAACCTAGCTATTTCTTTAAAATTTACGGTTCTTTTGATCTACATTTCTGAAATAGAGTTATAAAATAGAAAAACTACGCAACTTTAGTCAATGTATTGACATCCAAAATTTATTTACACACATTACTTTTATTATATTACGTTCAATTAGTTATGGTAAAAGCTGCCTAGAAATAAGGTATCGTTCAATTTAATCATCGAATTTCGATGAAATAATTTAATAATGTAATTTCGATAATTTGTGTGGCAAAAAATCATTTTCTCGAGCTCCTCCGTGCTTCGGAAGGCACTATGTAAATACATACATATTATACATAGAGATATAGGTATATGTATGTAAAAAAGTATTTTCTTAGCATCGAGTTCGTCCATAAAGTTTACAATACGCGACCACAAATCAGTGCCACTACAAATCGTGGACGCTGAGCGTGGAATCGTTTGCGTGTGACATAAATGGGATACCAGCTATTCTTCACATCATGACTTTATTGCGTGATGTATTACGAACAGTTTTGTAGCCGTATTGTCTAACTGGCGAAAAATACTTATTACATTGTTTTTACGCGATTGCATAGCTTTTATCGCGGGCTTTGAGCTTTTCAATTCAATTCAATCATTTATTTCGGATAATAATTATTACAAATCCATATTCAAAAAATAAAATAAAATAAAGTTAAGTTAGGTTGAGTACTTATTTAAAATTAATATATATGTCGCACTACAAATTAAAATGTCAAAGAAAAAATATCATATAATGTCAAAATGTCAAAAAATATCATAAAATGTCAGAACGTCAAAAAATGTCATAAAATGTCAAAACATATAAGCTAGAGATCCCTGTTTGGAAGTGCCTGCGCCATGTTACAGTGATTTAAATAGAGGCAGTCAAATCTAACTCCAAATACGCTCAGGACACTGTTGGAGCCGCCCTGCACCCTGCGTACCAAAGATGCACACCGTTTCCGCATCGTAGAGTAAAAACAGTCTACTCGCAGCTCGGCAAACATCCCCGATGCACTGCAGAAACGCGGCAAGCCCACCAAAATCCTGAACGCATTGTTATACTGAATACACAGCCTTTTGAAGGATCTCTTCGTGTAACTGGCCCACAGGCTGCTCGTGCTCTTTGTATGGAGAAATTTCGTAACGAAAAAAACCTAACACCCCCCACTCCGCCTACCATGTTGCCATAGTTACCATGGCAACGTGGTACTAAAAAAAAATAAATATAATTGCATAAATTCGTCATAACCGCGTCAGATTCCGAGTGCTACACATTTTTTTTTTAATTTCAGACTACGATCTGACGTTTTGGTTATTTGTATTTGACATTTTTCCTTCAGAAAGTTGTGTCAAATCTTAGTCTACAATTAAAAAACGAAGTATACATTCCAAGTAAGTTAAACGACAGTTTGCTTTTAAGCATGTTAAGTTATCCAATATGAGTTTCTTCTCATCGGAGGCGCGTTCCGAAGCCACACATCTTAAATTATTTGAGTTTTGAGTATTTATTAAGTAGGTTTTAAGTTAACTTAAGTTTTAAACTTAACTTAAGTACTTAAGTATGTTTAAAAGGTAAAATTTATAGATACAGTGTTAGCAAGCCATGATTATTTAATATTTTATTTAACTTAAAAGCGTAAGCCCGCATTAGAAGTCACACAGAAGACATACACAAGAGATTAACATTTGACATGTAACTTATTATCGTTATCAATAAATAATCTGTATATCTGTATCTGAAGTATGCGACAAGTGATTTCAGCCGCCTAAACACGACATCACGAAGTATTTTACTGCAAACAGGTTTGGCAATGTTTTAACAGCTGGCCGCCTGCTTGACACCAGCCTTCCTTGGGAGCAGTTTACCCGCCGCCGCGCGTGGAGCATTCTAGGTTTGCTAGGCTCCCTAGATCACGTAGTTGCCTTTTAACAGAACGCACGGGTAGAGTTGGGTAGTCAGGGCTACACCATCCACATTCTATATTCCCAAATAACCTTATTTTTTTATGAAGCGGAAAAAAGTAGGTACCCTAATACGTAATTGAGTCGTGAGTTTTAAATGGGCCGTTCACAATATTTACTACAAATAATATTGAGCCAAATCTCATTTCTTTCTCTTTCAAAATGTATTATTTACAGGAAGGTTAAGGTGTGTTTTTTTCTTTATTAATTTCATATTTATGGTCGTTCAAGTATTAAATTGAGCCCGCAATTTTAATGTTGGTTTATGACCCATCACTAGCTAAATTATAAACCAACATTAAGATTTAAATGAAAGTTATGATAAATGACGTATTTAACATTAGCTTGACTAACATTATGAATTATGAAATATGTACAAATGTATAAATGTTATCAATTTTTAGGGTTCCGCATCCATAGGGTAAAAACGGGCCCCTTTTACTAAGACTTCGCTGTCTGTCCGTTTGTCCGTCTGGCTCTATCTCATGAACCGTAATAGCGAGCCGGTTAACATTTTCTCAGATGATTTATTTCCGTAGCCGCTATACGGAAACATATACGGAACACTTCGTGCGCTTGACCGGTTTTTTGACACATGCGTTTGACCACTACCTCACCTGATGGTAAGTGATGATATGGTCTACAATGTGTTTCCATCTAGAAGAAGGAACAGTGGAACAAGGACCAACCCGTCTTCCTTAGTGGCTGGCCAACGTATCAGAACACCGATGAGTCCGCTTGGCGCTACGACTTAGACCGGTGGGTGGTAACAAGCCACGGCCGCTCAGGAAACCCTTTTTTGGTCGCGTTTTAGCTCGGGCAACGGGACCCCGGACGACTAAAACTATGCATATATGTTATAGCGTACTATGACCACTTTGGGTATAAATGGAGGGGTCCGCTGTACCGTCAAGCCACTGCCTGGAGCAACCGTCAGGGATCTGTTATAGACCAATCGTGTCCCCAAACGCTAGTTCGGTTCGGTTGGGGATGCTATAACATATATACAGTTTTAGTCGTCTGGGGTCCCATTTAGGTAAGGCAGAGAAGATACCGTAGCCTTATTCTTTTGGACCCAGGCTACCCGGGCTACAGGGCCTAAAATTTACGTTCATTAAAAATGGGAAGCTGCCCTTAACAGAATCGGAAAATATTACGCAGTAATTGAATTGACTTACCTACCTAAATTACTTTAATTTCAAATCGAATTTTCTTCAATGAAAACTCCCAGAGAGGTCGAACGTTTCCAATGAATGGCTCAAATCATAAATATCTATTTACTGCAATCTCTATTTACCTTGTGTACCTATTTATATTTATTATCTAGTTCAACATATTGGCTTAGAAATTTTAATGTAGGTACCTACTGATGTTGTTTGCGTAGGCTTAGTATTATGTTTTCTATAATAGTATTCTCTTTTCGAATTACTTGAATTCTATGTTAAAATGTATAGAACTGACACCGTGTTATTGTACGAGTTTTTAGTACACTCTTGGTGGAGACTGAATAAAAGGAGTTTGTATGAGTGTAAAAATAATATATTAATAAATTAACTTAAGCAGACTATTATTAATTAAATGAGAACGCGAGTCAATGAATTGATGGTATTTTGCGAACTGAAGTTAACTAGGCCGCGCTGACGTCTAAGTACTGCAATACAGCAAATATAGCAATTGCAACACTTAGCGTTCGATGTATGGTAAACCGTACATGCTGCGGGGCCCGAGATGAGATGAAAGGGGTGTCTGATGTGATGACTTTAGTTAGTCCGCGCGGTGATGGAGGTGCTATAAGTGAGACCATATATATGTAGCTTAATCAATGGTTAGTGGGATGATATTACATTATTTATTTCATCTAAAGAGTTACTAAAAGCCTCATTTTTATAGAACTGAACTGTTCGTTTTTGAGGAGATGTCTCTTTATCTTGTGTAGCACTGCACTTGTGGTCATCACTGCGCTTTTGACACTCACTTTCACTAACACTACCACTACACTGACCGGTCGAAGCCCTGGCGTGGGAGGCGGGCTGCGGGCCCCGGCCCGCAGCGGTCGCCTCCGGACCTGTTGCCCCTCCCCCGCCGCTGCTATCCGTTGCTACTGCCGCTAGCGCCAACGCTGCTACTTGATTTCGTCTGGATTTATTTTTCCAACGAAGCACAATGACGATGATAATTATCGTCACTATTATTATGGCAAGTAAGATGTATATTACCACGTAATGGTGTACCTCCTGCGTCGGTGCGTCGCTGTACAGTGGAATAGTACTCTTCATTTCCGACAGCTTTTGTTCGAGTTCAGCTATCTGTCTATGGTGAGTATTCAGGTCAGGTTCCTCAGAAACAATGTGATGGAGAGGTATGGTAATGTTTATCAGGTGGTTGATAGGCGTTATTTCCGGTATCAATAAGGTGTCAGAATTTATCATAAGGTCGTTCCTTCCTTGTTCATGTGTATACATCGTGTAGTCCCGGAATTTGATGACACAGCTATGACTAATTGTTACGATACCGGCACGCGACAACATTAGCGACGAAACTTGATCTTCGCATAAAAGTTTGAGTGAGCAGTCGTCACAGCAAAAATAAAAATAGTTATTTAATTGCTGTAACTCGATCCATTGTGGTTCACACGATTCCCTGATAACCTTGCACTGTTTTGTGTTTAAATTCTTTTTACACATTATGTCATCTTGTTGGATATGGTGAACTGGTGTCTTGAATGAGCATAGAATAGTAGTGGTGTCCTGGTGGACACATTCTCTTAACTTGCTCTCAGTCAGAGTCAAAAGGGCATTTTTCTTCAAATTAACTGCTAGATATTCAGATGTCGGTATTATATGGACTGCCTCCGTTGTGGTTACTAATCGAGGGATGGGTATCACGTGATGCACTTCATAGGCATCTCTGTCAGTGAGTGGTATCCTGGTCTCGAAGATCAAGTTGTTGGCTGACATTCTAGCACGGATTTTCAACAAGTGGTAGATTTTTGGTAGGTCTACGGTGTCGATGGGTATAGCGAGATCTTTAGAAATCTGACTGGCTATGACGCCAATCTCGTGACGTAATTGATCAGGTGTCAATAGATGGAGACTCAGTTGCCCGTTGTAAATATTTGTAAGAGTGTCCAGTAAAATATCTTGCATTTTTTTAAGTTGTGACATGATATTATTTGCGATTATAGCCGACATGGTAAAATCTGAAATTATCGAAATGTTCATCGTTGCGCCAGTTTTAACGTTTTTTATCGCTATTTCTAGCTCCCGCAGTCTATCGTTAATTTGTTTGTGTTGGCTGGTCATGAGGCTCTCTGTTCTTTTTAAAAGGTTGAACTCTGCTTCCACTACAGAAGTTTGATTTTTCCATAGTAAAGCCAAATGTTGTTGATTCCTTTTAATTAGAGAGATGTCCTTTTCATATTTTTCAGCGAATGAGTTATCCAGGACTCCGAATAAACTATTTGCGACGTACCCTACTCCATTGATGAGGCCGCGACGCCGGCGACGGCTCGTGCGCTCATTCTGTTTGTTCATCAATACGTAGTCGTAGTATTGTAGCTCCTCGTATTCGTGTTGTAGTTGTAATATGATCGCGTCGCATGGTGTCAGGTCTTGTATTCGTGTACAGGTCGTTTTTAAGTAGTGGATGTACTTGTTTATCGCTCGAGTTCCTTCCCAGTACGGTGTCATGTTGTAGTAGACGACTAGGCGCCATTCGCCTCGAATCATAAACATATTATTAATTTTATCGAAGTAGAGACTTTGGTTGGGATTAAACTTGGTCACGTTGTAGGCACCTTGAGCCGTTGTTGTGATAGTTAATAGAAACATTAGTACTGCGAAGGTCATTTTGGAGAAGCTATATTTAGGTACTTTCTTTTCTTTCTTTATAGTGAAATTCGTTTGAGGTTTACCTATATGGATCTCTTTATTATTCTCTTCGTGCACTGGCAAAATTGAAAGTTTAACTATTGGTCGTTTCATGATACCGTTTTTAGTTTTGAGTGATACAACTCTAACGAATCCATCACTGCCTGGGTGCAGTTCGATCACGCGGCCGAGAGCCCATTTTCCTGCTGGCAGATTAGCGTCGCGAATAACTACGATGTCGTTGAGGTTTAGGTTGTTTTTGCTCTGTCTCCACTTACTTCGCACCGATAATTGGGTGAGATATTCTGCGCGCCACCGTTTCCAGATATCTTCAAACAGCCTTTGTGTTAGATGCCACCTTGTTCTAAGGTCCTTTTCCGTTTGATAAAGTGATAGATTTGGGCCATTTGTCAAGAAATGAGCGGGTGTAAGGCAGTCTAAGTTATCTATATCTTCGGTTAGTGGACAGAGCGGTCTTTGGTTGAGGCACGACTCTAGCTGCGCGAGTAACGTACTATATTCTTCATAGGTTAGTCGTTGCTCTCCGATCACCCGTTTTAGGTGTAATTTGAGGCTTTTGACTGCTGCTTCCCAGATTCCACCCCCCGAAGGCCAGGAGGGTGCATTGAAGTGCCAGCGTATCCCCATATCGGTGAGCTCTTTAATAAATGGGTCATCGAAGGTTTTCCTTGTTTCTTCGTATTCCTGTTGAAGAATCTTGTTAGCTCCTATGAACGTAGTTCCTTGGTCACTATACATATCTGTCGGGACGCCTCGTCTTGCTGACATCCGTTTGAGTGCCGCTAGGAATGACGAGGTCGTTAAATCGGAGACTAGCTCGAGGTGCACGGCCTTGGTTGTCATGCAGATGAATACCGCTACGTATCCTTTTGTCGTTTTAACCCCTCGACCTTTATTCAATTTAACATAGACGTGCCCGGTATAGTCCACGCCTGTGTGGTCGAAGGGCCGACTAGGGTTTACTCTCGCCGGCGGTAGATCTCCCATTAGTTGGTGTTGCTGAATTGGGTTTTGCCTCCTGCATTTGATGCATCGACTCACTCGTTTTTTGGTTGCTCTGATGCCTCCTATTAACCAATACCTTTGTCTCATAGTAGATAGAGTGAGACGAGCTCCGCCATGGTAAGTTAACTCGTGGCACTGATCGATTATTAACTCTGATAACCGGGTGTTGTTGGGTATTATTATAGGGTGTATCATATCAGGGTTTATATTGGCATTTTTCAGTCGACCTCCTACCCGCAATAATCCGTCCTTGTCTAGAAAAGGATTTAACGAAGCTAGTTTTCCCTTTAGCGATACTTGGTTCATCTTACGAAGATCGGTAATTTCTTGAGCAAACTCTTCTTGCTGCGTCTCTCCGATGATTTTTTTCTTTGCGCGGTTTAACTCATGTAGTGTTAGGTAGGCTCTCTTTTCTTGATTGACCTTGCGGCTATTTTCTATAAAGCGATATAACCACGCTACAATTTTTGTGACTTGGGCGAGGGAGCTGTGGTACATTATAAGTTCTTTGATGATGCTGTCCTCTAGTTTTTGAACTGTAGCAATAGTTATCTTTACTTTCCTACGCTCTTCGTCTGTCTCAAATACTGATGTCGGTTGTACGTTGTCTTGTTTGTAGGTAGGTAGCCAGCGTGGGCCTTTCCACCATAACTCGTACTCTTTTAGTTGCGCCGCTTTTAAACCTCGACTAGCACAATCCGCCGGGTTTTCCTCCGACTTGACATACCTCCAGTTTTTCGGTGGTATGATTTGAGTTATTTGTTTAACTCTATTGGCAACGAAGGGTTTCCATCTTTCTGGCTCCCCATTCAACCATCCTAATACCACCATGGAATCGACCCATCCATTGATGCTAATTTCGTAGTCTTTAAAACATTTTACAACTTTTTCCATCAGACTCGCTAGTAACGCCGCTCCACATAGCTCTAGTTTCGGTAGTGTTACCGTTTTGTTTAGAGGTACCAATCTAGTTTTTCCTGCTATTATGACTGTTTCTGGTTGGTTATTTATAGTTGTGGTGCAATAAATGACGCAACCATAGCATTTTATCGAGGCATCTGAGAAACCATGCAGATCTATGGTGTTTCCTTTCTTGATTCCCAGCCAGCGCGGTACTTTAAACAAGTTGATTTCTCGCAAGTCAGTTTTTATATTGTTCCATTTATTAATTATGTCTTCGGGTAGTGACTCATCCCACTGAGTATTTTTCAGCCATACTTGTTGGAACAGAATCTTTAATTTTGTTGTGATGGGAGAGAGCCAACCAAGGGGATCAAATATCTTGGAGATATCGGATAGCAGGATTCTTTTTGTGAGAGGTTTGCTTGACCAATCTATTTTTTCACTGAACTCAAAGGTGTCTTGCCTTGTATTCCAGCTCAAACCTAGGGTTTTGGAGGACTCAACCATCTTGAAGTCATAATTGTCCTCTCCGGGCCTTTGATTTATGACGTTCAGCAAGTTAGGATCGTTCGACTTCCATTTTCTTAAGTTGAGGCCTCCCGATTTCATCAATTCAGTGATGTCTAGGAGGAGTTGTTCGGCTTCCTCGAAGGAGTGGCTCCCGTGAACTAGGTCGTCCATGTAGAACGAAGATCCGACGACTTCAGGTGCTAGACTGTCTTTGAAATTCTTCCTCTCGTCCTTTGCTAACTGACGAAGAGTCATCATGGCGAGAAACGGCGCGGCCTTGGTGCCATAGGTAACAGTTGTAAGCTGGTACGTATCCAATTTCGCCGACGGTTCATCTCTCCATATTATTTTTTGATATTTTTGGTCATCTTGGTGAACCCATACTTGCCTAAACATCTTCTCAATGTCCGCTGTGAAGGCATATTTATATTGTCGCCATTTAATAATTAAATTTTGTAGGTCCAATTGTAGGTTCGGACCTCTTTCCATTAAATCGTTCAGACTATAGCCAGACGATGATTTTGCGGACGCATTAAAAACGACGCGTAACTTCGTCGTTAATGACTCCGCTCGAATTACGCAATGATGTGGTAGGTAGAACTCCGGCGCGGTCGTCATGTTACCGGCGGCCTTTTTCATATGACCTAACGATAGGTATTCGTGAATGAATAGTTTATATTCATTTTCTATATGCTTTTGCCTCTGGAATTTCCTCTCTAGTTGTTTAAATTGAGCGATCGCCTTGCCTTTGGTTTCTCCCATGCTTTCTTCCGTCGTCGGTTTTAGTGGTAGTCGCACCTCGTATTTCCCATCGGGGCGACGCACGGTGGTCTCTGTGTAATAATCCATTACTTTTTGATCTTGTGTAGTCATGACGTCATCGACGCTTATGTCCTCGATTTGCCAAAATCTCTGTATTTCTTGGATGTTGTTCATGACTACATTACACTGCATTGACCTCGTTGCGTTTCCACTTAATATCCAACCTAAGCGTGTTTGTTGTGCGATAGGTAGATTTGTCCCTGCTCTGCGAATTCCGTCTAGTATTATTTCGCTGTAGATATCGGCTCCGAATAGCAAATCGACCGGGCGACTAATGTAAAATTCCGTGTCCGCTAGCTGAATATTTTCTAGACTAGGCCATATAGGTTTAGGGAACGTCTGTCCTGGTAGATGTTTTATCAAGGTGTTCATAATAATTACATCTGTTTCGAACGTATAGTCCTTTCGCACCGACGAGCATTGGATAGTGATGACCCCCTTGCAGTTGGATTCTTTTTCTCCGATGCCTGATACCCCTCCGTGACATTGTCTGCGTGGTAATCCCAAAGTCTGGGCGGCTTTTTCCGTGATGAGCGATGCCTGAGATCCTTGGTCGATTAGCGCCCTAAATTTGTGAGCTACTCCGTTTTTGTCCTCTATTTTGACAATTGCCGTGGCTAACAGTATCTCCGGCATTCCATTCTGAAGGGACACGTTGGTTTGGACTAAATTGCTATCCTGTGCGTACACCTCGTGCATATCCGTGCGGTGCGAGCCTTGGCATTCTTTGCATTTTATTACATATTTACATTTGAAGTTACCGTGGCTATTAAAGCATCGATCACATGCTTTTAATTTTTGCAATGTGTCATATTTTGTGTGTGGAATCATTTCTACGAATTGCGGACAGAATTTAAGTTTATGTTCCTCACTTTTGCAGAGTAGGCAAGGCTTGTTCGTTGACCTACTGCCCGAGTTGTCACTTTTCGATTGCGACATTCTACTCGATGTAATTAGATTATTTGCAGATTTGAAATAATTAAGCTTGCCTTCCTTAGTAACCGGTTTCGGTCTATTACTCGAAATAAACGACGTGAACTTACTGGTTGAAGCTTCGGGCTTCTTACGTGAAGATTCCAGACTATTAAACTCGTTCTGCAGGAACGCTAAAAACTCTTCTAGACGTGGTATTTCTTTCGGTTGCTTCAACGTAGCGTTAAACTTGTTGTGTGTGTCGGCGTCGAGCTTTTGACACATCAGATATACCAAAAGAGATCCCCACGATGAAATGTCTTCGCCTAGACCTTTAATCCCGTTCACCGTCTCCATTGCGGTATCATGTATTCTTTTGAGGTGCGCTACCGTCGGAAAATTAGCGCATGGAATACTAGTAAAATTTCTAAGGTGCGAGTCGAATATAAGTTTCTTATTTTCGTACCTTTTTGTTAAAATATCCCAACATGCATCGTAGTTCTCGGAGCTTATATCCAGGTGATGAATAAGCTTCTCTGCTTCTCCCCTCACCTTACTCCTGAGGAACTGCATCTTCTCTTCCTTTGACAGGGAGGCATTTTTATGGATCGTTCCAATGAAGAGCGCCTTAAATGATGGCCAGCTATTATAGTTACCGTGAAAATAGGGTATCTCCATTTGGGGTGTCCTCTTCTCCCTGAAAGACACTTCTCCTCTTTTCCTGTTGATAGCTCTTTTCGCCAAGTTGTATTGTTTTTCATAATGGCTGAAAGCTATCTCGTACTCTTCATTTTTACCCTCGAGTTCGCTATCGATCTCAAGGTGTAAAGAGTCAATCGCTACCCACCGTGACCTCAGAGATTCCTGTGCGTCTTGAAATTCCCATGTGTCTTTGAGCTCCTCCAGATTCATATTGATGATCGTTCTTTCGAGTGCCCTGAATTGACTGGCTTGTTTCCGCAACATATCCTCTGTCTTACTTGGTAGTCCTCGAGATTTGAACCCGAACTGGACCTCGTCTCTCATCGCGGGTGCCGGGCTGGGCCTGCGTTCGGAGTCATAGTCCTTGCAGTCCTTGCCGTTGTTTTCACCTAAATTTGCGAAATTGAAACTACCTTTGGACGTACCTTGTACATGGCTTGGTGTTAGCTTTCCTTCCTGATCGGGGCGCTGCGGGGTCTCCGCACCCGAAGCTCCTTCTTGATCGGAAGTTTGAACCTTATAATTACTAATAACGGTTCTAATACGCTCATACCTCTCCCTGGTCTGCTCGTAAATATTTTTGGTGAAATATTCGCCAAACTTTTCCCCTGAACCACCCAAAATCACATTATTAGTCTGGAATTCTTGCCATAATTGAGTTAGGCCATCCAGCCGACGCTTGATGTTCTCTGCCGTCTTTCTAGCAGGTCCATCTTTTTTGAAATTGGTGTAAACCTGCTCAAGCGCGTCGATAATTTGCCTCTGTCTTGCAAGAAGGTCCTCCATTTTTCACCACAGACAGTAAAGAATTAGGTAAAACAAGAACAATCTTACTTGCAGATGCTTCTACTTGAGCCTCGGTGCCGCAGGATTGGGTCCTTGGTGACCCGGAGTGCGTCCTTTGGGGCTCGTGGTAGCTTGGTGGCACGGGATGAGTCCTTGATGACTCGGAGTGAGATCCTCAGTGATCTCGAGATTAGTTTCTTCGGAACTTATAGGTTCCAAAGGTCGCCGAACGAGAAACTGCCACGCTAACACGTAGGTACACGAAACACGTCTCTGTCACTACCTTTCGCGCGATAATACAGTCCCCGCTACGTAGCGTCGAAGGACCAAAAAAAAAGATGTACGAGTTTTTAGTACACTCTTGGTGGAGACTGAATAAAAGGAGTTTGTATGAGTGTAAAAATAATATATTAATAAATTAACTTAAGCAGACTATTATTAATTAAATGAGAACGCGAGTCAATGAATGGATGGTATTTTGCGAACTGAAGTTAACTAGGCCGCGCTGACGTCTAAGTACTGCAATACAGCAAATATAGCAATTGCAACACTTAGCGTTCGATGTATGGTAAACCGTACAGTTATACTCAGATCTTATAAAGGTATCTATAAAATGCTTTGTCCTGCCTGACTGACTGACTGACTGATCAACGCACAGCCTAAACCGTTGGTAGTAGAGAGCTGAAATTTGGAGAGTGTGTTCTTTATGTGATGTAGGCATCCGATATGAAAATCCCACGGGATCGGGACTTATACGGGTAAAACCGCGGGATCCACAGCTAGTCACAGAATAAAAGTAAATGTCGAATTTGAACTGAGGTTCTTACTGACGTCATGCAAGACACATGTCACGACATCTATATCATGGGAACTATTAGACCTAGAAATATTGAATATTTTATTTTGTTTACTTTAAAATGTAAAAATCATCAAAATCGGTCCATCCGTTTGGCCTCTGGAGAGCCACATAGGAACAAACATACATAGATGCATGGACTGATAAACACATAACCCTTCTTTGCGTCGCGCAGTCGGGTAAAAAGTCCTAGACGTACCTTCCATTCCGTAGATCATTCTCGTCAAAGCCTCACTTCACATACCATCTAGGTAGACCCAAACAATATACCAAAAAAGCAAGTTTACCGCCATTTCGAATGTAACTTACTTATGTTGTATAGGTAAAAATATATTTTCTTTACCTTATTTCAGCGATTACCTTATGGGTTATCTTTAATGATTTCCTGTCCACTATTGAAGAATATACAAAACTATACCGAGTAGATACGCGGTATCCTTAGGCCACATTTATATTGTTACTAGCTGATCCGACGAACTTTGTTCCGCCTTAAAGGGAAAAAAAATATCCTATGTCCGTCTCCTGGTTCTAAGCTACTTTCTTACCAATTTTCAGCCAAATCGGTTCAATCGTTCTTGAGTGATAAATAGTGTAACTAACACGACTTCCTTTTATATATATAGATATAGATTACGTGAATGTGTTATCTATTTATTCAGGTTATTATACACAATGTCTAACAGACATTGTTTTAGCCCCCCGGCCGCTTGTCTAACCAACCCTGGTGGGACAAGCGGCCGGCCGTTAAAACGTTGCGTAATCTATTTGCAGTATGTATGTATGGCCAACAAGACCTATATAGTTACTGTGTTGAGGATACACAATGCATCCTCAACCGAGTATGACGTGATGAGTATGATCCGAAGAAGCGCATTCTCAGCCACTTAGATATTATCTATTTATCTATATATATAAAATTCATAGTCCTGACTGATCTATATATTATCAACGCAGAGCCTAAACCGCTGGTCCTACAGAAATGAAATTATGAGAGAGTGTTCTTTGTGGTGTGTAGGTAACGATCCATCGGAACTTACGCGGGTGAAACGGCGGGACGCAGCTAGTCTACTAATATAGGCGATGTATCAAACGTATCTCATATTCTATTTACGCGGAATAAATATGCATAAAACCTTTCGCGCTGATAATAATATTGTTACGTTACGTTAGCGGACGCTAAGATGAAGTTAATGAATGACGATTCAATAGTAAAAGCGTCATTGAGTTTGCGGTGGCGTTACCGCAGTTGCTGTTCACAACACAACCAAGTGGTGGCCGCGAAGAGACTCTACCACCACCACGGCCGGTGTGACCCGTTAGCCGAAACGTCGAGGTAATAAATAATAATGATTATCTATAACGCGATCTCGACCCGTGTTTCTAATAATAATGATGGGAGAATAATGTGTTTCTTATATTCAACCCTATCGCTTGAGGTCGCTTGGTACTGGTTAGCGCACCCTGTTAGAGGAGACACCAGGCTAAAGAAGATGGGTTCAAATCACACAGAAAGCATTGAATTTTAGAACAAAACACATATTTTTCCTCATACAAATTTTCCATAAAGTGAAGACCACATGACGAGATGAGTGATGGCTATGGATGAGGGCAAGAGAGGCTGAGGGCGCCTGCCAACTCCTGGACTCGAACAATTTCCAAGGATTTGACTACGCTGGGCCTAAAGCCAGCAATGACCGAGGATCGTAATAAGTGGCGATCTAATATCAGGAGGGCCGACCCCAAATAGGGAATGCCCCAGGGAATGATGATGATGATTTTTTCCATAAAGTGTGGATAAAATTAGAAAATAAAATCCCTAGCCTAGAAGAAAAAGGACGGGTCACCTAATAAGATCAAATCCATTCAATTCAAGTCAGGTTCCTTATTATGTTGTCACAAAATAGAAATAAAAATCAATCTATAAATAGAAACCGAACAGAAGTCAGCAATGCTTTGTTATTGGCATATTTATTCAAATACCTATCTATTAGGGCGCGGCCTCATTTATAAGTGCGTTGCGTCGTCGCAGCGTCACGATTCCTTTGTGACTGTTGCCTATTCTGTGGTTTCTTATAGGCACAATCATGTTGATGCTGTCATCTAATTTCATTTTTAAATAAGTTTACCTACACTTAAATATTTAAGTTCTTTAATGATGATTTTTAACAATCTGCTACTACTTTCCTACAAGAACTCATTCCATTGGGTTGACATTACGGAGTAAATTATTAAAAAAATATGGGAACAGATTTTTGTATTCCGTATTTTACCTAAACATCATATAGTAGAACATTTATTTAGCATAATCAATTTTAAAAATATTAATATTAATACAATAACCAACATATTCCATAATTAGCGGATTACTATTATATCGCCACACTTTGATACTAAGTATATGATATTTCGACAGTTTTAAATCACATTTAAGAGCTTAAACAATCGTTATTCAATCCACAAATAAATAGTACCTATATCAAGCTTCTGTATAATATTATGAATGCGGCCTTATCCCATAATCCAAGACGGACGTGTCCGGCAGACTCCTAACAAGGACTCTAAACATGCCCATTGTACAGTACAATACTGCATGCATGGATTGCCATCAAATTGGCTCGTATTTCGCATGATTTAACATACTGAATTTTGCATACATTAATTTGTATGACCGTAGGTACCTAAACTTCAATAACTGAGGTTGTACTGTCTGCCTATTAAATGCGAATATGATTAGCTATAAGTGGGCACTGGACATAAATAGACTCGCCATAAATGTCATAGACGGACGGTCGTTGGCAACCCTCAATTATCGAGAGGCAAGTTGAGACTAATATGGTGAAAAATAGAGTAAAAGTTAGGTATGTCTAAAAAACTCAGTCAGCCTCGACTCGTCCTGGGCCTTATGCCATATTAGTCTGAACTTGGTACTCGATAAGGTAGGGTCGACTCCTCGAATCGGACCATAAGAATGTACTGACTGAAGAGTTGCTGACATCGAGTTTTTTTAAGCATAACTTAAGTACTTACATGAGATAGGGTTGCCAACGATCGGCTCCCATAGTCTATCATCTTTAGATCCCACCAGGCTGCTAATTGATTTTATGAATTTGAAATTTTGCAAACCGAAAATGTGCTGTAAACGGTTTTAATAACTTGTTACACTCTCCCGGGTCTTAATCGCGTAAATACCTATTTAACGATATCCCACTTTACTTAGTTTGTCAAATAACGTTTCTTTATTTTATACTAGCTGACCCGACAGACGTTGTCCTGTCGTTTAGTATAAAAAAACAAAATTCATCAAAATAGGTTCAGCATTATTTCTTTCATAAGAACCTTCTCCTGACAATAGCGCTCACAACAAAAAAAGAATTATCGAAATATGTGTAAAAGTTTAAGTGTGATGCCGTGACCAAGGGAAATAGGGATTGATTTTTATATAATAGATTATAACTAGCTGACCCGGCAAAAGTTGTTTTGCCTTATAAATTATAGATAGTAGCCGATTCTCAGACCTACTGAATGCGTATGTGGAGTTTGGTGGAGATCGGTGAAGCGTTTCGGAGGAGTACGGTAACTAACATTGTGACATGGAAATTTTATATATAAGAAAGATATATGCCATATGGTGATTGCCATTTTCAATTTTGATAGCACTTATGTCTCTGGTCTAGGCCCGACTCGCAGGTCGCAGGACTAGACGAACCGATTGACGTAGGAATGTCTATGTATGTTCTTATAGGAACCAATATACATACATAGATAAATAAACTGGTGAACACAGCATAATATGCTTTTAGCCATAGGCACCGCGAGCTGCCCCAACTATTAGGTAAACTGTGGTTATAGTCCAACAAGATAACTCGACCAACAACCTCTCGACCAATCGGAAACACTCAAACCTACTTCATGTGTCTCTACCTACTGTTCGTATCTAAAACGAATCGTATTACCGGGTTCAAGTGCCTACTTACGGTTCGTGAAGATACAGTCGGGTTCAAAACTGGTTTTCAACCACAAGGTTCAAAGTACTTTAGTACTAAAGTTCTCTGTATTGGTTTTGCGACGCGGAAATGTAAAGTTCTGTTTTGTCAATTTGAAAATGACTCTCAGTCTTATCATCTGGATTGAGGAGCCACCTTTGAACTCGGAATTTGTTTGGTGGATCTTTTTGATAATTGTTTACGAATTAGTACCACTAATGTATAGTTCCTACTTAAAATCTCAGTACTGTCGATATTCAAGATTATACAATACTTTTAATAGGGCTCCAGCCAGAGCCACTTTCAAATTGATAATACTCGGGATATATTATAATACAAGTTTCAGGATTTCGCTTACAAAAATGATTATATTAAAATAAATAAATAAATAAATAAATTCTGCGAACAACACACAGCGCCATCTAGCCCCGTGGTAAGCGACTAAGCTTGTGTTACGGTGACTAGACAACGGATATAATACTTATATTATATATACACCAATATAACTAATGGGAAGGTTCACACACATATACATGCATATTATGTGGGTATACTATTCCAGCTTCCCGAATGAAGTAAGAACCCACTGTGAAATTTTGCACTTTTAAAGTTCGAATAGCCTTTGTTACCGTGGCAGGACATCTGACTAAAATAGTCGTTAGAAAATAAAATAAATAGGTAAATGCTAAAATAGGTGTTATCTACTACTCCGTGTGTATAGGGACAACGGCCAAGTAGCTATAACATAAATATAAATAGGTTTTAGTGTTCAGGGTCCCGTTGCTCCGTGTCCGTAAAATTTTCGGTAAAAGCACGCTTGACCAATTGACACAATTTATAGACTTGACCAGTTGTCCAATACATTCTTCTTCCTGCCCTTATCCCCAATGATGTGGAGTCGGCACCGTCGGATTGTTTAGCCTCATTCTATGCCTACACAAATTAGGTACCGAGTTATTATTTTGAAATCTTAAAGCAGTAAATTCATAAATTGCAATGTTGGGTAACGTAGAACGAACTAACAGCAACACAGCGGCTCTGCTGTAGGACATTCACTCAAATTTACGAGGCGCACTGCGGAATATAAATTCTTGCGTGGCCCAACAAACGATGAGACAATGAAAAATTTATAAACTAGGCTTGGACGGGAAAAATTAACACAATTAGCATTTTGGTGTCACGTAGGTAATTTTTTCGGCTATGTCCATACTGTGCATGTGGTGTGTTTTTAGGGTTCCGTACCCTAAAGCACACCGTTCCGTAAAAACTGGACCTTATTACTGAGACTTCGCTGTCTGTCTGTCCGTCTGTCACCAGGTTGTATCTCATAAACCGTGACAGCTAGACAGTTGCAATTTTTACAGAATATGTATTTTTGTAGCCGCTATAACAACAAATACTAAAAATAAAACAAAATATATTTAAGGGGGCTCCCATAAAACAACCGTAGTTTTTAACGGTAAAATGCAACGTACGCGCGATATATTTTTACCACTGGCGCCATCTAGTGATAAACTGGTGGCAGCGGTGAAGATAAATGCAAACGGGCGTCGTCGTTTCGTACACGGATTTCTCGTGGTCCAGTGTTTATTTTAGGATTGTACCCAATTGTGATAATGGCACGGAACCCTTCGTGCGCGAGTCCGATTCGCACTTGACCGGTTTATTTTGTAATATTGCAAAATATTACGTTTGTTTAGCACAAAGTGACCTATTTTTATGAACCACCGCGCAGACCGAAAAAGGGGGTGTTCTGAGTTTGAGATTTCTGTGTATCTGTCTGTGGCATCGTAGTCGATAATATTTCTGTGTATCTGTCTGTGGCATCGTAGTCGATAATATTTATGTCATATGTGTCAGTGTCGTCTTATATCCTTAGTTAGATTAATATTAAAATATAAAAATTCTGTGAACAACAAACGGTGCCATCTAGCCCCGTGGCGTGGTAATAATATAATATAAGCTACTAAGCTTTTGCCACGGTAACTAGACTACGGATATAATACCTACTTACATTTATTTTTCTTTTGAAAATACATGCATATTTTCGTAATTGCTGTTAAACATTGAATCTTATTGAAGTACCCGCACAGGCGGAAAAAATTCCTATAATGATTAATGCGGAATATTATCTGCGCGAATTAAAAACGCACTGTGCAGATGTAGCCATAGTTGTTTAGGTCACCCTAAGACCTCTAACTTGATCTAACGACTGCTATCTCTGATAGCATTATAGCTTCTTAACGTGCCTTTCACCCGAGCCACCGAGCTCATTAAAACCATTTACCTAAGCGTAGGTAAATATATACAGATAGCTTTATCACACTACGCTATTTATATTTAGGTTTTTACCTACTCTACGATGCCTGTCTTCCATTCGTCAGACCTCAATATATCGCTGAACCCTTTTCGTACGTTTATCTATTCAAAAGAATTTTCTCTATGAATACAAATAGGACGATACTATTCACTAGAAATTGACTGTAAACGATCCATATCATTTGCATTAATGTAGGAGGTCAGTCGGGCATATAATAGGTAGATAGAGGGATAGACTGCGACTTGGAAGGTTGCGGGTTTGATTCCCGCCGGGAATAAGTGTTTATTCGGCTTGTAAATGTTTTTTTTTTGGTTTGTTTTTGTGTTTCTGTAACTATGTATCATATTATGTAGGGCAGATGACCCAGTTTTTTCCTTTTAAGAGATTTTCTGACTTTGAAGTGTTTATATTTAGCGGAACATCATTGCCCTAACTATGTATTAAAAAAAGTGTAATGTGTGTGTATTTTGTACTCGTTAGGTCTCCGTAGGATAAATGACTAAACTGAAGGGACTAGATGGCGCTGTGTGATTTTATTGTTCAGCAATAATTTTATGTAGTATAACGTAATTGAATAGTACTTATCTAGATTTTTCTTCTGTTTTCGCGATGTTGTATTGAAATTAAAGACATTTACTTTTATACTTTTAGCATTGTTTCAACGCTCAACGTATCAAGACCTTTACAGGTCCCTTCTTCAGGATTGATCAGTCAATCAGTCCAGAAAATGTCTTTAATTTCAATAATACTTATCTACTAGAAATATAGGAAAACTACTAGATCAAAAATTTACTCGCGGCGAATCTCGAACTCGCGCCTCTGGGTTTTAACCTGTGTTTTTAACGGCCACGTGAGGTCACACAACGAGCGTTGAATTTAAGAATATGTATGTTTCCTATCTACTATTTTATTTAGACTTAGGCAATGACTGACCGCATCTACAGAAAAGTTAGTCATTAGGACAGGTAAATTACTGGGGTACTGACTGACCTAGAGAAGCGAGTTCGAGCCTCGTCGCAAGATGTATTTTTCTTAAATAATAGGTATTTATTATTTTAATCCAGCCATGAAGTATAGGATATATCTAGAAAAGGTAGGTCGTTTCGGCAGATTACCGCTGTTTGGTAACAAAGTCGATTAATGTTTGAGCGTCCAATTAGAGCTGTACCAGGGATGTAGCGCAATCAGCAAGTTGAAATGTCTTCGGGATGTTTTCACTGGATATATTAGAGATAAAATATTCAATATATGATAATTACCTATCCTATTTCGGTTGCATAGGAATGAGTCGGATCAAAGTCATCGTTATTTCATACAATTCTGTATGAAAAAAAAACAAGCTATTGCATAGCTTTTATCGCGGGCTTCGAGTTGGCCACCGAATCAAGAAATTAATTCCGTAACGAAAATAAACCTAACTACATGGTAACCATGGCAATATGGTACAAAATAAATAAACCGCGGCAGTCCCCGAGTGCCTTTTTTTAATTCCTAATATTTATTATGTTTCTTTAATTCTGATTCTTAAAATATATTCTGTAGGTTCTCACTTCATTATGAACATTTTATCTCTGTACCTACTAGTAATGGAATGCTACAAAGTAGATAGGGTACCAACCGTACGTACGTCTATGTAATAAAATCTACCGATTCATTCGTGTCGTAATAGATTAGACAGTTGCAGTAAATCTGCTTTGTAGCGGAAAGCGAATTCCACTTGAGTGCTTTGAAAACTAAAGAACTTATGTAATAAATTTGTTGGAGCTATACGAGTTATTATTTCGTATTATTTTGCACGAATATATTGTTTTTAATAAAAATAGAAACAGATCCATACCTATTTAGTTTAATATTAGATGATGGATGATGATTTAGGGCTCATTTCTTTTATTTCGTACTAGCTGCCCCTGCGGTTTCACCCGCGTAAGTCCCGATTCCGCGAGAAAATCGGGATAAAAAGTAGCCTACGTGTTATTCTAGGTCTCCAACTATCTATATTCCAAGTTTCATCGCAATCACTGAGGTAGTTTTCGCGTAAAAGAGTAACAAAGTCACATACCTACATAGAGACACACATACAAACTTTCGGGTTTATAATATTAAGTAGTAGAATAGGATAATTATCTCATGAATTTTGGTGAATCAGATTACTTAAAAAAATAATCAATAAATTTTGTTAACAACACACAGCGCCATCTAGCCCCGTGGTAAGCTACTAACTTGTGTTACGGTGACTAGACAACGGATATAATACTGATATTTAATTTAATTTTGAAATACATAGGTAGGTACATAATTATTAATTATAGATAGAAAGACACCCAGACCAGAAACAAATATTTATTTTTAAGCATAAACGATTTTCTCCCGGCGGGAATCGAACCCGCAACCTTCTAATTTGCAATCGCGCATTCGCCCGACTCGCCACAGAGGTCGTCAAACGAATTCGTTATTGCGAATACCTGTACCGTTGAAATTAAACCATTTGTTACTTTTAGCATTGTTTCAATGCTCAACGTTTCGAGACCTTTACTTATTTATTTATTCATTCACTTACAGGTCTCTTGGAGGCTCATTGGCCTAGCTGTACCTGCCGATCTTGAACGGTCGGGCGGGTTGAGCAATGCTTGGCGCGATCATTACTTGGATGGGTGACCGATAATTTGTGTGGCAAAAAATCATTTTCTCGAGCTACTCCGTGCTTCGTTGGTCCAGGTTGTTATCTCGGATAGCAGTCGTTAGGTCAAGTTAGAGGCCTTAGGGCGATCTAAAAACTTTAACACTATTTTCATCTCAGTCAATCCTGACCTGTAGGAGAAGAGAACCTGAGTAAAGCGTTGAGAATTCAAACAATGCCAGGAAAATCGAACGGTTTTCCGTGTAGCCCCGGTTTAGAGTAGGGTTACCCCATATCTTCCCGTGGGTGTTGTAAAAGGCGACTAAGGGATCTGAGGAAGACTAGCAAACCTTAAGTTCTCCACGCGCGGTGGCGGAAAAACTGCTTGGTCCCTAGGGCTAGTGTCAGGCAGGCAGCCGGCCGTTGAAATATTGCCAAATCTATTTGCAGAAGGTATAGTCAATTATGACCCCAATAATTTGGGTCTTAGCGGACCCCGGACTCCCGAGAGAGATGCAACCGGGAACATTGCTCAGATGAGAAGATAAACACCGAAAAAATAGTCTAATTTCAATCCAACATCGCGAAAACAGAAGAAAAAAAAACGTTTGGCACTCGGGGACTGCCGCGGTAAAGCTATTGCATAGCATTTTTATCAACTATACATTTGAAATTAAAGACATTTTTCGGTTTGAATCGCGTGGTTTTTATTACTTTTAGCATTGTTACAACGCTCAACGTTTCGTCTATCCTGAAGAAGAGACCTGGAAAGGTCTCGAAACGTTGAGCGTTGTAACAATGCTAAAAGTAATAAAAACCACGCGATTCATACCGAAAAATGTCTTTAATTTAAATACATCATCGCGAAAACAGAAGAGGAACTATACAATTATAATTATTTTTTTATTTTTGTACCACGTTACCATAGTTACCGTGTAGCTCATGGTAACCATGGCAACATGGCAGGCGGAGTGGATGGTGTTAGGTTTTTTTCGTTACGAAATTTCTTCATTCAAAGCTCAAAGCCCGCGATAAAAGCTATGCAATAGCTTAAAATCTGTAGGTACCGTACCATTTTTTTCTATTTCAAATGTTTATCTATCGGAGCCCGCTCGAGCTTGCTCGTTAAAATGTTTGCCAAAACGCTTGTTTGTTTTTAAAATCCGGTTGTAACAAAACATAGAGCATTTATGTTGGACGTTCGCCTTAAGTAAATTAAAAAAAACCTGGCCAGTGCGAGTCGTCCTCGCGCTCGAAGGGTTCCGTACCGTTATCAGATAAAAAACACGTTTGTCGTATGGGAATGAAATAAATATTGATTTTATTCTGTTTTTAGTGTTTGCACTATGTTATTTATTTATAGTTAAGAAAACATACAGCTTTAAAAAAACCCCATGAGTTGTGTCTTCTTCTCATTGGAGGTCGCGTTCCGAAGACATAGTAGATTGCATTGTATAATTGATGTTTCTAAGTGGTATTTTGTAATATATATTTTGTATTTTCTTTTATTGTCTTAGAAAATTTTAAACGTATCACAGTTCATGATACACAGCCTGGTAACAGACAGGCAGGCGGATAGTGTCGTCTAAAACTCCACCTAAAACTGGAGCAAAACGGTCCCTATTTCACCCTTTGGGTAGGTACCTAAAAATACCCGAACCCTAAAAATAGCGAATGCTTGAAGTTCGGCTCATTTCTATATCCAACTTTAGATTTTAACTTACTAACTTTACTTACTTACGTAATATGTGATCTGTGCTTACGCTTAAAACGCATTGGACAGAGCTTCTTTTGACTTAACCATAGAATATGTGATGGTCCCATTAAGACTCACTGCGTGCTACGCCTTAGACTACCTACCCAATCTAGTTTAGTTCCACATAAAGGGATAATCTCAGCCAGTTTAGCGGGTTGTTCCTACTCTGCGGGGTCTTTCAATATCTTTTTCGCGTGTTCGAGCCCAATCCACGAGATTGCTTTCTTTTCTGCACGAAATAACGTATTGATATTGAATAAATACATGAAAGTGAATTGATTATGTACCAATACGTATGAGCCTGAAAGATTTTAAACGACGAATGTTGGAAAAATGGAAAAATGTTGCTGACATGTGTGAGTCGATCCAATAATGTGATATTGTGTACCATTGTGAGGTTTGTTTACGAAAATGTTTGAATAAACATCTTGAGGTTTTCGCTTTTTAGACAAAGGGAGGAAACAGACGAAGTACCAAACTGTCAGTTGACGAAAAATAAGTTAAATGTTTGGGAATTTGATCATTAACGAACCTGTGTGACTTTTAAATTAAAACATTTACCCACTTACTTGTAAACAGCTGCATAAACTATGTATCGTTTGTCTTTTACTCAACTTTTACTTTACTTTTACGTCGTTTCAAAGTTAACAGACAGAGATGAACGTTACATAAACTGTCATTGTTTTGTAAGTAGTGCATAATTTATCCTCTTTTGTGTCTTGTCAGTGGAGACGTCATTGCTTCACATAACATCCTTTGCGCTGAATAAAATACGTCCACTGATGATTTCTATGCACTATTAAAACCGTTTACAGTGCATTTTTATTTGATTGCAAAATAATAAATGAAAATTAAATGCCTTTGCGAGCTTAATGGGTTAGAAAGTTGACGCTAAGTGCGAGTCCATACTGTTCAATTGTTTTTATCCTATTTCAGAAACAGCCAAAAATGTAAACAAAAATACCATACATTTATTTGAAAGTGACAGCTCTTTATTTACTTTTTCCATTTAAAATTACAGTTCTTTGTTTACATTTTTGATCTAAGTTTCTTAAATAGAGTAATAAGTAAAAACCAAATAAAAAACGACTACGTAGCTACTACGTTAGAAAAAGTAAGCGAGAAAGCGCACAGACAAATAGCGACTTTGTTTTAGCGAAGAGTAAAAACAGGATAACGATCAAAAATAAACATCAGCAGATTTTAAGTTCGTTATCTGCTTACGCTCTAAAATGTAGATCCTCAACATTTTCACATTTAAATCCTTAAAAGAGAAGCAGTAACAACTATTCTAAACTATAATTAAATGAATTTGAAAAATGAGTCGAGAAATACCACTTTGCGAAAGTTTTAGCTTTTCATCCGTGGTAAAGAGCAAGCGACAAAATGAATAAAAGGGAATACTTTTTCTTTGCAAAATGTGACAAAGAGTCGGTGCGGGATTTCTCAACGTGAAGTTATTGTCTGTGACACAAAGTCGCTCTGACAAATAGTGTTGCGTTTTGCACATTTTTAACAAAGAGTTAATGTCTCCGCCAGGAGTCGCATCTTAACTTTGCTAACGTTAAATGCGAAAAAATTCAGAGTTATTATAGAGGTGCTTTAATATTTTAGAGAAATGTGGTAAATCTCGTTTACGCGTAAGTTAGAATCGCGTGGGAATACTGAGATCAATATTTTCTTGATTTTAGTGTAGATAAAGGATTCATATACATAGATGCAATGTATAACAAAAAATCGTCACTCCAAAAAGTCATATTATTTCCAGACGGTGGTTGTACCTACTAGGGCCCTATCCCCGTAGTAATTAATAACAAATTTTATTTCTTGATTTCGAATATAAAATAATATTCTGCTCGATTATATTTGTTTTTAAATTTTTAAATAGAGTAAACATTTACCCTGAACCCTGAATAATCATAACGACGATAAAGTCAATGATTCTGATTCTGAATGCTAAAAGTAATAAACACCACGCGATTAAAACCAAAAAATGTCTTTAATTACAAACTCCTCACTTAAATATGTTTTGTTTTTCGAAGGTGAATAAATACCTATATGTAGGTAGGCCCTTGTAATAATAACTGCTCGGGAAATCTACTGTTCGCATATCTACTAAATATAATTGGTTAAAATGAACTGCAATTGAGAAAATCATATTAGATAGATATTTGGAACGCTCCGCGCTACGTATAGGAGATTTTATTGGAATCGCTTCACGCTGTATAAAATTGTTACCTATTTCCTGGCACGCAACTAGAATGCTTTATTCGTTATACAATATTTTTAACTCACTTCAAAAAAGGAGGTAAGTACTTATATATTGCACGACGTTACAGCGCAGCGCAATCTAGTCCCAAACCAAGTACTAGGCTTGTACTATGGGTACTAGGCAACGGATATAGTTACTACATATAATTCATTTTTTTGTATATACATGCATAACGATATATAGAAATCACCTAGACCAGACACAAATATTTGATTTTAAGCATAAATACTTGCATTTGTCTCGCCTCGACTCACTCCTCGTTTCGCTCCTCGCCTCGCTCCTCGCCTCGTTACTCAAGATAAATAAATAAATAGTGTCAACAACACACAGCGCCATCTAGCCCCGTGGTAAGCGACTAAGCTTGTGTTACGGTGACTAGACAACGGATATAATACTTATAAGATCTTAAGATCTTTTGTAGTTACATATTATGAAGTAAAAATCGATATGCCATCTGAGATTATGCGTTTTTATGTTATGCTTCATGATCGTTATGCCATACAAATATTATGCCCTAATGTTTATGCGTTTTGAGTATTATGCCAAACATTTTTATGCCAAATAAGTTTATGCGTTTACAGTTTATGAATATTATGCTTTAAAATTTTATGCGTTACGTTTTATGCCTTCTGAATTTACGACAAAAAAGTTTATGCCAGAAAGTTTATGCCCGCTGGTGCAGCATCTCTTTTTCAGATTCATACAATGTAGGAGAGAGAGGAGACACGACGAGAAGTCAGGCGATTTTTTATTCATATAGTAAAATGTTTTGTACAAATCTTTGTAAATCGAATCTGCTGAATCACGAAGAAAATTAAAATTGCTTTGAAAAATAAAAAAGTACATTACGGTAGTCCATCTTCATTATGTTTGATGTTTGTTTGGACATTAAAGTCGTATTATTGTGGAGATAAAATTAAAAAACCGGCCAAGTACGAGTCGGACTCGCGCACGAAGTGTTCCGTACCACTATCACAATTGGATATGAAACCCGAAAATGAACATTGGATTCGTTAATGCAACGCAAACGTAAAATTTATTTAACCACTGGCGCCATTCTATCGCTCCATCACTAGATGGCGACGGCTCCATCACTTGAAGCCAAATGAAGTGGCGTAGAACCGCTACGAAGACGTGTTGTAGACTCGTAGCATATCGTAGCATCTCGTAGCTCTACAGTACCTACTATTTCGACTTGTTCACACAGCTGCCATTTACTTCTGGAATCTTGTGCTGTGAAAATTGTCGCATACGCATACTGTTTAGTAAGGCTTGCTATCTCGCTTATATGAGTTTTAGGGTCGCCATTTGCAGCAGCCAACTAATTTTCCTCACATAACACCCATAATACCCACTGCATTTTTTTGCTATTTCCCGTTGTATACACATAACCGGATAATTGCTCGCCCCCAGTTATTTACGGAGACCCTCGTCAGGAGTGCTTGTTTTACACGTCATTCTTGTTTGGCTAATGAAAAAAGTGTGTGGACGAAATAAATTGCTTTTTATTGTTCACCCGTAGCCATGCCGGTGCGTAAATCAGAGATTATAAAGGATTTTTTTTAAATACTGTTCACTTTAAACCAACGCAAACATTTGTCTCTGGCCCGATAACACACGATTTAGAAAAAAATACAGTTACGATGGTTTTTGAATTTAATAACTAGGTATACCTTTAGTGCGTTTTTTACTGTCGTTTGACGTTTTGGCTCCTTGTTTTTGGTATTTTTCTTCAGGAAGATGGGTCTAGGATTAAAAAATGAGGTATAGGTGAGTAGGGCTGAGTTTCTCTAATGAATAATAAAATTATATAATACCTACGTTTTACATTTTGCTTACTAATAATAAAAACGAGAAAGTTTGTGTTTGAAAGTAAGTACGAGTATAATATGTATAACACTCTTTCACCTAAAAACTAAACTGATTGTGATTAAAAATAGCTGCTGTCTAATTTAGACAGCTAGAGTCCTGGAATTACATAGCTTCTGCTGAATCGATTGCGATTAAATTCGGTAGGTATATAGATTGCTGGAGACCTGGAAAACACATAGCTATTTTTCATCCCGACATTGCGAATCCACATGTAAGTAGGGGGGGAACAAATGTCTCCCACGTGGGGAACATATGTCTTGATATGCCGCCTCCGTCCGCCGCGGCAGATTGGGAAGACATGCGTGCGAAGATATGCGTGCAAATCTTTGGCATTCCGTGCCTTACTCACTACACGGGATGCCAAAGATCGTGCGAAGCGGAGACGTAAAAGTTAGAAAGCGGACCCCGGGCTCCCGAGAGGGATGCAACCGGCCACATCGCTCGGATGATGATGACGACGATTCCTTCTAAATTACTTACGTGGGTAAAAACGCGGGCAGCTGCGAGTTCTTAAAATTGAAATACAGCATAACTATTTAAAATTTGAACAGTCAAAATTATGATTGTATTTATTCAAATAACAAGTACGCAATTAATTTCATTTTATGAAGCAATCAACATTAAATAAATCAAAATAAAAGCATATTTAGGTAACTTTACTATGGACTTTTGGATTTCAAATTATTATTTTTATAGGTATTATTTAGTGTTAAAAGTATTTTCGTTGAGTATTTTAATTCGAGACCTCACCTCACTGATGATGACCTCACCTCACCCGATGGGAAGCGGCAATGACGATGATAAACCTATTTACTCTAGACTTGAAAACTTTAGGTGGTAGTTTTAGGGGAATGGCGCGCGAGCAGTTCAGCACATAATAGCAGTTTGCATGAGTAGATGAATTGAACGTGAAGCTTTGAACGCAAAAATAAATATATACTTATATTACTATTATTATATAAATATATCTTACTATACTTTATATTTAAACGAGAAAGTTTGTGTGTATGTATTATGTAACTTTTTCACTAAACCGATAAACCGATTTTGCCACTTTTTGTTCCTGTCTGTCAACTTTGAAAGTTCTTGTCACAGAAAAAGACAGAGCATATTTTCACTACTCCGACTTTACTCCACGTTTATGAATAAGGCTAATTGTGCTTAAAACTTGAAATAAAGAAAGCGAGAGTTCTAGAATAACTTAAAGGCTACTTTTTATCTCGATATTGTCACAATATCGACAATATCGAGATGCTGACAGGTCACTGTAGGTTTTCACCTCAGAATACTTACTGTATTTTAAGGTTTTCCCATGTGCCCAAGCGGATGAAACCGCTGAATAAAGCTAGTAAACTATACTTATAATATTATAAAGCTAAAGAGTTTGTTTGTTTGAACGCGCGAGATGACAGGAACCGCTGCCTAGTCCGATTGGATAAATTCTTTCAGTGTTGGATAGTCCATTTATTGAGGAGCTTTAGATAGGGTAGGTATATATTATATTTAAAAAAAAAAATAGTCGGACGAAGTCGCGGGCACTGCTACAAATAAAATAAATAGTTTCATAAAATATACCTATCCCATTCTTTTCTTACGTGTTTTAAAGTATTCGGTATTCTGGAAAGAGAGCAAGGATAAATAAGGCGTAGGTAGAGATTATTCAGGCCCCCAGCCCACGTATTAAGCAATAGTACAGGTTGGGGCTATTCGGGTTATCGCCACCTTTATTTTAGTGCTGGTTTTCTCACGACGTTTTCCGTCACGGCCGAGTGATAAATGTACGTCGTGTGGGTCAGAAATATACAGCTATATCTGTAGCTAATTTAGTTTTCTAGTGGGAAATGGGAAATGCATTTTGTTTTATAGTGTTAGTTTTTAGTTTATAGCGCTCATTTGGGTAAAGAATTTCGTACGTTGCTTTTTGTTATAGTTTTAGTGTGTTTTCTCTTTACGATTTATATTTTTGTTTGTACGTTTAATTTATTTATTTCTTTCTTTTACTTGTACCGCTACAGTACCTACTGCAATAGTGTAGAATCATGAATAGCTATAACTGCGTCTCATCCACGTAAGTCCCGATTCCGCGGGAATTGGGGGAAAAAAGTCGCTTAATATAGCTATCTGCATACCAAGTTTCATAACAATCGGTTCATAAGTTTTGCGTGAATGAGTGACAAACATACTAATAGATTTTTTTATTAATCTTACTATATTGTAACTAGACCTAATATTTAGTACTTAAATTTTTGAGTGCATTTAGTAACAGTAAAGCGAGTGTAGGCAACCTAGTTGAGTTTTTAATGTAATTATCGGAATGTTGGCACGTTGCGTTGGAAACGCTAATCAAATTGTAACAATTCATTTATTTGATCAGCCGAGGTGTTCCAATTTATGTTCATTGTATTTCTCTATTTAACAGTGAAAACTCAAAAATAGTGATTAAAATTTCGTAATAAAGTTAAAGAATAATTTAAACAATTTGAGGTGTGAGAAGCTTTTTTGGCTTTTTGGGAGCCCATTGGCCTAGATGCACCAGCCGGTCTTGAATGGTCGCGCGGGTTCAGCAACGCTTGACGCCGTCATAACTTGGATGATTTGTGTCGCAACAAAATCATTTTCTCTAGCTCCTCGCCGTGCTTGGAAAGGCACGTTAAGCCGTCGTTAAGTCAAGTTAGTGGTCTTAAAACTCTAACAGGTAAGCCACACCACTACACGAAAAGAAGAAAAAGAAGATGAGATTTTTAGAAGAGATTCTCTGGATGTGTTTCTAAATCTAGTTTTTCCAATCTATTTAATAGCAGATTTATCGTCAAACAATCTTTGAGAGAGAACGTCGTGTCAATCTTGAAGAAGAGACCTGTAAAACGTTGAGCATTAAATAAAACAATGCTAAAAGTAATAAAAACCACTAGACCTAAACTGAAAAATGAGTTTAATTTCAATCCAATATCACGATAACAGCAGAAAAATCTAAATTTATCGTTTCTCTCAGCAGATCAGATAAGCCACATCATCCTTTACTAATTATATCTATGCTTTGTAAACCTCTCCGTAGGTATACCTATACAAGTAGGTAAGGGTTCTTAATGCCATTGTTTGAGTATGTCATGTCCGGCGAGAAACATGCAACCATTTGTCATGGGACAAGTCTGCGGACTAACGTGTTGTGAATGGCGCGCTCCGACCGATGTCCCATTGTCTCTCCTATATAATGACCGCCTTTAGTTGTCTGGCACGCGATTACGGTGAGGCCACGAAAATTGAGCTTAGAGTTTGAAACGAGTGCCGTTTGTGTGTTAACAGTATAAGAAGCGCTGATGCGTACAACTATTAGGTAAACTGTTGTATTATAGAGTAACCTTTACATCTAAACTGGATAATTTAAACAGAGCAAGCACCTTTAAATTATTTATGTCGCTGTGCAAAATATGAATATGAATACAGCATAAATGTATCTAATACCCATAGAACTGTACTGGCCTAGATACCAGTAGATTAGAGACTAGAGGGTAGTGATCCATTTCAAACTCGTCTCTAACGGACGATATCTTATGTCCTAGGCACTATATAGTGGATTAGGACATAAGATATATTAGCAGGAGTAGAGAAGTCCAACACCTATATCTTCCTCTTAGCTCACTCGATCATACCTAGAGTAAAGAACTGGTAAATACCTACGTCTTGTGCCAATTAACCGCAGCTTCATTACGTTTATCTTCAGTGTAAACTACAGTTTTTGTACAAAAAAAGTTATTGGAAAATTCTCGATCCAAATCGGTGGAATATTTAGATATTGGATATTTGAAAATACTGAAAAAGTTACCTACTGATATGTCACAATTTCATCAAAACACGATCAAGAAAACATAAAAATTCTCAGTGTAAAAATTTCGTGGCCCACCCAGTATAATATAATTCGCACAACACCTACCGTTAGTTTATAAATTGTTGTTGATCCCGGGATCAATATCAAACTGTTTTCTAAACTTAGTTCCGGCATTTGAGTCTGAAGTGTTACCTGGCTAATAACTTATTTCGCTCGGTTATTTCGAAACGGGATATTGTGCTCGGAGCACTAAACACAATCCTGAATGTTTGAGAAATTATTAGTTTTAATCTTTATGGGTAGTATCTATATGGCTGATTACTGCGAGCTTTGCTTTTTGATAGGCAAAGTAACTAACAGTATGTATTTTTGAACTGACAATAAGAAAAAATCTATTTGAAAAGACTATTTTGATAAGTTTTGTGGGGTTTTACGCATTTAAAATAAAAAAAGCTAATCTTTTATCAGAGGTGAGGATATAAATGTACCTAAATAAAAACATTTAATTAGGAATAGGTTGGTACCTAGGTACATACTCTTTTACCTATGTTTTAACTAACATTTCGTACCGCGAGTTTCGTCAACCAAAAAAAAAAGACTTCGACTTCAAAAGTCAAAGTTACTACTGAAGTGACATCTTCAAGGAAAATTTAGAAAAAAATCCTTTATGACTCTGTTGGTTGTTACTTTGAATTTAATTATCCAGTGAAGAAACTCAGCTTATTAATTATTGCGTTTTTTTATTTGACACGTAGCAAATAACCTTC
This sequence comes from Idaea biselata, assembly GCA_958496205.1. NCBI lineage: Eukaryota > Metazoa > Arthropoda > Insecta > Lepidoptera > Geometridae > Idaea > Idaea biselata. The sequence goes on along the minus strand of OY292403.1, from coordinate 1,592,613 downwards.
AATGCAGTAAATATTGAAACCTTTAGGTACTCGTACCTAAAAGGCAAGACAAAAAGCAATATGCCCGCGAAACAAGTTCCGAACTCCCACAGTATTTCTCTGCAGACCATTAGAAACAACTGTAAGGTTTTCGAACAAGGAACTACTTGAAAGTACTTTACGTTTTATAACTCGCAATATAACTCGAAGTCAGGAACGAAAAATTCACTTTGATGCCTTAGATGAAAACAAAAAACTGTAGATACGGTATATTCTAACATTGCGTATTCGAAAAATGAGCTAGAAACACCTACATGCATTTTCAGAAAATTATTGTATTTAAAAACATTTGTCTTTTATAAGCAAAAAGGCATTCTTATGGATTTCAAAAAGATAATCGCAAAAGACAGCACGTGCTCACGCGGCAGCGGTTCGACATACGACCGAGCCTAGTGCGTCAGCTAGACGCAGTTTTATCGTCTCATTTTCCGAGACTAGGTAGGTAACGTATCTGCTGTTTTTTGTTTTCATCTAAGTTTGAAGCAAGAGTCAGTACGAAGCTGATTGCCACTTTTACGGCATTTCGAACGGTGGTACCCTCGTCACTCGTTTTTGACGCTTTTTGCCTGTATTTACAAATGCAAATGAGAGCGCTAACCGGCCGTCTATGTAGGGAAATTATTTTAAGCTGCGTATAAAATATGGGGAGTCGAAATACGAGTTGTGTAAGGTGTTGGGTTGAATTGAGGTATTTTTATTCAATTTCACTGCCGCTAATAAAAAAAGAAGAAATTATTGAAACAGAGTTGTGGGTTGAATTTACCTATTTATTTTTATTGGGAATAACTGGATAAAAATAATTCTTAATCCAAGTTATAAAGTACCTGTGTGAAAATTTTTAGTCGTTTTTGTGAAGAAAAAAAGACAAACATCGCTATTCTTTTGCATTTATTTCCTATTCCCCTATAATAATTCCTAGTAGTCTGCACTAATATTATAAAGAGGAAAGATTTGTATTTTTGTGTGTATGTGTGTCGTATGTTTGTAATAAATAAACTCAAAAACTACTAGACAGATTTCAAAAAAATTTCACCTTTAGAAAGCTACATTCACCCTGAGTAACATAGACTACGATCCCGATATTCTCACGGGATCGCGACCTACGCGGGTGAAACTGCGGGACCCAGCTAGTTTTATTATAATTGAGCGTTGGCCGAGCAGTTTGAAAAAAAGTTTTTCAAAAACCCAAAATGAAAGAAACACATTTTGTAAAAAAATATATTACTTTGTACGCAAAAGGAAATATACGACGTTGTCTTAAAATTCAAACGGTTTTTTCTTCTTTGGTTGAAGTATCGGCGTTTGAAAAATACGATGTCGGTACCTTTCTTGTTCCAAGTATACATGTACTCGTGCTTATTTCCGCGGTAAGTAACGCATGTAAGTGCATTTGTATGGGACCGAGGTTTCGCGGTTTGTCGCTTTCAGAGCTTTCTTTGTCCGTAAATACTGTACTTAATTAATAAGTAAATACTTAAATACAGTTCCGGTAAATCTTTATTAGCATTTTGGTTTTATGTACCATCGCGATCGAACGAGTTCCGTAAATAATTAATAAGATGAGTTGCGAATGGGACGAGATGCAAATGGGGGGGGGGGGGGGTTGCTAAGGTTTTAATATGTTAAACTTATACCTACTTAACCAGGGTTTCTATTGCGAAACTATTGGCATGTATTTTATACTTTTTTTTTTTTTTTTTTTTTTTTTTTTTTTTTTTTATGAAAAGCTTGATTATATATATATCAAGCTTTACAAAATACAGCTAAACTATGTCTAAAGATAGTTCATTGTAATATTGTGTAAAAAAAAATAATAATTTATGTGTGTTGTTATTATGTTACGTAGCTTTAAAAGGTTTTTATTCTTATAAAACACAGTTAAAATTAAAAACTAAATTAAAACTAAAACTGATTAAAATAAAACTAAACTAAATCTAAATCAGCTAAAAACTTGGTGGAGGGAAAAGTGCCTAGAATACTGGCTGCATTGCCCCGTTGTATACAAATACTTATTTTCTGGGCAAAATACAAGCCAGCATTCCGGTCACCCGATGCCTCCACCAAACGTTTAGCTAGCTCTCTGTACAGCTCCAGAGCGGCCGGCCCCCACGGACCTAAAGTTTCCACCCCAAACGGCACAAACATGTAACCCCTATCTAGATTACTATATTTGTGCCGTTTAAGGATTTCAGCTTTATCAGCGGCAGCTCCTGCCCGCACCGTGGTCACTGGAAGATGGGAAGGAGCCAGCGTTTCCACACAAGTGGCATCCCAAACTAGGGGCCTACCCATCTTCCAAGGAACGAGAGTCATTCCATCGGGTCTCTTGCCGTCGTCCCGTAAAAGTCCGTTAGGTTCTAAAGTTGACGGGACGCCGGCACTGCCGAAGGCCCGACGGATGACATCGTTCAGGCTGGAGTGCCGTGGTATCCTGCCCGCACTCTTTGGGCAGGATAATCCGTGGTGACCGAGCCGGTCTACAGGCTCTCCGCAATCACACCGGTGAGGAGCTGTACAGAAAGCACTTACACGAAGAGATGCGGCCAACCGAAATGTGTTATTGTCTAAAAGATTACCAATATTACGGGATGGTAGCGCCTGTAACCAAAGACCCGATTCCCATCGAGCAACGGCATGTAAACGAGCACGCTCTGCAGAAGAACTTGAAGTATATATCAGGTCATTGAATTCTAACGTGCAGAGCGGCTCGTCCCATTGCCTCTGAGACGAAGGGGCTTTTGGTAACGACTCCGTTGGGCAGGCTCTTTTCCAGCTTTCTGTTGCTTCATTTAAATAGTTTAACTGGCAATTTGGACTTATAGGTTCTAAAATTGTGTGTACTAAGCTCGAAGTACTGTATATGGAAGACAAGAAAGCTGGCAAAGATACACTAGAAATTTTGCGAATACCGAGACCTCCAAATCTTATTGGCAGTGAGGCTTGCTGCCAAGCGCGATCGTCTAAAGAAGTGTTTAAAATGGTGGTGAGTGTATCTCTTATGATGTTGTCAAGCTGTTGTATAAGCAAGGGATGTTTCCAAAGCTGACAACATCTAAGAGAATACATGATTTTGGCACGAAAAGACAATATCTTATTATAAAAAAAGCCACATGCATGTTAATTTTTTGGAGGCGTTCCGAAACAGAAAGAAAATTTTGAATTTTTTCTTCTATGAAATCTTTTAGCGATTCGTCTAGAATCGGTGATCCTAGAAGGCGAAGTGATTGGTTATTTAGTAATTTTATATTTGGTCCAATTTTGTTAAAAAGGGTTAATGCGGTTTTTTGAATTAATTGGTTGGGAACAAAAATTTCACATTTTGAAAAATTTAAAGTAAGTCCTAATGATTTAAATTCCGAGATAATTAATTTTAGATCATTTTATACCGAGTTGATATCGCCTCCTATAGCTCCGTCATCTAGGTACCACACGTTAAATTTTGACTCTAACTTTTTAATGGTCGGATGAATTGCTAGACTAAAAAGAGCCGGCCCAAGGGGGTCACCTTGTTGGCACCCTACTTCCGAAATAATGAGGTTGTTTTTGTAAGTTAATTTTGTAGGTTTGCCGTAACATTGCCAAATAAAACCAAACGCACTAGGAATTTTGTCTTTAACTTGATTGAGAAGAAAACTTCTGTCAACAGAGTTGAAAGCGTTCTTTACATCAACCTTTACCAACACTTCACATTTATTTTGGAAAAGTGACGTTCTCAAGGCATGTACCGCAGCCTCGCAGCCACCGCGAGATCCGAAACCCAACTGTATGGGTTGGAAATCCTTACAGAGGGTTTCCTTTAGACTCTTGCAACAGATTTTTGCTGCGAGACGACGGTAAACAGTACCTACAGCTATGGGCCTTATACCCCCATCCTTTTTGAGGAGGGCGCACAAATTGGCTCCATAGAGAACGTCTATGATGTTTTCATTAACCTTGCCTCCAAGCATCATGTTCACAAATGCGGTTAGCTCCTTTAGCAGGGCGTCCCTGGCTTCGCCACATGTCACACTCAAAAGGTCTTTTAAGTGTTGTGGCGTTAGCGAGTCGAGGCCGCCCGCTGAGCCACTCGGAAAAGATGAAATAGCCGATAGTATCTCAGGCGGAGCAGCACTCATGGGATCTTCGTCGATTCCTGAAGGCAAGGCTGTAAAGTGATGTGTTGGTGAAGGTGGATGTTTTTCCCTAAGAGCCAACAAGGTCTCCGTATTATTTGGTGCACTTGTGTCACTGGAAAATAATAACCGGGCTGATCCTCTGATGTCTCCTTCGGCCATCTTATCCTCAACGAGCTTGAAAGAGATTTCACCTTTTTCAATATTGGCCCGGGGATGAGGATAAGTTACCGAAGTGAAATCAGGGATTGAGTCACTATTTCGTATACAATTTTGTTTAATTTTGTTTGTTAAGGATTCTGTTTCCAAAATATTCTTCGAGACGTGTAATATTCTAAAAGGGAAAGTGAGTAAGTGCTCCCAAGCTTCAACTGAATTGTTTTTTATTACGTTTTGTAGGTCACGCGTAAGGCATTTTGCAACACTAATGCGTGCGCCACGCGGAATCCTTTTAACTACAGGCAAGGTGCACTTAAACGTAGAAAGGGATTCCCAAAAAGAAGTTGAATTTGAAACATTAAAATTTTGTGCCGAACGATGTATTTTACTTATATGAATTTTGAGGCCACGATTACCATTAAAAAAACGAGAGCACTTATCACACTTAACCCTGTTTTCCTGTGACACATAATTTAGAACATTTCGGTTTGTCGCATCTTGTTGAGTCGGTCGGTCGGTCGGTGGGGGTGCAGATGTAGAAAGAGCAGATTCAATAGGAACAGAGAGCCTCTCAGGCTCCGCACAACTCCCAGGCGGTGTCTGAAGCTGCGACACGTAGTGGTCGTCGTCGTCTTCGCTGGAGTCCGGAGGCGTCCTGAATATATCTCCATCTCCAGATGACGACGAGCTAGGGGTCGGAGATGGACATGGAATGGTTTTTGCTATAAATATATTGTTGAATCTTTCTTGGATATTTTTATGTTTTGACATTTAGGTGTCATCATTGTTCTATTTCATCATTTTATACTTCGTTTTTTAATTGTAGACTATGATTTGACATCTTTCTCTCCGGAAAAAAAGGTCCAATTAAAAAAAAAACAAAACGTCAAATCGAAGTTTGAAATAAAAAAACTAAATATAGAGTCATTTTCTCAGAAAAGTTGCGTAGAGACAGCGGTACTATATTTACCTAATGGATAAAGTTGATTTCATTAACTGCTGCGGGGCTGGTGTAGTTTCGTAACGAAAATCCCTCGAAATTTGTAATACTGAAATAATACTGAAAAAAATATGTAGTACCATAAATGCTATAAAGTGCTCACCCTTTGGGAAGTTTTAGTATTGAAAAAGTATTAGTATTAAAAGGTACCTACTTTGATATTACACATACCTACTGATAAGTCGCAGCGGAGGCACGTCGCCATATCATCGCTACTGCCCTGCGTGACTATCGCCTATTTTGCGGCCTATCGACATTTTAGCCAAATCAGACCTTTTTTGTCTAAAATTTGGATAGGCTTTGCACCGCACATTTTGGTGTAGTCTTGTCTTAAAACTACACCAAAATGTAGAAAACAATGTCACCTACAATCTGTGCACAAAAAAAAGTTCTACGACATTCCGTCATGAAATAATCAACAATTTTCGATGAGCCCGACAGGGATTTTCAGTTTCAAGGTCGTTGGCGTTGATACTCCTCTTAAAAGGGTTCGCAACGCTACGGCGCAGCGCTACGGCACGGCGGCACCGCGAATTATCAGTCCGCATACAGCCTCAGTACAAAAGGTAACCCTTAAGTGCCAAATGTTGTATTCCCAAAATGCTAAATCTCAAAATGTTGAACTTCCCAAAATGTTGAATTCCTAAAATGTTGAAAAACACTTGCACCCGTATTTATAAACGAATCTGGATGATTACTTTGGCTAAGCAATGTCCTGTCTCGCTCTTATTAGTGTTTTTTAACGCCAACGAAAATGTGACAGACACATCACTTAGAATTGGCTATAAATACCTACAAGTATAAAAAATCCTTTTTTCTACTTTTTCAATACTAAAAATTTCCCTAAAGTGAGTGTACACATTAGACATACATTCTTGATGTTAACTGCGTACAAACAGGGTGTATACATTTTGTTTTATTACACTTTAGGAACCGTTTCCCTGAGTTAAATGGAATGAAAATATATAAATAATTGCGGTTGTTTAATACAATTTTCACAGATCATTACACTACACAGCATTTGTTCGGGTTTTTCGTAAACACATGTGAACACACTAATATAAATTATCATAGGACGTTACACACAGCGGAATCTAGCCTCAAATTAAGGAACTAGGCTTGTGTAGTATGGGTATACTTTTATTTTTCTTATATTATATGTCTCTGGTTCAAATCTGGCAAAATTTTCTGTATCTGTCAGTGTGTTGGTTCTCCTCTACAGGCCGTAATTCTTAACAGATCTTCACGAAACTTGGTCAATAGGTAAATTGAGGGTATAGAATGTTTTTGTCGTGGAGGATTTTCGAACGGTGGAGTATTTCGCCCACTACGGGCGTTAATTATATTTTAGGTGTATGAGATAAAAAAGTTTTAAAATCTGTGAAATAAACATTACTTATAACATTTATCCTTACATAAAATGTTTCTCTCTATTTTTTTTATTATGTTTCAGAGAGCTAGCTAAACGTTTGGTGGAGGCATCGGGTGACCGGAATGCTGGCTTGTATTTTGCCCAGAAAATAAGTATTTGTATACAACGGGGCAATGCAGCCAGTATTCTGGGCACTTTTCCCTCCACCAAGTTTTTAGCTGATTTAGATTTATTTTAGTTTTTAGTTTAGTTTTATTTTAATCAGTTTTAGTTTTAATTTAGTTTTTAATTTTAACTGTGTTTTATGAGAATAAACCTTCTCTCTATTGTAAAATACCTCAAATCTTAGCCGCTAAAACGGTCGTCAATCCACACGACGCTTTTTATTGGCTTGGCTTGGCAAAAGGCATCATCTGAACGTCTTATAATAAAACACACATCACAACCAGTGGTGTGGCTGTGAAAAATAGTCCAAAGAAAAAGAATTACCCTATATTTTCCCATCTAAATTTCGCCATTATGTTTTTTTTTCAAGTTATTATATTGCTAAATATATCGCGTTCTCATTACGAATTCAATGACACCTACGCTAAAATCTATAGAACCGTTCGTTCAGACTACAGAGAGTGACAAACGAAAATTGGATACATACATACATACTCATACTCACCAACATACATACCACTACATACGCTCGAAAAAACATAACCTTACTTCACCAATCGGGTAAAAAGAAGGAAGAAGAACGTCACATCAATCAGAAAGCAGCCCTTCACGATAAGAAGAAAACGTAGGAAATACTAATAGGTGAACAATCTAAATAGATAAGTAGGTAATACATTATTTTTTCTTCGTCTCTACTCTCTACCTACAAGAGAGAAGTACGGAGCGTTATCACGACACGTCCGAGCACGGTGAAACAGCTACGATAAATGAAAAGCCTCCTACGTGATTCACGATTGTATCTGCCTCGCTGCCTGGTCTCCAGGGATCTTACCGAAATATAGGATACTTTTTTGTTCGCCTACATTGAACATTTTGAGGTATTGAACTGGAAAAGGTACAATTTACCTTTTGATTACCTTTTCAGAAAATAAACAGTGTTTATTGTCATGAAATTTTGCTTTTGCTTAAAAATGTATCAAATATTGTGTACTAATATAGTTTCCCCCGCATAAGTCCTGATTCGGCAGGATTTTGTCGAAACCCTGTCTGAGTGGATCCTTAAACACCACAAATAGAACACTCTCCAAATTTCATGTCTCTAGGACCAGCCAGCCCAAAGGCTCTGAGTTGATATTAGTTGAGTCAATTCAAAGTCAAGTCAGAAAATTAAATTTTAAATGTTAGATCGATATAGAACCAATGTACCTACAGAGTAAGAACAATAAATGAATTCTTGTTCTTAATGAATTATCAAAAAAATAACAATTTGTTAAACTTATCTATACCTATAGATATTATAAAGAGGAAAGATTGTATCTTTTTTGTTTGTCTGTGAATAGGCTCTGGAACTACTGGACTGATTCAAAAATTCTTTCACTAACTTAGTCAACTTTTGGTCCCGATATTCCCACGGGATCGTGACTCGCGCAAGTGAAACCGCAGGACGCTGCTAGTACTTAAATATAATGCTTATTTACTTTCATATTAGCATCACGAAAACCAAAAAACTAATATTATAAAAATAAAGCAAAGATCAATTATAAAAAATAACGAAGACTGATTTATTTATAAACAAGTGCCTAATTTATGCTGCTTTATTTTAATTAATTTTATTCGACACAAAGCAGGAGCGAGCGTGTTTAAAATATTAAATAAGTATTCTAAAATTATTATAATTGGTAGTGATTCAGCAAAGAATACTGAACAAAAAAAATCGTTTAGCTGTGTGTACGTACACGTAAATTTGAACAACATTTCAGATTTAATTTAGCAACTGTTCAAACAGGAGGGAAAAATATTAAAACCGACCAATTATTTTACCATACTTTTCAAAAGATTATCAAAATTAATTAATGAGCATTATTTCTTCTCGTGTTTTGGCAACATAATTAGTCAGCGCTATGTAGTTATTAACGGCTTAGCCAGAATCATTGAAGTGTTCTTTCCTCTGGGCATGGCTGATAGTGCTGGGCAAACCTATTCCACCTAACAATGTCCCGGGCATATAACTAACATGGGCGCAGTTGACCATTATCAAAGTAGAGAAGCATTTGGGCCCAGGTTTCAGTTTCGAAGGGGACCATTTTCCCCCTAACCCTAAAGAGCATGGATTAAAAGTTGCTTCCGATGTATAAATCATCAAAACGTGTATGAAAAGACTAATTATAATTATTAAGGTAATAAGTTTCTGTATCGTCTGGAGTAGTAAGTGCTTTTTTATTGCCTTAAGGTCATATTTCACCGAAAACATGGCGACGTTATCGAAACAGTTTACATTGAAGTGGCAGATATCTCACTTGGCGACAGATTAGCTCCGTAGCCAACTCATACAAATTGTGTCTCGGAATCCTGAAGCAGGAAGGAGGTTGAGCCCTGAAGTTTAAGAGGGCAGTCTCCATTCTCTTTCTCCATACAAACGTAGTCGACGGTTTCCTCCCTGGATAAAGACATTAGAGCAAATATGTTTTTGCCATAAAACCTATATCTGTCATGACTATGCCCCTACCTTTTACCTTAAGTATGTTATGTAGTACCCATAGTAGATAGATAGATAGATAGATAGATAGATGGTCGCTTAATTTTCACAACAAACAATATACAAAATAACATACATATGTAAGACAAATACATAGAAAGCTTAAAACTAAAACGTCGCACAAATGGGCGGCCTTATCGCTAAAAGCTTTTTCTGCCAGGCAACTTTTGGATCGAGAAGGTCATTACAGCATGTGCAGTAGGTTTAGTGAAGATGAGTCAGATTATAGCTTCAATATGAGTATCAATATAAAATATAATAAAATAACGAGATAGAACAAGCCTAGCTGCTTAGTTTGGGACTGGATGGCGATATGTGCAACGTCGTCCAATATTTATTTTAAGCTATTGCATAGCTTTTATCGCGGGCTTTGAGCGCGGCCACCGAATCAAGAAATTCCGTAACGAAAATAAAACTTAACACCCCCTCCTCCGCACACCATGTTGCTCGGCTCAGCCGAGCTAACGCTTGGTCGAGCTACATGGTAACCATTGCAACATGGAACAAAATAAATAAATAATTATAATTGCATAAGTTGATAAAAAATGCTATGCAATAGCTTTACCGCGGCAGTACCCGAGTGCCACACGTTTTTAGGGTTCCGTATTTATATTCTAAGTACGTCGACACAATAACGTTCGTTGGGTTACTTCCCTGGCCACTCGTCAAACGTTTTACCCTCAGGATACTTAAACAAAACAGCCATTATGTTTTTTAAGCTTTTTTTGCACAAATTAAACGATTTAAACTTCATTAAAAAGTCACAGAGTACCCTTGTCAACCTGTTTTGTTTTTAAAGAGATTAAAAGATACTCCATGAGTAATTTACACGGGCACGGTAACCGCAAAACAATTTGCAGATTTCGTGCGTACCTTCATGTACATAATGTAGGTACATACTCAAATGTTGTCCGTAGAAAACGTCAGAAACTGTGGTACTTAGATTAGATTAGATAAACCCCTTTACTTTACCAAATTTTACATATTTAGAGAGTTACATAATAAGACAAAGAGTGACTCAAAACTTATTATAGTAAAAGTGCAATCGGCGGCCTTATTGCTTAAAGCTAACCAGCAAAACAATCTTGTTCTCATGCACTTACAAGTTACAACACAAAATACTATGATAAACCATTTTGTCTGCAAAACATATGTTTAGTGTGAGTGTAGTGTTATTTATTACCTATTGTCCATATATTGATAACTAGCTGCGTCCCGCGGTTTCACCCACGTATGTCCTGATCCCGCGGGTTTTTACAAAAATCTTTTCATAGTGGATCCCTACCATATGCACACTCTCCAAATTTCATGTTTCTGGGACCGGTTGTTAAGTGGTTTGGACTCTGCGTTGATATATAGATCAGTCAGGACTTTGAATTTTATATACTACTAGCTGAGTCCCGCGGTTTCACCCGCGTAAGTCCCTATCTCGTGGGAATATCGGGATCAAAAGTAGCCTATGTTACTCAGGGTGAATGTAGCTTTCTAATTTTCTAATGGTAAAGATTTATTTAAATCAGTCCAGTAGTTTTTGAGTTTATTCATAACAAACATATACAGACATATACACACACAAATACAAATCTTTCCTCTTTATAATATTAAGTATAAGTATTAGTATAGATAGGATTCTATGGTAGTTTAAACTTTTATTAAAACCAAACTTAACTTATAAAAACATAATAAATATTAGGTAAACTAAATTAAAACTAAAACTGATTAAAATAAATCTTACCAAAAAACTTACCACAGCAAAAGTTTTGTATGAAATCCTAAAGTGTAAGAAATATAGATTAGGTAGTAATATTACTGCTCTCCTTTGTGGTAAAGCGTCGGAGAAAAATGGATCGCGTGTTGTCGTCAGTCGATTTGCTGATAGGACGAGAACGATCCGGAATCTCATTGGTTTGATGGTGGCTAAACCAGATTATTGTCCGGGCAAATCCGAAGATTGCTCGTAAAACTTTTAACGGTCGCACTGAAATACAATTTATGCCAGGTTTCTTTATTCAAAATAGTTACGATTCGTTTTTAGTTACGGATCGTTCGTCGCGGTAGGAATGACGTACCTAGTTCTCTTTACAAAATGAATCACAAAATCGTACAAACAATAAACAAAACTAATTACATATACAAACATTTTTTTTCTTCTTATTTTCGTATCGTGTTTCTCACTTAGTGTTTTCAGGTCGCCCTAAGGCTCTAAGTTGACCTAACGACTGCTATCAGATATAACAACCAGGACCAATTTCTTAACGTGCCTTCCGAAGCACGGAGGAGCTTGAGAAAAAAATATCGGTCACCCATACATCCAAGACCGCGCCAAACATTGCTTAACCCTAGCTGGGCCAATGAGCTCCTCCATTTTTTTCTGAAGTGTGGGTAACAATATAATAAATCCCAATAAAATATTCTCAATATTGTATAACTTTTGAACAGTTTCACAACGTTTCCCAAGCCGGGTTAGAAAAAAAAGAGACATGAAAAAAACATACACATATTATTGTTATCATAGCGCGAAAGAGTCATTTGGCTATGAAAACAATCGTTGTATGTTTTCAGATTCCTCTTGTTGAAATACTAGACCCTACATACAGCCAGTAACTAAACTGGAGGGTTACTTCGTTTCGTTTCGATACGACAACGATACTGTCATAACGATGGTTCTACTGTCACCCTACTATCAGAATGTGACAGTAGAATCATCGTATGACAGTATCGATGTCGTATCGAAACGAACCGCAGTAACCCTCCTGAGTCGTATGATATATCTTTACTAATATTGTAAAGAGGAAAGATTTATTTGTTTGTAACGAAATAGGCTCCAAAACTACTGGACGGATTTCAAAAATTCTTTCACAAATAGAAAGCTACATTATCGAGGAGTGACATAGGTTACTTTTGATCCCGATCCCACGGGATTTGTGTCCCACGGGATCGGGACTTACCCCATCCCGTGGGACACAGCTAGTAAATATATAAACCGGGCAGTGTAAATGGATCTCAACTCAACCTTAACAGTAGAGAATAACATCCGAAGGAATACAGTTGTAAACAGTCACTGCGGTACCGCCACGGGAAACTTATCACACGCAGCGATGCTCATTTCATTTTTACGATAGACGTAACAATATTGTATAATCGTTGCAGCGACTTTTTGATGTGAAACATATATAGGCAAGGATCAACCTAAAATTTGTCATGGCGATACAGGCCGTGGCGAAGCGGACGCCTCGCCACGCTTTATGTAGGTACTACACGTAGCGAGTCGATGTTTCATTATTATTTTTATTTCGCGTAAATGTAACATGAAATTGGTTTGAGACATAACCTATGGTGCTTCTTCTCATCCGAGCGATGTTCCCGGTTGCATCCCTCTCGGAAGCCCGGGGTCCGCTAAACCCCAAATAGCTTTTTTTATTTGGGGTCGGCGCAGTAGGAGTCATCATTGACCATACCATCTGCAAATAAATTTGGCAAAATTTTAACGGCCAGCCGCCTGCCAGCAGTGCCAACCCTCCTGGGGACCAAGCAGTTTATCCGCCACCGCACGGGGAGACAGAACTAAAGGTCTCCCTCAGATCCTTTAGTAGCCTTCACGACACTCACGGGTGCTAGTACATAAATACCTCAATGGACGGTAAAAAGAAAAGAAAAAAACTTACTGGTAAACTTTTATATTCACACGATTTGTTATCATAGTTACATTTAAACAAAACATTACAAATCTATCTATCTATCTATTACTATTATAAAGCGGAAGAGTTTGTTTGTTTTTTTGTTTGTTTAAACACGCTAAGGAACCACTGGTCCGATTTGAAAAATTCTTTCGGCGTTGGATAGTCAATTTATTGAGGAAGGCTATAGGCTACTTTTGATCCCGATATTCCCACGGGATCGGGACTTATGCGGGTGAAACCGCAGGGAGCTGCTAGTTACTATTATAAAGCGGAAGAGTTTGTTTGTTTGTTTGTTTGAACGCGCTAATCTCAGGAACCACCGGTCCGATTTGAAAAATTCTTTCGGCGTTGGATAGTCCATTTATTGAGGAAGGCTATAGGCTACTTTTGATCCCGATATTCCCACGGGATCGGGACTTATGCGGGTGAAACCGCAGGGAGCTGCTAGTTACTATTATAAAGCGGAAGAGTTTGTTTGTTTGTTTGTTTGAACGTGCTAATCTCAGGAACCACTGGTCCGATTTGAAAAATTCTTTCGGCGTTGGATAGTCCATTTATTGAGGAAGGCTATAGGCTACTTTTGATCCCTATATTCCCACGAGATCGGGACTTATGCGGGTGAAACCGCGGGGAGCTCTATAAATAATAATACGCGATAAAGACCCGGGAAAATGTAATTATAAAACTTACTGGTGTCCTATTTTAATGTCTATTTTGAAGTCGATATAACTTTCTAAAATATCTAGCTGGCTATTCTAGTCGACAGAGAACAGCCAATGTAGATAAAGTGGGCGCTCCACATATGTCTAGTGAGACTTCATCATTTATTTCAAGAATACCGGTGAGTACCACCACTAGTAGGTAGGGCAGAAGACCCGCTTGTGGCCACTGACCCTTTTTGGTCTTCTAGAATTAAAAAAGTTGTATAGTTAAGATAAAGATAATTACGATATCCGGTCCAGATGAAATAAGTTAAATGTTGCATAATTTACTATATTTAAATCACGTCCAATCATTTACTCATAAAATATACATATATATTTTACCTGTATATTTTATGAGTTTTTAAATTAAAGTTTAATCAAAAGGTCTTTGTTTTATTTGGATGGCCAGAACTGGCACAATATTCCTTTTTTCTTTACTCTAGGTATACATTTATTTTATTTAAGGTAAGTACCTACTTATAAACAAATACAGCTTTGTTAGGCTAGAATAAAATAGTCTTTATGCCTAATCACAACAAAATGTCTTAAAAACAACTATCAATTTTATGAACGCCTCAAAGCAAGAAAACCCTTAAAATGGCCAAAGCCGTGGCATCTGCCCTACTGGGCCATTTGATTTTGTCCGCGTAGAAGTGAAATTTCGAAACAGCTACATATTATCGAGACTAGACATAGGCTCGTATATAAATCTCGATATTTCCACGAGATTAGGAATTATATTTCGAAAGGTATACCTAAAGGCGCGTAGGTGGTTTTCGATACGATTAAAAATACAAAAGGTAAAATTCAGTCAGGTAAAAAGAAAAGCAAGATATTTCTTATCTTATTCTACGAATATTTTGTAGGTACCTTTTGTTAAAATACAATATCTAACTTTCTTACCAAGAATATTGCTTTATAGATTTTAAAAGTTTTTTTTTTAGTTTTAGTTTTTTAATGTTTGTTGTTTGTACCTACTTCCCAGAAGCAGAACTGGCTTGTATGAACGCTTTTGAAAAATATAAATATCTCTTTTTTCTTTTTTTTGCCCCTTTTGCGTTTTACCTCTATCCACTGAACTCTATCGATGGAATTGCTATACCATACAAAATGACATAAGATCTTTGTGCCGATTTGATTTGCGCCATGTTGCGCTGTTGTCGCGCGTTTTCTATTGAAAGCGATGGTGGCCGTCCGTAAAAATAATAGTTCCGTGGACGGTCACCATCACTTAGACCATCACTTAGACTCACATAGAAAACAGCGCAACATGGCGCAGATCAAATAGGCATAAAATTCAGTGCGCGATGTCCTGTCCATATTATGGAGGTCAGTGCCTCTATCTCACCGGATTACCAGTGTTCGCAGTTTCAGGAACAGGGAAGCTTCACATACTATTACTAATTACTATATTATATAATACTAGCTGACCCGGCAAACGTTGTTTTGCCTTATAAATTATAGATAGTAGCCGATTCTCAGACCTAGAATACGAATATAAAATTTGGTAAGAATCGGTCGCGCCGTTTCGGAGGAGTACGGTAACTTACATTGTGTCATGGAAATTTAATATATTAGTAGAAGAAGATTAAATATAAGTATTATATCCGTTGTCTAGTCACCGTAACACAAGCTTAGTCGCTCACCACAGTTGTTCATAGAATTTATTATTTTACTATACTATGACTATACCGAGACCCTCACTCGTGACGACGTATTCATAGAATTGGCCACATGAGTTGGCTACATTGCCAAACTGTCGCCAAGTCTTCTCATCTGAGAGATGTTCCCGGTTGCATTCCTCTCGGGAGCCCGGAGTCCGCTAAACGACGCAGTCGGTAAGTCATCATTAACCATATCGTCTGCAATTAGTTTTCATAATCTTTTTACGGCCGGCCGCCTGCCTGACACCAATCCTCTTAGGGATCAAGCAGCTTATCCGCCACCGCGCAGGGAGAACTTTGCTTATCTCATTCAGATGCCTTAGTCGCCTTTTACGACACCCGCGGGAAGAGATGGGGTAACCCTATTCTATGCTGGGGCAACAAGGCATAAACTGTCGCCAAGTAAGCCTTTCAATAACAATTGTTTGGATACCGTAGCCGGCGACATCGATGACGTATCCGTGAAGTAAGGCCCAAAGGGGGTTTCGTATGCAAAAATACTATTCAAACTACGAACAGAAACGAGATATCTTTTTATCGCAAACGATAAAATAAAAAAACGAAATTCACTTAAAACTTCGCAAGCCCATATGTTTGTAAGGGATCTTGCGTGGATTTGTCTAAGAATTGTGTTATTTGTATCGTCTTAAGCGTAGTCATTCTGATGGGAAAAGTTATAAGTAGGCTGAGGATTGAAAAGTTACAGAATAAGTCTCCGGGAGGCAATAAGACACCAGCGTTTTGCAGCCATTTGTTAAAAGTTGGGGAGAATTCGCGATTTTATTCTTTGTTCTGAGTTTCATTGCGTCTTGTTATTACCTTTCTGTGCCTATCTATCTAGCATCAATTCAGCTATACCTGTACTCAAGTATAGGTTTATGTTTTGAAATAGTTTTTTTTCCGAATACAGATTTTAGGTTACCTAGTTCTCTTCCGCTTTATAATAGTGTACGAGCAAGAGCTCGATATTTATGTTTACGCTGCACTTTTGGTTACTTATATGCATTTTAATTGTCAGTTCAAAGACACTTCAATAAACGCCTCGGACGAGTGCGGACGCGGGTTTCATTTACTCAAACTACCTAACCTCCATATTAGGTGCACTACGAGGATCGCCATAGTACCTATAATAACTACTACTAGATTATAGTGTACGGTGATCGAAGCCCCGTCAATCTGTGTAGACATCATTTACACTAACAAATACTTACTTATAAATGTAACGGGTGGATGCCCGTACATTTTCTTCGAGCCGGATTTGATCGAGGCCGGGAATCTTCTTCTTTTTCTTCCTGCCTTTATCCTTAACTAGTTGCGCCTTGCGGTTTCACCCGCGTAAATCCCGTTTCCGCCGAATTAACGGGATCAAAAATATCGTATTTCCTTTTCCCGGTTTTAAGCAACCTCCCCACCAATTTTAAGCCAAATCGGTACAGCCGTTCTTGAGGTATAAAAAGTGTAACTAACACGACTTTCTTTTAATAAGATTTGCTGTACTATCATGACACTCACAGTCACAGGAGCGTCGTCCGGAATCATTTATAGACAGATCATGTCCTCAAAGCTAGTGTTTGTTTCTCAAAAAGGAGAGCTGCCTCGTGCCCAAGTGACACTACACTACTACACAGTAGTTAAGTCTACACTGACCATCTTCTCATCCGAGCAATGTTCCCGGTTGCATCCCTCTCGGGAGCCCAAGGTCCACTTAACCCAAAATAGTTTTTTTTATTTGAGGTCGACGCAGTCGGGTAAGTCATCATTGACCATACCTTCTGCAATTAGATTTGGCAATCTTTTTACGGCCGGCCGCATGCCTGACACTGAATCTCCTTGGGACCAAGTAGTTTACCCGCTACTGCTCAGGGAGAACTCAAGGTTTTCTAGTCTTATCCAGATCACTTAGTCGCCTTTTACGACCAACGGGAAGAGATGGGGTAAGCTATTCTATGCAGGGGCAGTAAGCTATTCTACACGGCAGTCATTACTGAAACTATAAAGAAAATACAGCTTGTTGTTTGCGGTTATTTATTGTGTTGTTTTACCAAGTTGCTAGTACCCATCAGGCTTGTAGACAACCCCTTGTGGGAACAAACTGCCCTCTTGGAATCGAAACCATTTATCAAACTGAACAAAGAGCCGGTTTAGTTTCCAGTACCTTCTGAAAAATAATTAGTTTTTTCACGGCTTGATGTTTAGTTAACCTTGTCTAAGGGATAGGAAACTATTTACAAACCATTAAGCCGATGGTTAACACCGCCATTTGAACTAGTTAAGATTTTAAGAAAGCCCTGTGCAGGTTTAAGCACCTAAAAATAAAATATAATATTAGTTAAGATTTTTCTTCAGTTTTTGTGAGGTTGATATGTAGTTAAACACAGTTACCTTAATTATGAACGTGGAGTATGGTCGGAGTAATTTTACCACACTTTTTGTTTCTGTGTGTTAACTTTGAAAGTTCTTGTCACGGAATGAGACAAAGCATGTACTCACTACACTTCCACTTCTCCACGTTTATTAATAAGGCTAAGTAAGTTGGTATTTCCTATAGTTTAATGTGTATGACAGATTATATTTTTTTACACACGATAGATAAACCCTTACACTACACATGCACTGCTGCATATGCACTGTACATCAACCGACACGCTCGCATGTAGCCCCATAACTTGAGTTCGAATACATAACTATCTATATTTACATACATATATCTAGTCTAAAAATTTACATAAAAATCCCCAACACGTCCAGAAACACTGCACCGAATGTTTCCACTGCCCTACATTGAGAGTTGTATTGAGTCATAACTTTAATAATTTACATAATAGCACGTGAGAGGCGCTTGTATCGAGCGTCGATATGATACAGAGTACACCATAGATACTGTACGCTTACAAAAGGCAGGAAAAATAAGTGTTATGTATATTTCAGACATCTATCGGGCCATTAATTCTGCGACGACGGACGGACGTTCAGATAAGTAAAGGTACGAGTTGGCAACGGGCGACATGAGACAAGACACTGCTGGTTTCTATGTTTCTCTATAAAACTCCCTACGTAGTCAGCGACACGAAGCTAGCGAGGCATCATCGAGCGAGCGTACGGAATTTCATAGAATTAAGAAACCAGTAGTGTCGCCGCGACACGTCGTCCCCTGCCGCCTCATGTCGCCCGTTGCCAACTCGTAACTTTGGGTGCCACTACCGACGTACTCATCTCTAATGAAAGCCCATGGTGCAACATAACCATTTGCCCCCTTACTTATAAACGATGATAAACAGATGACTTGTGTATTATTTGTCCCTGTCTGTCAACTTTGAAACTTAATGTCGCAGTAAAAGACAAACGATACATACATAGTTTATGCATCTCTTTATCATCGTTTATAAGTCTTACCATGACATTGCAAATTAAACCTAAGGGGGTTTAATTTTAATTAAACTGCAATGATATGCCAATGACATTTTCGATACAAATATTACCTATTCGGAGATTACCCCCAATATACATACATACATACATACATGTTACCAACGTTACCTCTTTATAATATTATTATAGATGATAATAGGCCATCTGATATTAGTAATTTGAAAACGCCACAGTGGGAAATAACTTTTTAATCCACCCATCTGATACCCTGAACGAGAGAAACATATAGGGGACTTTTTATAGAGGTATTTCCATGAAGCCTACTTATGGAAATACCTCTATACTACTCTCTCTCTCGTTACTCTCGGGTGTAAAACCATGGTGTGTACCTAAAGTCGACCGTCTATCGCCAAATAAACTATGATTACCTTAGCTCGCTATTTTTATTGACATAGAAATAAATACAACTTTGAAATGTAACTTCTAATTCAGGGTTTCGGACGCACCACAGAGCTCTGACGACCCCTGTGGCAAAAAGTTAAAAAAGTCACTTTTCGCCATTGAGTTCCTCAATAAGTGGCAACCTATTAGCGGATGATATTTTGATAGTGAGGGTTCGAGGAAATTCTTCTGCCAAATTGCAGAACTTCCTGGTGACCCCTAACAACCATAATTATGGCCAATCGGCCATAAATTTGGTTGCAAAATCCTTGCTGCCCAGTTTATGTGACAACTCAGAAGGTCAAAATCTACCAAGTCAAATGTTTTTTTTAGTTGTTGGAGGAAAACAGAGAAAAGACCCATGTTGCTGAGAAGAAATAACCTGGGTACTGTGCCAATCGTCTTTTTAAACCATAAAACAGCCAAATAATTATTTAAATAAAACAGCTGAAGATGTTCCTTTTGCGAGACAAAAATGTTAATTCAAATCGTTTTCTGAAAGAAGAAGCTGAGTAAAATATACCAAATAATTGTGTGTTTGATCTAGTTTCCTTTATTTTATCTACACTTGAGGAAACAATATTTAAGCGCACCCCCTCGGTACAAATTGGAAACCCCAAGTTAATTATCTCATCAGGATGCTGACACCTTTGGAACATAAATTAAATAAAATGTAAAGGCGAACGAATCAGTCAAGGAACTTGTTCCTGTTTGTTTCGATGAGAAGGAAAACAAAGGTTTTTTTCTGCCAGGTGTTTTTGCGCTTGAGAATTGTTTATTCACTTTCCTTTAACGAGTCGTCCTTACATTTTAATAAGCTCTTTTGACTTGACTGCGAGAGGGTTATGTTTTAAGTTTATAAAATATACTAGCTTTATCCCACGGGTTTACCCGCGCACCCAGTTTTCGCTCCTGTGGGGGCCCGGAATCATCCCAAATTTTAGCCAAATCTGGCCAGCTCTGTTTGCTTGATTGTCCCAGAAACGTTCAAACAAACATCAAAATTACCCATTTTTTATAATACAAGTGGGGCTAACTCATTATCATCCGAGCGATGTTCCCGGTTGCATCCCTCTCGAGAGCCCGGGGTCCGCTTTCCTACTTTTACGTCTCCACTTCGCACGATCTTCGACATCCCGCGTAGTGAGGCCATTTGCACGCATATCCGATCTTACGACGTCAAGCCAGCACTTCTTGGGTCTTCCCAAGTGGGACTAACTAAGCCTGTGTTTTCATTCTTATTGGTCCTGATCCCATGGGAATATCGGGATAAAAATATAAGTAATATAGATGTGTATTTTTCCTGTAAAATATTTCGATCTAGGTATATTTTTTATTTTACAAGTGAAATCTCGAGACTGCTTGTTCTTCATAAAAATATTTCCAGACAGGGAATGATTTGTGTAGGCACTACCATTCTGTCCATTTTTTCTCCACATAAAATAGGTAAGACAAAGGCTAGAGAATTATAATAGTTATTTCATTCAAATGAAAGCAAATAAAGAACAATTTTCATACGCGGTTACACCCGTAAATAGGCTAACTTACGCAAGTCGAATCCGGTCGACTAACTTTGCATTTGGCTCGCCGAAATCTCTTTGTTCCGAAATAACTTGGTGAAACTAATTTTATCTACTCAATTATCTAAAGTTACCAGTAACGTGCCGCGGTTTTACCCTTAAAACTAGTAATTTGTTGGAAATATCGGTATACTTTACTAACCCAAAGATTGAAGAAGTTAATGGACAAATTGAATCAAAGTGGGTAATGAAAAGCGTTCCGATATTTCGACGAAGTATTTAGTAGCTGATGCAAGGTTAATTGAGTTTTTTGCCCAATTGGTTTAACTGAAAAAAAGGCATTCATACTCTTCGAATCAGTTAGTGGCATAAGACATAATATAGGTAATTAAAATTTTTCGTTAACTACTTTTTGTGGGGGCACGCCAAGACAAGCCAGCGAAGCGTACGGGTACTACCTACCTTTTCGTCGGTTTTTTGAAGCGTCATAACTTGGGTTTGGATCTTATTTTCATCGTGTCAAAAACCCACTGTTTTAAATGTGTTAAATCCGCCCATGTAAGCATACTGCGAGGCCCCTGGATTTCTAATTTGCTGCCATCAAATCAACCAGCGTATACGGTTATTAGGGTAGAGGGGGCAGCCAAAACGTTTTCCAGAAGATTTGCCTGATGGTTCATGGTTTGCTCGGGAGCTCCGCAGTCTGGCCTTAGCTCGGGTAAATCATATCCCATCTTTCTAGGTTTACCCTGCAACGGTCAACTTGGGTTCTGAGTTGGGTTTATAAAGTGACATGATAAGTCATGACCAGCCGGGAGACATTCAAACCGATGAAAATGTAACCTCATTGGCTGATCTTTTAAACGATCTGATTAATTTTTAATTATTTTATTACTGAGTTATTATGTTTTATTATTTGTGTTTAGTATCAAAGAGCTATGGAGAAGTAAAATGAATTTCTAGGTACTCAAACCAAAATAATTACAATGATTGCTTTTAATTGCATGCGAACTGATATGGTTAAAATTAAACTCAACATTTTCCTGTTTTAATCCC
This sequence comes from Idaea biselata, assembly GCA_958496205.1. Taxonomy (NCBI): domain Eukaryota; kingdom Metazoa; phylum Arthropoda; class Insecta; order Lepidoptera; family Geometridae; genus Idaea; species Idaea biselata. The sequence goes on along the minus strand of OY292403.1, from coordinate 1,570,796 downwards.
GGTGCTTTTATTATTTTTAGCATATTATCAATGCCCTACATTTTGAGATCTTTACAAATCTCTTCCTCAATACTGGCATGATATGGTTCAGAATATCACTTCAAATCTTTGTAGGTACCTATGCACATAATTACCCACAAAACTACTTTGAAGACCATTAATTAAATTAATGTTCCTACTGTTTAATTAATCTTAAATTAGGTATTCAAGAATTCTAATTCCGTTAATGGGTTATTTAAATTGGTAAATGATATTCCGTTCCTTCGTTTAATAATTTGTGTCAGAAATTATTATTAATTTTGTTAAACAAACTGTTCATAATTAATTTTGTATTGTAAGTATTTTACCTTTCCTCGTGCGTGGAGTATTTGGTGTTGACCAAGAGATTTAAAATAAAGTCAGATCCTGTAGGTAATATAAAATTCAATTATTTTGGTAAAAAAACTAAACTTCGTTTTTAGGGTTCCGTACCCAAAGGGTAAATACGGGACCCTATAACTGAGACTTCGCTGTCTGTCTGTCTGTCTGTCCGTCTGTTTAATTATTTGACACATCTTTCTGAAAATGTTTTAAGTTGACAGTGAAAGTTATAGGTCGGTACTACTGGCAATTTTTTTTATTCGTTTTAGCGCATTTAATTAGAAGCTTGGTTTATTTAATTTAGCTCGTAATTTCTGTAGTGTGTACAATAAAGAATTAATCAATCAATCAATCTTTCTGATAGTAAAACAAAGTTATTATGAGACAAATGTCATCTCTACAGCACTCTACTATTAGATATCTTTAGTTCGGACCTTCTCGGTTAAGAGCCCACATTGCCCAGCCCACATTGTTAAAATTTTCTTTTTGGAAATTTCACGTACAATAACAAGGGGGTATGTACATGAGACATTTGTTTAAACGGGAAGCAAGGGAGTGGACAGACGCAGACGGAAGACTCGAAAAAGAAATGGCCAATAGTTAGAGTAAATTGTCCAATTGGAGATAGTTATTTGTTATGCAAGGCTGCAAAGTTGGTTTTTGCAGCGAGTACTTGTATTGAAAACTGAGCTAGCGAAGCATTCTAGGATTGAACCACGAGCGCAAGCGAGTGGTTCAAATATAGAATGCTGAGCGTCGCAAAGGTTTCAAAGGTACGAGATGCAAAAAACTTTGCTGCCGAGTGAAACACACAATTTTTCACCTCACTTCAGCGAGAAAAACGCTATAGGTGCATTTTTCCGGTAGAAAACTCAATTCGGCACTATATATCGCTTATTGTACCGTAAATAATAAAAATAAGCAAACAATCTCTAAATTGAATAATTCATGAAAAAACCTGCTTGATACTAATGATAGTAAACAATAAATACTACATTGGCAATGCGCAACAATACTTCGTGGTTCGATGCCATGAACAAAAAAAAAAGAAATGAGGTTCCGGTTAGCGCATTTTCAAAGGACTTGCTCATCTCTTTCCACGCTAGGGCGCAAAATTCGATTTTGCACGCAGAAATCAGCGTGCAAAACGATCCTTTCCGAGGTTGTGAGGTGAAAATTAAATTGTCACATTCGGCTTTTTAGACTGTTGTTATTTATTTATTATATTACATCGCACAACGTTGCACACAGCGCAATCTAGCAACTTGAGCTATTGGCACTAGACAAGGGATATAACTACATGAAATACTTTTTTCTAAAAACAAACGTATTTAATTATCGTCTTAGAAAAAACCCTACACAAACATTAAAAAAACAATTTTTTTTTCTTTTTATTTAACATTTGATTTGAATTATTGGCTGTATTCGGAGTATTAAGCCAAAAGAGGGTTGTTCTAGAGGTCTAGGCGAACCACTTTTTATCCTCGACTTTTAGAAATCAGAACTTTTTTTTAAGAAAATTTTAAAGTTGTTTCACTGAAAAACAACAGCTATTTTTGTAAATGAAGGCATTAATGTTTAGATTGTAGTGGTATAAACTTTTAAATAAAGGACACGATAAGGCCAATGACCTAAAACTTTATAAAACAGCTGATTTTCACGTAAACTATGAACTCAACATTTTCGAAAACTACGAATTTCCTTGAATTTCCAAAGTTGTAAAACTTGTATTAGTCAGATTACACCTAACAGACGACAGACGATTTTATCTAAATTATTTATTAATTAGTACTAGATATATTTTACAAAGAGAAATACATCGTCAAAAATTCTCTCATAACAGGATTCGAACCTGTGCCCCTCGCTTGCCGGGCAAGTGCGCTACCACTGCGCCACACGGGAACCCACGTGACATGGTGAATTTATGATTATGATTTCTCCTTGTAAAATATTTCTAGTAAAAATGCCTTGAGCAATAAAAACATAAGAAATATTATTCACTGATTATCAACTATTGACCTCTCATGAGATTAAATAAATTGTCCAATATTTGACTATGGTCCAATTACAGTCGACTTGAAGAACGGCCAATAATTTAGACTATGAAAGTAAACTACAGACTAAACAGTCGACAGATTAAATTCAATTACATTGATAAACAATCCCCAAAGTTCAAATTTGTTAACCGAGCCGTGATCGACCGATTTTACAGTTTGAATCTAAGAGTGATCGACCGATTATTCAGTTTGAATCTACATTGAAGTAACAGCGAGTCCGGGACGACAGTCCTGCTGTGGTCCTAACGGTCATTTAATGCTAATGCGAATTGTGCTCACAATAGGATTACCTACTTAATGTCAAGGCTTCACGCTCCAGTTTAAGTTTTAATTTGCGTTTAGTGAAAATATTAGTGGCCCTTTCCCTAAATAAAGGTTTTGTAGGTAAATGTTTGAGAGTTAGGTTTTGTTTTTTGGGTTTTAGTGGTTTAAGTTCGTACTTATATTGTTGGTAAATGAGATAGTAATTCTCTCTGTCTGTTACGTTTTTACGCCTAGACCGCTGAACCGATTGTGATGAATTTAGGTATAAAGATAGATAGGACCTTAGAGAAAGATATAGATACCTTTTTTCCCGATATTCTCCCGAAATCGTGTTCTTTGTCACGTCATGCCACAGAATACTAAATAGTACAAGTAGTCATGAGTCAATTTCTCAATTCCAACGGAATCGGGATTCACGCGGGTGAAACAGCGGGATGCTGCTAGTGTATGCTGCGAGAATAAAAGAAAAGTTAATGATTGTAAAGATATTTTTCAACTCTCCTGTTCGGAAAGTTACATTTTCATGCGTAGATAACCGGGTGGGAAATTCTCAATTCGTTCGAGCGCCAGAAATATCTCAGGTGAAATGGATGACATTGAGCCCTTGTCTAACAATCTATATTATTCAGAATGTCTTTCTCTGTTTAATAATATATCGTAAATATATCGTAAAGCGATTTTGAAAGTCTAAAACCGGTCATCAACTTTCGAAGCTAACAACACTTCTACGTGCCTATACCCTCGAATAAATTAGTTGAAACCGTATCCGACTAAAGATCCCTCACATAGGTACATTGTTTGAAGAAAGATTACACAACAAAACCGACAAGTACAAGTTTATGTCATAACATCCTCCGGGCTCGCAAATATGTCTTTCAAGGGGGAATTATGAAAATATCGCCGAGATAACTGGTAGTTGGAGACGGCCACCGAAATTTGCTCCTCAATAAGGGTACGGATGACAAACGAGCATCCCGGTGACTCGGCGCAAACTAACGAAATAGATGTTCGTTGGTATCCCTCGGGACATACATACATGGACACGGTTTTTTATTCTATAAATCATGTTATATTACGTTAGCTTCTTGACTTGACGATAAAGGACGTGAATTATTTCGGACGTTTAACGGTCGAGAGATGGTTCAGAGTGAAAACTATGATATTAGAGGGTGATGCCACTTTATACTAATACTGAATTTAGATGTTTGTGTTTATGTCGCGAGCATTTAAACTAATGAACCGATTGTGATGAAACTTGGTATGTAAATAGATGGAGAATTGGATTAACTCATAGCTTACTTTTTATCTCGATATTCACACGGGATCGGAACTTACGCGAGTGAATCTGCGGGGCGCTACTAGTTGTTAATAACATGAAGAGCTTGAATATTAACCCTTTTACTTATTAACGTTGATTATTATTATTACTTATTATTATTATTAACATTATTATTATTATTAATTATTACACCATTGCTTGCTTAGATTCAAAGTCAAATTAGTTTTATTCCTTCAGATATTTTTTTAATTATCGTTTTGAATCGTCCAAAGTATTAAAGACTGTTTATATTATGTCGTTTGGGACTCAAGCATAATGTATTTGTTTGTCTCAGGTTCAGGCATGAGTGGAGAGGCATTCCCGGCGTACGCTTCGATAAAATAATTACCTCTATCGACTGAGCTTTTTATGGTTGGCTATTGAAAAAAAAACTAATTTAAACCGTAATGGAATTGAGGTAATTACCTTTCTGGGGTATTCAAAGGTTGACCTCGATCAAAAAGTTTACATTAAGGAACAAAAACAGATCGCTTAAGAGTAGGTATGATCGTCATTGATCAATCTATACCTAATGTTTTTATATTAGGTATACCCATTTATTCATAAACGGCTATTAAGTCTGGTTTACTTAAAACAAGGTAACCTGGCAAACTTTATTCCGCCATAGAGACAAAGAAAATCCTATGTCCATCTCCTGGTTCTAAGCTACCTCCTCGCCAATTTTCAGACAAATCCGCTCAGCTGTTTTTGACTTATAAATAGTGTAACTAACAAAACTTTCTTTTACACGTATAGATAGATATGTGTTATGACAGGCACGTCTATCATTTGCTGAAGTGCAAAAATTACATCCTACGAATAAACGTTTTTGTAGGTAGTATGTGAGTAAGCAACAAATCGGATTACGACGATGATGACTTGTTTGCAGATAGCTGAAGATTTGAATTAGATCATAGGCTGCTTTTTTTCCGATATTCTCACGGGATCGGGATTTACGCGACTGAAACCACAGGGCGCAGTTAGTTTTAAACTAAAATTGGTTTAATAAGTTTCACACCCATTGAATTAACAGTTTCTATTCCACACTCTCTTTGTGTTCACGTATTTTTACAGCATGTTTTCAAAAAAACTTTATTAACAAAATGAATACATTTTGGCAGGTAATATTTTCATAACAAAGCCCGAATAGCGAGGTCTTATAAAGAACCCATTATCGTCAAAAAAAGTCAACAAAGACGCAAACAAACCAATCTCTTAAATATATTTTTACGTAAAAATTGATAGCAGCTTTTATGTAAATAGGCGAGGAGACGCTTGCTACCGAACCGTCTACGTCTCTCGATGTCTGGGATAACTGAATTAATAAAATAAAAACTACCAAGTTTTGTTGCGACACGGAAACCCTCGGATCTTAGGTAATCCTAATCGAAGAGTTGGTTTACACTGTGCAAGCTAGCGTGCGAGCTAAGTGCGTATACAGACAGAACGCTAGCACTAGTAGACCGCTATTTGTTGTTTAATTTGGGACAAACGTTGGCGTTAAAGATGGACATTTTGTTATTTTGTCAGCCAGTTTCTGCTTATAGCTTTCTTTGTGTAGCTGTTATTTGCGCCGATCGGCATCGGTAAGCGTTGGTAGATCGGCACTGCAAACCAGCGTTCTTTCTGCATACGCACTAACGTACTAGTCGGCGAAGGGCTTCCGGCCCATAAGAACTAATTCCCAAAATGTCTACCTAATCAATAGGACTGAATCTCATAATGCCGGAAATTGAATACGCATGCATTTTGTAACAACTGAAGACCATAATGTCTTTTGCTCAAAACGTTCTAGTTCCAAAACAGCTGAATCCCGTAATGTCTGAATGTCATCTATCAAACAAAATCAAGTGGTCAATCAACCTACCTACATTGTGCATTGTGGCGGATCCGGAATCAAAAATTTCAGGCATTACGGGACAAATTCGTTTTGAAATATAGACATTCAGAATTTCAGGCAATTCGGGACAAATTCGTTTTGAAATATAGGCTTATTGGTATCAGTCATTGTGAGATTAAGTCGTACCGATATCAGACATTTTGGGATTAAGTTCTTATGGACCGGAAGCGGCGAAGGGTAGCTAACACTGAAGTAACTCGCATTGTTTAAACGTATTGCCGTCATTAGGTCAAGTTAGAGGCCCTATGGCGACCTGAAAACTCTAACAGTGAACCACATCTCTACGCGAAAAAAAGAAGATAAAGAATATACCGTGCGGGTGACTCGTGGGTGCGAATACCGTGTATTGTGTTGCATGCTACTGGCAATGTACCGAGCCAATGGCGTATAGGTATCTGTCTAGCTCAGACAGCAGCTCGAATGGTAGCTTGCACTGTGTAAACAGTCTATTACCTACAATTCGAATCACTCAAAAGGTTCAGTCAGATAACTTACCCGACTCTGGTAGAATTATATTTTTTCCTACTATGAATTGTTAGGGGTTTTATTGAATTGGAGTGAAATAAAAATATAACTAGTAGTTCTGATGTACTTAGCAATATATTTTGTACCTTGCGAGTACAAAATGCTAAGTATGGCGACTACAACTTTTAAAATGTTTCCCATTGAAGAGTTTGCAATGAAAAGGTGGTTCCAGGTGCGCTATCAATCCGTACCTTGTAATAGCAACTGTATACTAGGACGAATTCAAAAAGTGAACTATTTACTTGATTTTGATAAACATTTCTCTTCATCACTCCAAAGATAGGTACTGATTAGATATTTACAAAAAAATATGAGAACAATTTGAATCTACCATCTCTCAAATAAAATAATATCACATAGGTAAATGAAAAAATCATTGCAATCGGATCTTAATGGCGAAGATATAAATTATCCCATTTGTTGGCGAAATACCCCCCAATCAAAAATCCACCACGACAATATTTAAGTTGGGCTCGTACACAACAAACGTGTTTTTTCGTAATAATGATATGGAACCCTTCGTACGTATTTAAGTCAGCCTCGTACATGACCGGTATTTGAGACCTATTTGTATTTCTTTGACGCTTTGAAGCGCTTCCGTGTGAGTTTCAGTAACATTTTTGAGAATCAAAATGTGAATAAATGAAAAGGTTTCATTTTTCTGAAAGCGCTATGTGATACACGTAAGTGTTTGCACAAAAGTTAACTTCTGAATACTACAGGCCTGAAAGATTTTTCCAATTTGGAGAGAAAGGCTCGAGTACGGAGGTCACAGAGCGAAATAGTAAAAATACATTTTCTATACGTGTCCGTAACTTTTCATACCCAAGGGACAGTGCCCGAACATGACATATAAACGAAAATGCCGTTTCGAGCTAGAAAAATGTACCTACCACCAAAAGGCCGCGAATTTTGTGTTCTATATCTAACGTAACACCTAAAAGTTTACTGAGCAAATGTGCATCACAGAAGTTGTTTTTTCTTAAAACTTTTCCTGGTTGATGACTACGTACATATGCTGATGTGTACCAAATATCAGCTCGATCTGTCTTTCACGTTTTGAATTTTTAACGAAGCAAATTTCAATAAATTTTGTATTCTCGGGTGCTATGGTTTTAAGGATAAGCATTGGTACACTACAATCTATCCCCCTTATTTATAAACGATGACTAACTTTATGTAACGTTTGTCTTTTACATGTAACATGAAGTTTCAAAGTTAACAGACAGAGACAAACGTTACATAAACTGGAAACATAATTTGGAAAGTGTGTTCTTTGTGGTGTGCAGGTATCCACTAAGAAGAGGGCTTTTGAAAAGATCCGCGAAATCGGGACTTACGCAGGTGGAACCACGGGACTCTGCTAGTCGTTTATAAGTTTATAAAATATTACGTCCTGACTGATTGAAAGGATCAATGCAATTTGATAAGTGTGTTCTTTGATTATATTGACATCCGATAATAAAGGGTTTTTCGAAATTCCCACGAGTTCGAAACTTACCCGGGTGAACCGCGGAACCCAGCTAGTCTCCTATCTCTCAAGTTTGGGGCATTATTAGGACGTCCTGAAAACTCTAACACTAGATGAGGTACCAACTACTACACGAAAAGAAGAAAAAGTAATCAACGATTCATAAAATCTTCAGGTTAGTTATCGTCAAATAAGAGAGCTAAGGGCGCCTTCAATTTAGACGTTTCGTGTCGGACCGCTGCAGTGCCGAAGCGGTGCGTTTGTCGTATGGCGCACGGACGGTCATTTGTTTTCATACAAAGTGCACGGAGCGGCAACAGTGGGGCGTCGGTACCGAGAACGCACGACGACAGGACGGCAACGCCACAAACACCATGTGTTCATGCTGCTGCTGTCAAGTGAATTTAAACACCTCTAGCATACAAACGCACGGCAGTCAGATACGCTTTCAATTTATGCGTTTGGTATCGGACTGCTACCGTACTGCACCGGCACGGCAGCAGGTTATAACCAGCGGCACGGTAAATGTGCGACAGCGATCCGACACGAAACGTCTAAATTGAAGGCGCCCTAAGCTGGCGCTATGAAATACAAGTATCGTATGTTCCGGGAACCGATCGGTCATTCGCCTCGCGCCCCGTCCGTCAATGTCTCCCGTGATGAAACACTACCACTTATCTCGATGACAGTACGACCCGGACGAATTTACTAGTTCATGTAGAATTAGATTTTAAATTGCACACGCAGAAGTTAGGTTACCATTTATCTTCATTGTAATATCGAAAAGGTTGTTAATTGATATCTATACTCTATACTAATATCATAAAGAGGAAAGATTTGTATTTTTGTGTGTGTTTGTATGTGTGTGTGTGTGTCTGTATGTTTGTTACGAATAAACTCAAAAACTACTGGACCGATTTCAGAAATTATTTCACCATTAGAAAGCTACATTCACCCTGAGTAACAAAGGCTTCTTCACATCCCCATATTCTCACGAGATCGGAACTTACGCGGGTTAAACCGCGGGAATCTGCTTGTAATTAATAATAACCTAACAAAATCATCGCATTATTGGTTTTGTTTTAAGCGCAAGGAGACAAGTTAATTCGCACTAGTTATCGGTTGCTTTCCTGTCCGAAATGTACAAAACTTTGTTCTTGGCAAAAACACGGTTTAACAATTTAAATAGATAAGTCGTAGCGTGCTGATCGCGGATAGGAATAAGCACCTCCACTGGCAAAGGTTAGAAGTTATTTTAAGAGATTTTGTTTGAACAAAAACTGAAATACCAGTAAGGCAATATAAAATTAATAATAAATAACCCCTTTATTTTTAAACGATTATTAACAGAAGCATAACCTCTGTTTCAAAATTGACAGCCAGAAACAAAAGTTATACAACTTTGTCACCTGTTTAACTTAATCAACGTTTAAGTAAGGGGCAAAATATTAAACTTTACGTACAAAAGTCAGACTATGGAGTCTGACTTGTGTACGTAAAGTTTAATGCGAACTCAGTTTTCCGAAAATGTTGCATGAATCTTTTGAAGACTTCCGACATTCTTGTTGATTCGTATTGCAAAAGAGAAGTACGAAAGTTTGCAAGCTACCTAATATCGATATTATTCGGATTAAGATTTTATTTTTACAGGGCCCGCACCACAAGGTTTTCCAAAATATTCATTCGAAATGGAATAAAACTGAGATACATTTCGTTCATTTTTACAGCGTAAATTACTTTTTATTGGGAATAATATAAAAGAAATGAGATGTAAACTAGTAATTTACGTTGGAAAAATAAACGAAACGAAACGAATGAATATTTTGGAAAACCTTGTGGTGTAAAAATAAAATCCTTATCCGAATAAAATCGATATTAGGGTAGAAAACTAAATTTTTCATAATTCAATTTTGTTTTTATGTTTGTATGGAAATGATGACAGTACCCACCCTCTTAAGGTGGTCTTCCCACCTTTCTGGTGGGATTTAACCCACGTCTGACCTTGTAGAAGGTTTTTGAGGCAATGAAAACCACTGATTTTTAGGGTTCCGTTTTTCGCCATTTGGCTACGATTCGATAGATTCGTCATGTCTGTCTGTCCGTCTGTCCGTCCGTCCATATGTCACAGCCACTTTTCTCCGAAACTATAGGAGCTATACTGCTGAAACATGTAAGTAGATGTATTCTGTGAACCGCATTCCGATTTTCACACAAAAATAAAAAAAAATAATGATTTTTTTGGGGTTCCCCCAAAAATTCACAGAACTGAAACTCAAATAATTTTTTTTCATCAAACCTATACACGTGTGGTATTTATGGTTAGGTATTCCAAAATGATATTGAGGTTTCTAAAATATTTTTTTTCTTAACTGGATAGTTGGCGCGAGAGACACTGCCAAAGTGGTAAAATGTTGGTCCCCCCCCCCCCTGTAACTTCTAAAATAATGGAATGATAAAACTAAAAAAAGTAAATGATGTACATTACTATGCAAACTTCCAAAGAAAATTGGTTTGAACGAGATCTAGTAAGAAGTTTTTTTTTAAAACGTCATAAATCGTAAACCGCATTTTACCTTTCAAAACAAAACCTGTTGTATAGATAATGGTACGGAACCCTTCGTACGCGAGTCCGACTCGCACTTGACCGGTTTTTTATTTACATTACCCTTTTACAAAAAATACTTTCATGAAACTACAGAGGTCAAGATAGATGTCTTAGGGCGACTTAAGACTTTCACTAGGTGAGCGAATTAAACTAAATTGGTGACTGTTAGTTGCGCCGTGTCACCGCCTTTGGTTTCCCGAAAAAATACGACCCTTAAAATTTGGCAGGCCCTAAACTGTTTTTGACCCGACTGCACTTAGCAAAGAAGGGTTATGTGTTTATCAGTCTATGTGTAGGTATGTTTGTTACTACTTGGTGCTCCAGAGGCTAAACAGATGGACCGATTTTAATGATTTGTACGCCAATCGAATCGTCATATTATTCGACTGGCTAAGTGTTCAATATTTTGACTTAATCCAAGAGACTCTCAAAATAAAACAATGAACATATTAAAATGACTACGCTACATAATGGCCCCTCGAATCTCCGTAATTAAATTTAATTATTTCAGTTTAGAAAGTATAGTAAAATGGAGAAACAACTAAAACAACAATCATTTTGTGTTGTTGATTCAGCGAAATGCCGGGATGCAAAGATACTTAAGTTGGACTAGAATAGACGCAACGTTTTAACCTTTATTCGCACTTTTAAATCAAAACCGTCACTAGAAGAAAAAAATACAAAAAAAAACATTTCTGAATTGAAATTTCATCTTATAGTTTTCGGTTTCGATTTAACTGTGCCATATTATTTGGCTTATTTTATGGGGCGGTGTGTTTGTATAATATGTAGTACCTAGATAAATACCCTATTGAACTCGTATTCAAACTATTCGTTTCGTATTCAAACCCGTACATTTAAATATCTCGTAGAGATGCCCCGACTTTTTTTTAAGGACATTTTAGGAATTTAACATTTCGGGAAGTTTAACATTTTAACATTCTAGGAATTCAATATTTTGACACTAATGTCAAAATATTGAATTCCTAGAATATTGAATTTCCAAAATGTTGAACTCCCCTTTTCAGGGTAAAACCTCTAGTGAATCCGTTAACCTCCCTCACCTTTATCTTTTTATCAGTTTAACATCTGTCATTAGAAGATCTCTAGAAACCCAAATAATGAAACACAGAAAAAAATATGTTCTCTCTTTCCCACTGCTGATAATTATCATCGTAGTGATAATGAAACGAAATATTTCGTCTTGTCGACGTTTGTTGTTATAGCAATCACGATAGCGGAATTGATAATGAAAATGTTTTGTTGATACACAGAATTAAACATTATCTTTATAATAGCTTTTATTTTGTAAAATGGCTGTAGAAAACACAAGCAGAGTCCCGCGTTTCACTCGCGTAAGTCTCGATCCCATGGGAATATCTAGATTAAAAGCCTCTGTTACTCTTCGATAATGTAGCTTACTATTGGTGAAAGAATTTTTGAAATCGGTTCAGTAGTGTCAAAAATTACCCGGAAAATACATACATAATTGTTACCAACGTTACCTCTTTATAATATTAGGCCGTATACAGAAAGAAAGTTGGAAACTTATAAGCGCTGACAAGCGCTTGTCAGCGCTGGTCCGTTCTACACAAAGGAAGCAGGTTGAGGCAGAATGTCGTACTCATCGGACGATGTTATGACGTCAGCCGCCCAGCGCTGGTGACCCGCGCTGGAAAATGTATGAACCCGCGCCGATAAGCACCGACAAGCTTCAACACGCGCTGGTCAGCGCTGGGCGGCTGACGTCATAACATCGTCCGACATTCTGCCTCAACCTGCTTCCTTTGTGTGAACGGACCAGCGCTGACAAGCGCTGACAAGCGCTTGTCAGCGCTTATAAGTTTCCAGCTTTCTTTCTGTATACGCACTTAGTATAGATAAGCACCTAGTCATCTAAAACGGGTTATTCTTGCTTTTTGAAAAAATGCTTTCAAAACTTTAGTACCTACCTGGCGGGATTGGAACCCGCGACTACTGGTAATCCGAACCAGCGCGTTTGACCGCTTTGCCACGGGTAACCCTTAATATGGGAAAAACATTAAATTTAGAACAAAAAATAATATGGAGCCGTGTGCTGTGCCAATGAAGATCTGCCTCGGCATAGGTTGCGACTACAGGGGCAGCCACAACGCCGGTCAAGATGGCGGCGGCTTACATGTTACACCAATAAATGTTCAACTACCGTCATGCTTACAAAGAATCCATCCCAAACCGTCAACTTAGGATGAAACCATCAGTATACACCCGTATCTGCTCAAGTTGCGATAAGAAAATATACTTTCCTTTTTCTGTACCCTCATCTCGTCCCGATTTCGTCTTCATTTTGCCAACTTTCTCAACCGCATTGCTTAATACAATGTAATTTTTTCTCTCTAACTCGCTCGGGTTTCGCCAGATTATTTTTTTGTTGCAAACTTTAGTTGTATTCGCTTAATTTGGCTTTCTTGTCGAACATGTTTAAGGCGAAGACTTGCGGAATTTGAGTGTGGATTTCGATAATCCGCAGAATTATAGACCTCCTTTTCTCTCCATACCGAGGTTGTCAGGAAGAGACCACTTTTCAGTGGTAAGGTCGCCTATTGTGCCACTCTAGATTAAGGTTTTTTACTTTATTTGATTGTAATTTATTTTTGGTGAGAACAATAAAGCGTTCTATCTATCTATCTACAGAAAATGTTATCGGTATTTTGTCTTCATTTTTGTAGTTTTTGATAAACGATTGGTTATCAATAACACAAAAAATAACAACTCTTTAAAACACAGGCGAACGACCAAACGAAGGAAAATTAAAGCCGACCAAAAAACGAAAGTCTTTACTATGAGCCTACTAAATTTTTTTTCGAACCATTTCATTTCATTTATTTCTCAAGCAATATTTACATTGTGTCGCAAAATTAAGGTAATTAAAATTAAATTAAGGAAGGTACAGTGGCCGGCAAACAAGTTGTAAAAAAAATCGGACCACTAACTTCAATTCCAAATTAAAATTTTCTTTTGACACTTTATCTCATAAAGTTTTCGTTCATCCGGAATCGCTGAAAGAAGTAGAACCATAGTAGATACACGGCCGAGAACAAACAAGAAAATTATAAATCGTTTTTTTAATTTCAGACTACGATCTGACGTTTTGGTTCTTTGTATTTGACATTTTTGCTTCAAGAAGATGTGTCAAATCGTAGTCTACAATTAAAAAACTTTTTCCTTTAAAACAAAATAGCGCCATAGTACGTGTATCACAAATTGCAAAGAGAAAGACAAAGTACTCGACTTTGGAAAACTAGTCCTGCGAACACAGTTTTTTAGATTCCTCAATTCTGTGCCTTAATTTGGCTTTCTTGTCGAACAGATTTAATTTTGAAAGTCGACTTCGTTATTGTGCAAAAGTTTGTTTTGTGCCCAATCAAGATGTACAATTCTGCTACATTTTGTTAAGGCGAAGACGGTAGGACACGCTTTAATGAGGACCGTCAATAATGGGTCATATAGACAGGGTCAATCCACTATCTAATACGGCATCATGTAAATAGAGAGTCATTGACGACCATTGAGAGTCATTGAATAGAGAGTTTGACGACCTCTGTGGCGCGTCGTGCGAAAGCGCGATTGCAATGCAGAAGGTTGCGGGTTCGATTCCCGCCGGGTGCAGGTATTTATGCTTAAAAAATAAATATTTGTGTCTGGTCTGGGTGTCCCTCTATGTATAATATGTATGTATTTACAAAAGAAAAATAAACATAAGTATTATATCCGTTGTCTAGTCATCGTAACACAAGCTTAGGCGCTTACCACGGGGCTAGATGGCGCTGTGTGTTGTTCACAGAATTTATTTATTATATTATTTATTTACTGCATTAGATTGTTTTCAGGTCAATTATTTAAGGAATTCAGTGGCTTTGCTGCCTTATCTTATAGGTACTTAAGATAATATGTGTGTCAGAAAATGATTTTCTCAGACAAATTACTTCATGTTTCGGAAGGCACTTTAAGCAGTTGGTCTCGGTTGTTACCTCTGATAGCAGTCGTTTGGTCAAGTTGGAGGCATTAGAGCGACCTAAAACTCTAACTCTAGTTGAGCCCCACCACTACATAAAAAGAAGAAGAGTTCTATTTATAAGTCGTAAAAATCTATTTATGAAGTGATTATGAATCAACTTTAGAGTACAAAAGGCCATAATTTCTACTTACATACTCGTACATTTCCCATTGCATTGGCGTCTTGGTAGATTACCTCGGGACTCGACCACGTCAAAATTATCCTAAAGGGTAAAATAAGACGCGTCTCCTTTATTTCAGATTGTTTTATTAGTACTATCTTAAAACGAACTTTTAAGTAACATATTTAGACTACATTTTGATAGTTTTACACAACCCTTTCGATAACTACTTTCGACAGTCAATGATGAAGTTTAGGGCCAATACAAACTGCAGATTCTTTATCGGTCGATAGCTTTTTAAGCTTCTATTAGAAGGCAAGCGTTATGTAACATTACAGATCAGATAATAATAATATCATAATAAAATTATATTATTGAAAAGGGCCTCTACGTGTTGGCTTCGGCTACACGCACGCCTTCCAAAAGTCTGGGGTTCCATAGACCCGTAATGCTGGACGTATGTCATAATATTTTGTGATTTAATCAGTAAAATAATGAATATTCTTAATAATTTGTCCGATATTAAAAAAAAGCATTACTCTACTAATTTGCTCACATAAAATTTGACGCAGGTATAAGAATGTAAAACGTAGCTTAATGTTTGTTGAAACATGTTATTATCTCCAGCTATTTATATTTACAGATTCAGTAGTTTTTACGTTAATCAACAAATATAATATCATCTATACACTTAAATAAAACACTACAACACATTTACATAGATTTTTCTTCACTTTTCACGATACTGATATAAAATTGAACTCATGTTTTGGTTTAATTTGCTGCTATTATTATTTTTAGCACTTTTCAATGCTCGACGACGTTTCGAGGACTTTACAGAACCTCCTGATCACGAATAGTCACGGGTCCCCGGGTGAAACAACAGGCGTTGATAATGATAAAAATAATATGAGTTTCATTTCACATTTACATTTAAACATATTATATAGTTTTATAGAAGGGTTATGTGCTACATAAACTTGGATGCCAACGATTAAATCATACAGCTATCGTCAGATCAAATAGTCTGCTGCCTGTATTCGCTCTTAACCACCGCTTCGCCGAATACAAATTAACATTACATAAAATGTACTTTTGGCTGTTAATAAATTACTTACAAACATTAATGATATAACGTCTCTCAGTTTATTTACATTATCTAATTTATTTACAGAGGCCGATATAATATTTACAGTAATGTTCAATTAATTAAAATTTTATTAAATTTTACGACTTATTTTTAATTAACTTATAGTCTGTCGAGATGTTGATACAGAGAGAGATATTTTATTAATATTGTCAAGTAGCTACAAGGTTGTAGCAAATAAAGGGGGTTTCAGACTTACGATATTTGTCGCGCGTTTTTTTAAATCACAGAGCTAAAACTCTGCTCTGAAATGCGTGACAAAAAACGCTTGTCTGCAACCACTCTAACAATCTGAATAAAAACTAAATCTTTGAAAGAGTTTGAGCTCGGATTCTGAGAATCGAGTCCAAACTTGATGGAAAATGCAATATTGTTAATATACCTATTTACAGTACAATACAAGTCGCATGAAGCCATAATTCAAAGAAACAAAAGTGAAAAATACATGTTCTGAAAATAATCGTCATAGAAATTACATAAAAAATACGAAAAAGTATAACTTCGACATGGACCAACGCTGTGACCGAATGGTGGCAGAGAGACGCGAAAAGACCTGTAGACAGACCACCAGTCCGATAGATTACATCGTACTTAGTAGAAACTGATAAGCGATGGATTCACCTAGTAGAATACTGAACGTAGTGGCAAACAGTAGGTGAACGAAAGGCTAAAATGATGATGAATCATGATAACTTTAACAAGAAATAAATAGCTAGGTACTGTTATTTTTATAAATGTTTCCAAAAACTATTTTTACCCACACTAAGGAACAGTTTTTCCTGTACATTACCGTTAGTGTGGTAAAGCTATTTAAATAATAGATTTAAAAAAAAGCCCACCAACTAGGTAATCTAAGGTTTAGAACTCTAACGAATTCAAAATAATCAAAGAACTGCAAGGTTTCGAATTTCAAAAGACTAGACGTTATCAGAAAGTCCACTACCTTAGCTCATCGTTACGACTCCTTCTCTGAAGCTTGAAGCGTACCTAAAGCTTAAAGTAAAAGAGAAATCTTGGAACCAGAACTGAAATCCATACGATTTCCAACGTTTTACGATCGAACGCTCAATCGTAGAAAAGAAGGAATATAAAGTTATCTTAAAACCTGGATAACAGATTTCTCATCGGCCGATTTTTTGACATGAACGTGTCGACAAATATTTTTTTTAGACGATCAGAAATGATTTCGCAAAAGTTTTTGCAAATCCTACATCGGAATTTGTATGAAAAGTAGCCCATATAGTCCAGGATCCCTGGTACATTTTTGAAATTGATTACTATCAAGCTATTTTTCCGTGAGTAGCTTCATTTTGATGAGACGGAACTCTCGATTGTGGTAGATAACAGAGTTAGAATCCGTACTACCACTTTTGAGCGTAGCAACGGGATAACACCGGGATAACGTACCACGCAATTTGTAGGACATTTTGATGGTTAAATAATAGTAATAGTAACTGGAATAATAATATTATGTCCATCTCAAGTCTCATTTATCTTACCTAAAATATATCAAGATTGGTTCAGTTGCTTATTTTGAATGAAAACGTAGCGTTTATTATATTTACAGACCAGTTACACAGTATATTAATGAGTAGTTAGTTAGTTGGAGTAGTGTGATTGTTGGGTACACAACCAGAAATTCCCAAATACGCAGCTGCGAGTCGCATATTCGCGGTTTAATTTTGCATACTTTTGGTGCAAAATTATAAGTAGGTAAATTACGGAAATTACTGAACAGTAAAATATGGTAAACATAGTAGTAAACATTGGGTTGTTGGGGCCCCAGT
The DNA here is from genome assembly GCA_958496205.1 of Idaea biselata. Lineage (NCBI taxonomy): Eukaryota > Metazoa > Arthropoda > Insecta > Lepidoptera > Geometridae > Idaea > Idaea biselata. The sequence goes on along the minus strand of OY292403.1, from coordinate 1,553,205 downwards.
GCCAGGTTGTTTTTATGGGAATGTCGGGGGGTCTGATCGATGCGACCGGTGATCCCAGAGCTGGTGGTTTCCTGTCTCAGCGAGTTAGTCTTGCTATTCAGAGAGGGAATGCTTCAAGCATCTTGGGGACGATGTCTCGGGAGGGTGTCGTCGACGACGGCTTTTTCTCATTTTGATTTTAAGTTTTTTTTTTTTAATTTATCACCATGCTTATTGTTTTATTTTTTGTACCTATGTTGTGAAATAAATGAATTATGGTTCGTAAAATATGTACGATTTGGAACCGATCAATATCATCGGTACACATTCCTCACCGGTCGATTTAGAGTCACCAGTCTGCGTCAACAGTCAATCGATAGAAATGCTCAGGAATATAAAGTCATCTGACTCTCGTCGGTTACAGACTGCAAACCAACAATTCCGTATGCACATATAAACGACTGGATTTCCCTGAATGATATTGCGTTTATTTCAATTTCATCATTTAATTTTATACAATTATACCGAAGCTTGTTAATGGAAATCTCTATACAAACTTAACAAACGTAATCGACTGTTTTCTCCTTGGATAAAGACATGTATGTATGGAGAATGAGTGATAGACTTTCCTCTCAAAACCAATATGAGATGTTTTTTAAACTTTTCATATACTATTTCCATTACCGGGACAAAGAGCTATGATTTTGATCTCTTCACACATATTCCACTGAACCGATAGCTGAATCTTTTTGGTATAAATGGTCTAGAGAATAACAAATAGACTATTAAAGGAATTTTTGACACAATATTCAAATAAAATAAAATAATTGACTATATTCCCGCTTCGGTGTTCCCTCACGACCAAGACCATTGTAACATGGTTGAAACGTCGAGGTAAGAAAATAAATAATAATACGCGATTAAGACCCGGGAAAACGTAACTTTGAACTAAAGTTTTTCATTTTTCATTCAATTTAAATTTTTTACTCATAAAAATAATATTTATAAAATACTTTCTTGACCACAAATCATAATTGAAAGTTCGATGCACTGTCTACGCAGCAAGTTATCTCCAACAGAGCTTAGTGGTAATATCCCGATGTATTTGCACAGCTTGATTGAACGCAAATAAAGCGGCGAAGAGAGCAAACCTACTGCGTTAGTAAGGAGACTGGATGCTTATCGATTGACTATACGACAACAGAAACAATTTACATTTTTAGTTTTTTTTTTAAGTTATGACACTTCGTCTACGGGTTAAGGGGACAGTCCACCTACTCTTTTCTCCATACAAACTTAACAAACGTAGTCGACTGTTTCCTCACTGGATAAAGGAATTAGAAAAAATATGTTTATGCCATACCTAAGTCCTATTATCAGCCTTGACCAAGCCCCTACGTTTTGATTTTTTTTCATACCTATACAATATTTTCTGAATTTTATTTCTATTCTAATTCGAAAATGATAAAAAAAAAACAAAACGTAGGGGCATGATCATGGCAGATATAGGTTTTATGGCATAAACATATTTACTCTAATGTCTTTATCCAGGGAGGAAACAGTCGACTACGTTTGTATGGAGAAAGAGTAGGTAGACTGGCTGTCCTCTTAAAGCTCAAAATACACGATGACACCTCTTACACTTACTCTACATCACACATGTATAAAGAAATTCGTGCATGTGTGTGTATTATCGTGTAGTTTGAGCTAAACTGATAGGAATGCCATAAAACACTACAAGACGCAGTAATTTGATACTTGTTACAGTACAGATTTTTTAACAAGAAGCAATTATACAAAATATACAATTTGTAGATAAAATACCAAAGAAAAATGTTGTTTGGAAGACCTTCTGTTTTTATTTCCTTTTTAAACTGATGCTAAAATGTCGACTTTTATAACGATTGTATAAAATCTAGATAAGCTTCATTATTTAATTACGTTCATTTCATACAAAGTGTGTTAAAATTAAAATAAATTAAATAAGGGCACAATAAATTGAAACGGTGGTAGATAAATATATTAATTTGTTCTGATATGAATATTATTGAAACAGTAGGTAGGTCACACACATCACACAAATAGTCCGCTGAAATTTAATTATAAAACAATTACTATTAACTAAATAATATTACCCATTTTCCTACTAATATTATGAGCTGGGTGACTTGCGCAGCTATGTCGAACTAACTAATCCGGATAAGCAAGCCCGAATTAGCGAGATTTCGACATTTTGTGTTGAAATTTGCTAATCCGTGATAGCTAATTCGGATTAGTTAGATCGATGTAGCATTATAAGCTGTCTCAATCTTCTTACTTACAATCGATGATCAACAGCTGCATAACCTATGTATCGTTTGTCTTTTACTGTGACATGAAGTTACAAAGTTGACAGACAGGGACAAACGATACACTAGTCATCTAGTCTAGTCTAGACACTAGTCAAACTTAGTCATCTGTTAATCATCTTTTATAAGTAGGTACCTAATATGTAAGTTTAAATGGTTGACTGTCATTATCTGTAAAACGGCCGAACTGATTAAACTGAAATTTGACACATGACATGTAGTTAAGGCAGGGTACTTTTTATTCAGGTATTCCCACGGTAACCACGCGGAAACGGTAACCACGCGAGTGAAACTGCGAGGCGATGTTAGTAAACAATCATTATGAAAGTACGTTTGCCTTAAGGCATTAATTAACACGATGACTAGTTAGTTGCATTGCAAGCACCTGTTAATAACAAAAAAAATACGTTTTATACTTTTTTTACTAAATTGCTGAGCAAGTTAGAAAATACGCCAATCGCTCTCTATTAGTCTGCGTAAAAAATAATCAAAATAGGTTCATAAATAATTACACTTCCTCTTCAAATCACAATCTTAACACATAAAAACTAAATTATCGTTGTCTGTTACCTATTCTAAAAGATTTACAAACATCCAGCGCTGAATAGTCATCTTTTTCTGTACTGACAACGCGAGAAGACTTTGAAAAGGTGGTGCATAGCGATTATTGAAAGGGGGATGGTGAAGTAGCTGACATAGTTAACGTTTTGTACGATGAAAGTAAGGAGAGTTGCGAAGTGGTACTCCGAATGGGCCATGGTAGCGAGGGTCACCATGGTGGTAAGAATGTATTTGTTGAGACGCGGCGGGGTTGAGCCAGAACTCTGCATTGCAGCTGGACGTTCTCCGCTCAGCACGTGCACTATTACTGATGCAGACTCTGTTGAACAGAAATATTTTTATATTAGTAAACTTACAAATATTATTAAATAACGGGGTATTTACCCCGTTATGTTAGAATTCGTTTTTGACAGAGCTCGATATTTAGCCAGTAATTTCAACTGCCTTGTTCACGAGACTAAATATTGCGAGTAGGTGATGCTGATGACAGTTGGGGGCATCCATATCGAACTACCTCCTTCCTAATTCGCGTGCCGCGCCTTACTACGGGTTCCCTAATATTTGTAGTGAAAACAAACATGTAGTTTTAAAATTGTATAAATAAGAAAACTTTATTAACATATTTATAAAAATAGAATTTAACAAAATGAATCCAAGTCCTCGACACTTGGCAGCGAGCCCAAAATGCTGGCCGCATTGCCACGCTGAATGTCAATGCTTTTTATTTGCGCCAAATACAGTCCAGCATTTAAGTCTCGCGTTGTCTCTACCAGGCGTTCAGACAAAAAAGTTTAAGAAGAATATAGGAATAGGTAAAATATAAGAAAAATGTATTTGCGCGGCGATCGCCAAAAATACTCTATCAAAATCTCTTAATCCGTTTCATACAGAACAGACCCACAGACACATCTCAAATTTATCACACATCTTTTTCCTTCGGGCTTTAAAAATACGTGCGCTATTGACATCGCTTTTACGGTGAAGGGAAACATCTAGATTTACAGACGTTTAATTTTAATTGACCTTGAGAATGGGCTATAAAGACACATCCCTGACAGACCAAGATCAGTCTGGTGGTGAGAGAACTTTCTATATCAGTCAGAGATTGGTCAAAAAGCATAAATATTTGAAAATTTTATTGCGACTTGACGGTATATGTAGAGTTATTTAAAACGTTCTAGACGACAAGATAGGGATCTTGGTGGGTCAGATTTCTGTCTTTGATTAACAGAGATTAGTCAGAAAGTACTACAAATTAGCCTATTTCTATTCGACGGTAGGTATATAAACTTATTTAAAACGTACTCTAGACAACAAAACATAGGAGTCTTTCAGTCAGTGATTGCGCAGAGAGCACAAATATTTTAAAAGCCTATTTCGATTCGACGGTACTCGTGTATAGAGTTATTTTAAACGTTCGCTGTACAAAGGTCTCATAAGGTAGCTTTAGTCAATGTTTCAATATGAATATTTAACTAAAGGTAATGTCAAGGATATTAAATAGGTAGGTATGCGTCTGTAAACACGTTCCACGATCTCACATTACTTTAACATGAAAGTTGGTTTCGCTGACGGAATAAGGAATATAGGCTAAAACCCGTCAGGTACGATCAGTTTTAGGCCGTTCACACACTTGGACACTAGTAGTTACTTTTACGGGTTCTTAAGGAGCTCATTGGCCTAGCTACACCTGCCGATCTTAAACGGTCGTGCGGGTTAAAAACAACGCTTGGCGCGGTCATTATTTGAATGGGTGACCGATAATTTGTGTGGCAAAAAAACATTTACTCGAGCTCCTCCGTGCTTCGGAAGGCACCTTAATCAGTTGGTCCCGGTTGTTATCTCTGACAGCAATCGTTAGGTCAAGTTAGAAGCCTTAGGGCGACCTGAAAACTCTAACACTAGGTCGCTAATCGCGAATTATTGGTGTTATATTAAAATAAAATAAATAAATAAATATTGCACGACGTTACACACAGCGCAATCTAGCCCCAAACTAAGCACTAGGCTTGTACTATGGGTACTAGACAACGAATATTGTGTTATTCGTTTTTAGGATTCCGTACCCGAAGGGTAAAAAAAGGACCCTATTACTGAAACTTCGCTCTCTGTCTGTGCGTCTGTCTGTCAGTAGGCTGTACCTCATAAACCAAGCTAGACGGTTGAAATTTTCAAAGACGATGAATTTCTGTTGCCGCTATAACAACAAATAATAAAAACAAATACCTAGGATAATAATAGGAGCCTTAATTATTGGAGGGAGTCGCGTTTACGATTTGTATATTGAATATTTTGAGCACTTACTAATTATTACTTATTAATATTCAAGGAGCTTAGAGATAAATAGTTTAAAAAAACTGTAGAGAGTTCACCTAAGCAAGGAAAAGTAAGATTTCTTGTAAAGCAAAATCGAATTAAACCTTGTCTGCAGCAACTGGCAGAAACTTGCTCTTGTTGTTGCAGAAATGAGAGAAACAAGATTGTATAGTTAGTTCGGCTTAATAATGACGGCGCACTTTTGAAAACATTATGATATTAAGTTTCTTGCCCTCTGCGTAAAAAGGTTACTTCAATAATCTTTATTAACTTATAAAAAACAAGATTTAACGTCAATAATTGAAGATACCGAATCATCCATCACCCTAGAACAATAAATTTCAACAAAATTGTCACCTTATCTCCTAACAAATAACAATAATGTTTAGCTCTAGTTTTTCCCATTAGTCAAATAAGTTAAAAATTAGTCAAATAAAATATTGGTGCCTTCTGTCGATCATGGGTGATTTTCTAAAATACACCTTACTAAAATCCAAGCTCATAGATTAGATATACTGTAGGTAGGTATTTAAAATAAAATATGTTATTAAAGTATTTTATCTCTTTTTATAGGAGTGAAGACTTGAATAATTTAACGTGGAGCTGACACATCAAAGCGGAGCTAAGTCTTATAATGTTGAGATTGTTTAAGACGCACTACTTAAAGATAACAATTTTGAGGAAAACTTAGGACGTAATAAGGGAATGCTAATTACACAGTTGGTTGAGGATTTCAGAGGGAATTTAACAGTTTTGTAAACTGTACTAAAGGTCTTTCCAGGGTTCCGTAGCCAAATGGCAAAATACGGAACCCTTATAGATTCGTCATGTCTGTCTGTCTGTCTGTCCGTCTGTCTCTTTTAGACTTTATTTCGGACACATTAGGTATTTCGGGTGCCTGATCGCCAGGACGAAATCCGGAGAAACTGCCCATCTGCGGAAACGTAGAGGGTAAGTGGAAGATTTCTATGAGGTGGTCAGACCAGCTGAAACCGAAAAGCTCATCCAGGTTTGAGTTAGTTGTTCGAATGCTTGCAGGCCAATAAGTGGAGGAGCCTTACAAACCACTGAGTGAAAAAGAGTGGTGGTGGTTGCAATCTTTAGACAAGGATCGACCAGAGAGAAAGAAAGATAAGGTTTTTAGTGACCTATTCCTCGTGGCCAGACTATCTTGCCCGACAGGTCCGGCTGACAAGGAAACTTATGCCTAAAGTTCAGTTGACATACGTACCAGAGCTGCTTGGCGCACACGTGTAGTTCCCCGAGTCGTGAGGCGAGGCCCTCGCGATCAGCAACCGACTTGTTCTCGTCTTCTGCTCAGTTTCTACGCTGATGCCGCCACGCTGTGCGTAGTTCACTACTTGTTCACCTCGGTACCAGTAGATGAAACTGTAACAATACCGCTTTATATAGGAAAAATCTAAAAAGTGTGCTTTCATGGATCGTGCTGGACGTTATATTTTCTCGTTTAAATTAATAACAATATCATTAAACTAATTGAAGAAAACTTTCAGCAGGTCAACCCAAAACTGTAAAACTTATTTTAAACCCTAAAAACATGGGTAGCTACTTATAGCTACCCATGTTTTTAGGGTTTCGTAGTCAACTAGAAAACCGGCATAGTTTCGGCACGACCGTCTCTGTCTGTCTGTCTGCCTATCCGTGGGTTAATAACGAATTAATTTCAATATTTATGGAAGACGGGTCGGATCTTGTTCCACTGTCGCCGTCCTTCTTCTAGATGAGCGTACTACATCTTAGACCGTATCATCACTTAACATCAAGGTGATTTAGTAGTCAAACGCACATTTATCATGTATAAATAATAAAAAAAATATTCCGTTGTAAAAGTTAAGCAAAAGTGTAAAGGTAACTACGAAAATAAAGACATGTAAAGTCAAAACTCATCGTCAGCACCCCTTCCATGAGGTACTACGTAAATACGTGCACTGTAATGTTAACAGTTGGGCCTTGCGTGCACATCGCGCCCGCTCTGCTTGTTCCCTGCCACACAGGTCGCAACTCGTAGGCCGCGCGAGCCGATATTTTGCGTTGCGGACTTGCGGTGCGGACAAACCCAAACTGTTAACTTTACAGTTCACGTATTTACGTAGTAACTCATGGTAGGGCTACTAAACGTCTAGGTCATCATAACCACAAACCTAGAATACTTTTTGCTACGCAAAATCATAACACTAGGGTGCAAGAAACATCGCAAAAAGTCTACATAGCATATCAACATTATATCTTTATTATACTATCGGTATATAGAAATTCAGCAGACAAGAGAGGATTTTAAATTGAATCAAATTTGAATATCCTGGAGTCAATATGTAAATATTCGTCCCCGCTACCAGGCATGGCAAAGCCGGGTTGCCACAGCAAAAGAGAAATGAGAAATGTACAAAATAATGAATATAGTTTTCATAGTCACAAGTGTCTTTCGCATTATAAAACGACTAGCTGCGCCCTGCGGTTTCACCCGCGTAAGTCCCGATTAAGCGGGAATATCGGGATAAATATGTCGTTATGTGTAACGTAGCCTATGTGTTATTCTTGGTCCCCAGCTATCTATATTCTAAGTTTCATCGCAATTGGTTCAATAGTTTTTGCGTGAAAGAGTAACAAAGTCACAAACATACAAACTTTCACCTTTATAATATTAGTAGGATTGTCGAATGTTTTTAAACGACTTCCCAAAAACCGAAGGAGTATTTTTTCAATTAGGTACTTTAATAATTTTTTTATACATTTTTTATGCAGGTACTTAACGAAGTAACAACTTGCAACTAAGGATTTACTTGGAAGGTAACAGCTCAAAGTTGGTCCTATTAAAATGAGGTAGGTAATGATCTGATGAAAATATTCGGATTGAATATCTCCGCAAAATGCAGTTAATTGCTGACTCTTTGTTGCTTTCTTGTAGGAAGGCCCCTATTTCTCTCTCATTTCTCATTCCTCTTTTGCGGTAGGAACACGGCTTAAGTATGAAGACGTCAAAGGCCGAATGAGATTAGTATTACTACTAGGAAGTTTCCTTCTACTTCATAGCACACACCCTTATCCCCTTATCTAATCTTGATAATATTAATATTTCCTTTACCATTATTGCAATTAATTTACGTACCACTACGAAGAATCAAGTCAAAATTGCGGAAGCGCTCTTTAATTTTGAAATCTGACACGCATTTGGGATTTGAAATTTGATGAGGATTTCTCAGAATTTCCCTTTATGATTAAAATGTTTGCCACGTTTGGAGGGCTTTATAAAGGCGCTTTATAAGCAAGTATAATAATTAGTAGGTAGTAGGTACAGACCTATCTTATAACGCAGAGTATAGTCAGGTAAGATCGGATACGGGGAAAGACTGTATTACTCAAATCTACACTAATATTATAAAGAGGAAAGATTTGTATTTTTGTGTGTGATAAACTCAAAAACTACTGAACCGATTTTTAAAATTCTTCAGAAAGCTACATTCACCCTGAGTAACATAGGCTACTTTTGATCCCGATATTCCCACGGGATCGGGACTTATGTGAAACCGCGGGACGCAGCTAGTATCTCATAAAATAGGTGATATTATTTAGTGTTAGCCACGGTGCATGTGTTCATAAGAGCAATTCACCCCGCACCGATTTGTGGCACTCGACAGTTGCAATGTCACATATTTTGGGAGATATTGAGTCGTACTGTCTTCCCTCGTATCCGACCTTACCTGACTTTACTCTACAGTAGGAGTCAAAGTCAATATTTGTCCTTACGTATAAATATGTAGGTATGATATTATTATGTGGCATTGATGTCAAAAGTATCGACAGACATGTAAAAATATGGGTGCTTTATGGATGCCCTTGGAAAATTAATATTTCACTCAAACCATATTATGCTTCGTAAAAATATTTTTTTCTATGAAGTTAACTTAATTAGAAAATTATTTTTTATGGCAGTGTGTCACGAGGTACATGGGAAGAAGTGGATAAGTGTAGGTAGTTTATAAAATTATTAATGACTATCAGCTCCCGGTGGTTTTACCCGTTTTAGTTCCGATACTTTAGAAATATCGGACGGTTAAATTGTGAACTTACTCCTTTTTTGAAGTCGGTTAATAAGTATTAGTCTTTGTATTAATCCAGCTAGGCTAGCATGACAGCAGGAGAAACATTTTGTCGAATCGACATATCTCGGTTTCTAGTACGTTAAGGAAAAGAGACGGAACCAAAAACGTGATGAAACTTGGTATGCAGATAGCTGGAGATCAGCTGTCTAGCTGATGCTTAGCATGACAGCACGAGACAAATTTGTGGAATCGACATAAAGGTTCCGTCTCTTTTTCTCGGACATTATATTTCTCGTCCATCTCGTCTCGTGTCGTCTTTATCCTATCAAACACACATCTAAACTTTCGGATTTATAATATAAGTAGGATATGTTTATGCCGCACGTAGCTAGCACAATTACTAACCATCTACATTAAAACCTCGGCTTCTCTCCGTTCGTTAGCGCTTAGATTTACGAGTTTAACTTAAATATACCCACTTGAGCGCTTTTATGTTACAGAGCCAGCACAGACAGGTTAGAAAATGGATCAAGCACGCGCGAGCAACGGCTTAAGTATAGCTAGAATTCAAGTAGCCGTTTACGTAAGCTTAATAGGAGGCGAAATGGCCTATATTTTCTAAAGTATTTACATAAAATTCTTCAGGAGAAAGAATTTTATGACTCTCCTGAAAACTCTTCTTCGTGAGAGACCTGTAAAGTTTTCGAAACGTTGATCATTGAAACAATGGTAAGTAATAAACACCACGCGATTAAAATCGAATAATGAGTTATATTTCAATCCAACATCACGAAAACGGAAGAAAAATCTGTGTTTACAAACTTTTAACTAAATTTTTTTTTTTTTTGTATAAAGAGCTCCAATACTTTAGTAAAATGTCTCCAAAGAAATTGCACTAACAGTAATGAAAGAAGACGAGGTTCAGTATGCAAAGAAACCGTCTAAGCACCGCCCTTAAACGAGATTGTAAGACCACGAATGACTAGAATAAACTCCCTCAATGGCAAGATAGTAATGAACTTTAAGGTGTTCTCTTAAGGGTCTAAATAGACGCAGAATGAAGCACTCGTGTGGTATACGTTACACAAATCGTCTCGAGGTGAATAGGCGACCCGCCTTACGTTCTTATAATGGAAGTTTGCGACGGTAAGGCACCTTTTCACACCGCATACCGGCCTGTACATTTAGTCACGCATCCATAAACATGATAAGCTTATTTCCAGATAAAAGGGTCGACCGGGGTCCCTAAATGAGGCATTCTTTACCTATCACCGGTTAATGGTGCCTCTGTCTGAGATCTATCGGGTGGAGCGTCCAATTTGAATATTGATTGGATATCTCTCTGTGGAACGATAATATTTTTATTCAAGTCATCTCTCTTAAAGAAACTTCTTGGCAATTTAAGTAATTTGAATTATTTCCGCGTCCTCCTTGTAAAGTCTTCGATGATGTCGCAGCTTTATTTGCTGTTTAAATATCAGGTTATTTAAAGGGTTGTAATGCTATAAAGTCGTCCAGTCAAGGTCTATACTTCTTTAGTTACAAGTGATTGTTATATTACTACTTTTTTTCCAAATGTTTCTTTAAAAAAAGAGAATATTTTACAACACAATCGTCTACAATAGCATGGATAGCATAGATCCATGCCATTATGGCGCTGTAGTGCCTGGGGCATTATAAGGCTTGCCTACGGATTATTTAGCTCCAAATATGAGCATGCCTGACGAGCCTTGGAGGGTAACATAGCTATTGCATAATATGGTATTGGTTGGTTAACTTTTAGATACTCGAATCAACCTGTGGAAAAAGAATTATGCCCTTCCTTCACAATTCCTGGACCCTGCCGAATCTCTTCCGACTGATCTGACTTACCATGGCCGGTGTGGAAGTCACTCTATAGACTCAGAACCCAGGTTGGTCGCTACAGGGCAAACCTAGAAAGATGGAGTATTATTGACCCGGACCAAAGCCAGTGCGACTGTGGAGCTCTCGAGGAAACCATGGAACAACTTTTGACCTGCCCCTCTAGCCCTAATAACTGTACGCTGGCTGATTTGATGGCAGCCAATAGCAAAGCCAAGAGCCTCACATTGTGCTGGAGTGGACGGATCTAACATGGTCATAAAATGTGCCATCGACACGATGAAGAAGAACTTAAATAGGTACTATGAACTCATATATTAATTAATTTACCTAGTATCTAAGTACAGTCTGTTGTATTTGGTTGTTGTATTCTATAGAATATTTAGTTTGTAGTAGGTATAAGTACAGTTGTTCAAACAAATCAAAAAGCTAAATAGGAGAATTAAAGCCGCTATTGTTCTAGGGAACTGCGAGAAGGTTCTAATAACTGTCTAACGAGATTCTCGAGAGCTCGTTCTTTTTGCAGCAATTCGCTTTTCGTTTTAAATTGGAGTACCACTCATCGGAAACGTTTTGAATTGAAAATAAATCCTATGCATCTCGTATTAGATCGTAACAAGCAGGTAGGTACTTTGGCAAAGTAATTTGGATTAAAATGCCGACTTAAAGAATTTGTAGAATGGATGTCAATATGAATGATATATTTCAACATTGGTTTTTCCTGTAGTATATAAATAATTAATATTAAACGAGAAATTCTGTTTTGGCGCTAACAACGCGACCGACGCGGCGACGACGCGACGAGACGTTGTTATAGTGGCAACAGAAATACATCATCTGTGACAATTTCAACTGTCTAGCTGTCACCGTTCATAAAATATAGGCTGGTGACAGACAGACAGGCAGAACGGACAGTAGAGTCTTGGTAAAAGGGTACGGAACCCCAAAAATCATTCCCAATAGCACTCACATCATGCACAATAGAATCCGCAATAAGCCACGTTCACACACACACAACCTACATTCCTAAACCTTCGTGTTTTTTTTCGCTTTTTCAAGCTCTCGCCTCGATTATTATGTAATAAAACTCAGATTTTTTTGTGTAAGTAATTCACACCTGTGCCTTATCGATTTCATGTCAATAGTTATATTAGGGTAGTGTTGATAGATTTCAAGGGAAGGACTAGACTGCAGACTTTTGATTGGCCGATGCTATATTTCGTTCACTCAAAAGTCCTCATCTGGAGCGTATTTTAATTATTACTTGACTAGTAGAACATAATAATTGGTATATCAATTAATTTGAATCTGTCCTTTTTAATACATAGATACTCATAAATGTTGTAACTGAAGCAAAGCAGCCTTATAACCAAATTAAGGTCGAAAAATAATTATTTACCTGACGTAACGTATGCGTCGGTATATGTATGTATAGTCTATCAGCTATCAGGAACCAATAGGCTACTAACGCAACGCGACACGTCACGTCAGGTAAATAGGTATGTTGCCACCTTTACTCCTACAAAAAAATACCCGATGCGACCGCTGAAGAAAGAAATAGAGTCGTCTCTCTTTAGCGGTCGCAATCTCATCATCTCTTTCGCGATTTAAATACACCCATCTTTTGAAACGCGAAAGAGTCACATGACTATAAAATCGATCGATGTTTGTATGAAAGAGTCAGAAAAGTATTTTTTTGTTATTAAAACTACGAATCGCGTTGTACCCTGGACTGCCGGCGAAACCTAGGCTGACTATTAATTCGAGCCAACAAGTGGCAACACTTACCGGCCCGCTATCGGGCGATAGAAAACTCTTCAGTACATAGTCTAAGATCCTTACCTCGGCGGGTCGGGCGCGTATTTGGCGACGCAAGTAAGATTGATGTCCGAGCCCGCTCTAACGAACAGCTCCGGACCGGATAGAATCTCCGCTTTTGACACTGTGAACAATGTGTATGGGTTAGGTAATCATTGTGGCACTTTACTTATTATATTAAGGGCCCTATTCTGAAAAACTGAAAATCCATGTCGGGCGCATCGAAAATTGTTGATTATTTCATGATGGAATGTCGTAGAACTTTTTTTTGTGTACAGATTGTAGGCGACATTGTTTCCGATATTTTAGTGCAGTTTCCATACAAATATGTCGAAACGTATTGAAGCCTATCGACATTTTAGCCAAATCAGACATTTTTTGTCTTAAATTTGGATAGGCTTTGCACCAATAGGAGGTTCTTGTCTTAAAACTACACCAAAATGTAGAAAACAATGTCACCTACAATCTGTGCACAAAAAAAAGTTCTACGACATTCCTTCAAGAAATAATCAACAATTTTCGATGAGCCCGACAGGGATTTTCAGTTTCAAGGTCGTTGGCGTATATACTCCTCTTAAGGGCTAGGTATATAGTATATACCTAGCATCTTTACTGGAAATGCCTGTCCGCTACAGCGTAAATAATTATTGTTGGAAATACGGGTCTAGATCGTGTTCTAGATAATCATTGTAGATAATTCTCATCTCGCGACCACGGCCGGTGTGACCCGTTTGCCGGAACGTCGAGGTAATTAATAACAATGATTATCTACAACGCGATCTAGACTCGTGTTTCGTATCATAATGATGGACGGAAATCGTGTAAGTTTAAAAACTGTGTTACATAAAACCTAAATTGATTAATAAATTATTATTTACTAGCTGCGCTGAAATCGCGTAAGTTTAAAAAGTGTAAACAATATTTTTTAGTGTTAATCCACACTTAGGAAATACTGCTTTTTTTTTTAAATGCCTTAAGTGCATTGAAACACAAACATCCAAACAAACAAACATCTTAACTTTCGCATTTATAATAAGTGGGATGTCCGGAACAACTAAACCGATTTCAATGAAACTTTTATATGACATTCAAGTCATTTCATCTAGATATTCATTCTAGATATCTTTTCATCTAGATATTCCCACAAGATTTGATCTTACGCAGAAAATACTGCGGTATCTATACAGTTAGTCTACATCTACACTATTATTATAAAGAGGAAAGATTTGTATTTTTGTGTGTGTATGTCTGTATGTTTGTAATGAATAAACGCAAAAACTACTGTGCCGATTTCAAAAATTCTTTCACCATTCGAAAGCTACATTCACCTTGAGTAACATAAGCTACTTTTAATACCGATATTCTTACGGGATTGGGACTTACGCGGGTGAAACCGCGGGACGCAGCTTGATATATAAATCACAAACCATGGTTAATCCACCCCACACACTGTAGCTTGTATTTCAAATGAACTTAGCGATTTACGCGTGCCCGAAGCCAAATGGTTGTTTTAATTTTATTTTAAATCCAACTGGTTTGCAAAGGCTTCTAGGCTTAAAACAATGATATATTTTTATTAAAGTCCATAAAATGTTGAAACCTTTATATTAGCTAAAGTAACATAGGTATTAGAAAGCTTTTTACATGTTTTATTTTGATACAATTGTTTCAAATACATGTATTATCGGACTTTGTATTTTTAGGGATCTGAATGCTATAGCTCGTTTATACAGTGCGGGCTAGTCTGCCCGCTATACTAGCATACCAGTCAGCTTGCCGAGTATGTAATTGTACGACAGAAACTCGCACTGTTTGTGCTAGTAAGGTACTATGTTTATGTAGACAGCTGAAGCAAGCCGAGCTACTTGCGTACAAAAAGCATTTTCTCAGGTCTTAATCGCGTATTAATATTTTTAACGGAAAAGAGTAGATAGGTGACATAATACACTTGCAGTTTAAATGTGGGTAGTTCACAAACAGCGGTTAAATTGAAGACGACGCCCGCTGCTGCTCCAGTCCCCTCGCGTACAAGACCATTGCAACATGGTTGAAACGTCGAGGTAAGAAAATAATAATAATACGCGATTAAGACCCGGGAAACTGTAAATATGACAAGCTGTCTACTAGCTAGGCAGCAGCTCACACTTTACCTCGCACTGAGGTATAACGCTACGCAAGCTACCCTAAATCACTAATATCATATAGTATTTCACCATCAAGGTTAGGAATATAGGCCAGTTTTGATTGAACTCCATGTGACCGCTATTAACTAAAATACAATTTTCCATGATTATACCCATTAAGCGCATAAACATTCGATCCTGTACTAAACAGTCCCCGGAGTATACAAGATCGTTTTGAAAACGGCATCAGAAATTTAACTCGATCGTAAAATACTTGAACTACTGAGGGAAATAGGTCACAAGGCATGGAGGCATATCGAAATTCTAACTTGTTAAATAATAAATCGATTGGAGTAACAGTCAAACAATATTTTGCATCTGTACAGTGAATTTCTAGAAAGGTAATAAACGATGAAAGGGAATTGATCTAGAGGTCTAATCGTATTAGTGGTTTTACCCGCGTAAGTCCCGATCCTGCGGGAATATCGGGATAAAAAGTATATGTTATTCCCGGTCTCATTTCATTTCATTTCATTTCTCCAGTTATTTACATATCCAGGTTCATGGTAATCGGTTTAGCGGATCTTACGTGATTGAGTAACAAACACACTCACATACACACATACATACTCACAAAATTTCAGCTTTATAATATTAATAATAGAATGACATAAATCATTTCATTTTGTCTAGGCAAAAATGACGCCCCTTGTTATTTCGTCTAACTTTGTTCTACTTAAATCAGCAGCAACAATAACTTTCAGTTGACCAAATTTTTCGAAAAGGGCCGAATTTCCACACGTCGAGGAATAAAAGTTATTCACATAAATATCTACAACTACCCCTTTTCGGCTTATATTCCGAAATACACTGTTTTAATAAAATTCAGATAACTTTGTGAGTGTTCATTTTATTTTCTTTATTCATGAAAATGGAGCGTTTGACCACTATCTCACCGGATAGCAAGTGACAATAGAATGCTCCTATTTGGAACTGAGAATAAACTAATTTTCAAAGCTTTGAAACATTTTGAGCTACATTGAAACGAGGTACAATATTCTATACCACTTTGTATAAATTGGCGTTTTCATCTAATTTTTAGATGAAATAAACACTAACTTTTAACATAGATTTTTCTTCTGTTTTCGCGATGTTGTATTTAAATTAAAGACATTTAAAGACCTTTAAAATATTGATTTTTTGATAAGACGGTAGTTTCTTTGTAACTTTCTAATACATTACAATGACAAATCACATCTCAGTCAATCCTGAAGAAGGGACCTGTAAAGTTCTCGAAACGTTGAGCGTTGAAACAATGCTAAAAGTAATAAACACCACGCGAAACCGAAAAATGTCTTTAATTTCACCAACTTTTAATCCATGCTTTTAATGGCGCTGTAGTGCCCGGGACATTGTTAGGTGAAGTAGGCTTGCTAGTACCTATACCTATACCATCCATACGTCTGGAGCTAACTGAGCTATGGGCTACAGTAAAGGACAAAACATCGTGAGAAAAAATAATAATAAGTACTCACTGGTAACTCTTAAGAGGGTTCATTCCATTCTCTTTCTCCATGCAAACGTAGTTTACGTTTTCCTCCCTGGATAAAGACATTAGAGCAAATATGTTTATGCCATAAAACCTATATCTGTCATGTCTTGTCAATGTACGAACCTTTTTTTTTTCTAATTAAAATAATAATAAAAAATAAAAAAAAAAATGAAAAAAATAATTCGGAAGATGAATAGTCATGCCAGATATAAGTTTTATGGCATAAACATATTTGCTCTAATGTCTTTATCCAGGGAGGAAAACGTAAACTACGTTTGTATGGAGAAAGAGAATGGAATAAACGCCCTTAAATCATTATCATTTTAATGTAATTTAATATTTAAGAATAATACTTTAAACTAGTAATTTTATAACCTTAACTTTTAAAAATGTTTATAAACCAGACAAACCGTTTTATCTTCAGCAAATCGAGAAAGTAAAACAGATCGCAAACCATATTCAAACATAGAAAACAATCCAAGATTCGTAACCGAAAGAATTTCCTTATCCAGATGCCACGGATTCGTAAGTCAACAAGAAGTGGTACCAATTTCGTTTACCTACGAGTGTGACCCATACAACCCTAACCTAACAGAGCAAGATAAATACAAATTTGTCGCAAATAGGTAAATCAAACATTAGCTTTGAAAAGGCACGTACGAACAACTTTCAGTCTAAGGGAGAGGCTGATCATGGGATCGATGGGATTTATACCTACGTGCCCCCTAGTGCCTGGGGTGGGTGGGAACACCAAATCATCACCTGCGTCAGTTAGGACTGAACGAATCTGCAGGGCTACTGTGTTTCTTTCGACCGATAATTTCTGACGTTCGAAATTTAAAATTTGTTTGAAACTGCTGAAGAAAATTAATGGTTCAGATTTGGCTTTTTCAAGAGTGATGACTTGGAAGGCCATTGTTCATCCATACATTTTGACTTGGCTTTTGAGTGGGTCGGAAACTCACTCATTTCACTGCCGTTTTCGTAACCTCACCCTTCGTACCTAGTCTAGCTGCACCTGCCGATCTCGAATGGTCGTGCGGATTAAGCAACGCTTGGTACCGCCATTCCTTGGATGGGTTACCGATAATTTGTGTGGCACAAAATCATTTTCTTGAGCTTCTCCGTGCTTCGGAAGGCACGCTAAGCAGTTGGACTTGGTTGTTATCTCTGATAGCAGTCGTTAGGCCTTAGAAAACTCTTACACTAGGTGAGCCAGAGTCATACTATACGAAAAGAAGATAAAAAATAACCAACAAGTCTTAAAGTGAACTGGTAAGCGTCTTACAAAAAAAGCAAGATACGTACCAACAACAGTGAGTCTAAACGAGAGACTGATCTTCGGTTCAGTGGACACTTGACACTCGTACGCGCCGGAGTCTCTCGGCTGCGCAGGCGACACTCGTAGTGTCCACTCGTCCGAGCCGTCGGCGTGGAGCGACGCGAATCGCGCGTCGCTGCTGTATGTGTGGACGCCTACTGTCAGGATGTGCAAATCGCGTTTTCTTATCCACGATACCTGTAAAGAATTTGGATATTTTTATATTGTTCTTAATGTGGGGGCACGGCAGTGCCCCCGCCAAGTCGAGCAACAATATGTTTTTCTAGCAGAGTCCCGCGGTTTCACCCGCGTAAGTCCCGTTCTCGCGGAAATATCGGGATAAAAAGTCTCCAGCTTTCTACATACCGAGTTTCATGGTAATCGGATCAGCGGTGTTTACGTGATTGAGTAACAAACACACTCACATACATTCATACTCAAAAACTTTCAGCTTTATAATATTAGAAGGTAGGATCATACTTGTTTTATAGAGGTCAATCCTGAAGAAGAGACTTGTAATTTTAAAGGTCTCAAAACGTTGAGCGTTGAAACAATGCTAAAAGTAATAAACGCCAAGTGATAAAAACCAAAAAATTAGTTTAATTTCTCTACCTACTTGTTTTATCTGTTTTTATACCCAATTTTATTCAATTCAATCTATTGCATTTTGATGTAATCTAGTAGTTCTGCGAAACAGTGGACCTCGCGTGCACAAACTTTATTGATATGAAGGTTTAAGTATTTAAACGGTTACAACTTTTTGATTGGTGAGGAAATTACAGATATTCCAACAATCAAAAATCGCCCACGACAAAAAGAAATTTTAGAATTTGTACACCAAGTATGATCAAGATCGGTCTAAAAATACGACCTGTGAAAGAATTATTATTTATTTATTTTATTGTATTTGGAAAACATACAGTTATTAAAATCTAAGTAATAATTTCTGAGAGATGAAAGCAAATTTTGCCAGACTTCAAGCTTCAGACTCTTTGCTCGCTCGGTCAATAAATAATAAAATCATCATCATAATCGTGGTTTCTTTTGCATAAGTCCCGTCCCTTGGGAATTTACAATTAAATAAAACCCGGCCAAGTGCGAAACTCGCTTACGAAGGGTTCCGTACCACTATCACAAAAGGAACCCTTTTGTGATGGTTTACAACAACTTTGATTCAAAGAAAATCTGAAACTTATAAGAAACTCTTTGAACAGTGAAGGCAGACTAGTATATTTGACAGATAGGGCAGCCATTTTGAATTCCATGACCAACTCGATTTGTCCTGACCAATCAGAAGCGACCTCACATCGTACTAAACTCCTTGTTATTTTTGAAACACGTTTGTTGTATGGGAGCCCCTCTTAAATATTTGTTTTATTTTGTTTTTAGTATTTGTTGTTGTAGCGGCAACCGAAATACATCTTCTGTGAAAATTTCAACCTTCTAGCTATTACGGTTCATGAGATACAGCCTGGTGACAGACGGACAGACGGACAGACGGACGGACGGACGGACGGACGGACAGACAGACAGACAGACAGACAGACAGACAGACAGCGAAGTCTCAGTAATAGGGTCCCGTTTTTACCTTTAGGTACGGAACCCTAAAAAACCTATCGTATGCCTACATCGTATAAAGAACACACTCTCCAAATTTCAGCTCTCTACTATTAGCAATTTTAGGCTGGACGTTAGTCCATCAGTCAGACAGGACAAAGCGTTTTATAGATTACTAGCTGCGTCCCACGGTTTCACCCGCGTAAGTCCCGATCCCGAGGGAATATCGGGATCAAAAGTTATTTTGGGTAAATGTAGCTTTCTAATGGAAAAAAAATTTTTTAAATCGGTCCAGTAGTTTTTGAGTTTATTCATTACAAACTTACAGACAAACACACACAAAAATACAAATCTTTACTCTTTATAATATTAGTGTAGACGTAGATAATTTTTTCAAACATAAAACTTAATTCTCTAAATTTACCGACTGAAAAATTAAGTAAATTAAATTTTTATTCCCAGAAACATAACCTACCTAGGACATTAATTACACGAGTCACACACGTCTCGTGACACAAACCTATACAGAGACTTAGATTAAAACAAAAAACTAAAGATACTTTACCTAGTCTCGGAAAATGAGACGATAAAACTGCGTCTAGCTGACGCACTAGCCTCAGTCGTATGCCAAACTTTGCCGCGTGAGCACGTGCTGTCACTCTTTTTGACATCCATAAAAATGTATTTTTGTTTATTTATAAAGCCTGAATCATTCCAGGACAAATGTTTTTAAATACAATATTTTTATAAAAATGCATGTAGGTGTTTCTAGCTCATTTTTCGAATACGCAATGTTGGAATATACCGTATTTACTATTTTTGTTTTTATCTAAGTACAGAGAGTAGCAGTCGAAGCCTACGACACGATGCCCACAATCACTACACTCATGTACACAAGTGACTTGACTTATTTAGCGCCACATAATCCCGTTAATATTCCACTGCACGCAACTTTACTAACTAATGAGGTCCCTATTAACAGCCTAGTTTGTTCAGTTGCAGTAACTTTGTTGCTTTATAGTGGTTTTAATACCTCACCCTCTTGCTTTTAAACGATTTACTAATTTAGGTGATTCGTTTTGATACGGATTTGTATTGCTAAACTCCATCTGTCTACATTGCATTCAAAGCTTCATCGCAATCGGCTCAATAGTTTTTACGTCAAGAAGTAATATAGTAACTGGCTGCGTCCCGCGGTTTCACCCGCGTAAGTCCAGATCCCGTGAGATATTGAAATCAAAAGTAGCCTATATTACTCCTCAATAATGTAGCTTTCTTTTGGTGAATTTTTGAAAGCGGTCTAGTAGTTTTTGAGTTTATTCATTACAAACATACAAACACACACACAAATACAAGTCTTTGCTCTTTATAATATTAGTGTAGATGTTAATATAATATAAGTAACAAACATTTTCAAATCTTCAAAAAAAAATCCATTTACTAAACTAGGCATGGAACTGAACTGGTCTCTATTATAGACTAGAAAGAGAAAGGTCGCCTGATAGTAATCCATTTCAAACTCATCTCTGAAGGACGAGCTTCACCAGTTCTAAAGTCAAACCGGGACTATTCTTTAAGAAAAAACCACATAGATCCGATGTAGAAAACCTGTGAAGTTCCAGTTAACTTTTCTAAAACTACGTTGTAACCTGTGAACCCAATGACGTCACACAAATATTAAGTACCAAGTTTTGTGGTAAAAACGGTGGTCAAAAGAAAACAAAAAGTACGAATAACTCGCGAACCGTGTAGAAGCCAGCGGCCGGCGTCTTCAAAATAGAAGGATCAAAATTCGAACTTTGTTGTTAGAATATCTACCATCTAGGTAATCTAAGAAAGTAGGATTATATAATAATTCTAGGTATGCGTCAATTTAGCAAATAGAGCCATTAAACTTATACTCTGAGTATTGTTAAAACAGAATTTCAAGGAAATGAAAACGGTAATTCGAAACAATGTAGTGTTTTGTGTTACATAGACTTTCTTATCCTACTTTCAGTTATACTCGTAGTATAATACAGTGCTGCATTGTGAGTATTTTATTCGAATTCGTATTCGAGACTATTCGCTGCGGGGTTTAAAACTTTCCTTGCGGTGCGATTTAAGCCGAAGCATGGCGGAGACAGAACTAAGTGCGGTAAGAGACTGGAAATTTCAAATCGGCCGATTGAGTTATAGACCAGGGTAGATAATATTTAAAAAAAAATTAAATTATAGTAGAATATTTTTACTATTTTTAAAGGCTTCAGCCCTGGCCTATTAATTTTTCGACAAGAGATTTATTTTTAGAAGGTGAAATGCATCATTTGAACCTGTGCCAATCGCTAGCGGGGTGCTTGCCTTGAGCAATAAAGTAAAAGAAATTAGTTTTTCGATGTTTAAATTGCTCCCGTCTGTAAGAATCACCTTGGAGTTGTTCTAAGTATCACTTCAAATTAGGGTGGTAATATTGACGCGTTTAAAGATTTCAAGCACTAACGGCCAAATACAGAAACGCAACTCAAAATTTGAGTTCTATTTAAACAAATAAGCACCTCTCAAATTTAAAAGTTCCCATACTATTTTTAAATTTAGAAGCTGCTCAATTATTTAAGTACGTCTTTTCTGTGTTCGGCTGTAACACTTCTATAGGTAGGTATGTAATGTGTGATGTGTTTAAAAATGTAAAGGCGTGTTAAGGTTCAACAAGAGAAGTGTGATTTTTGGTCATGCCATCGGCCTTCTGTTTAGTCTCCAGTCTGCGTCAACCTTCATTGCAGAAGCAGAACTAACTGGATATAACTGGATAGACCCGAACTATTCTTTCTCTCGTTGAAGTTTATATGGGTCAAGCCTAGATCAAACCGGATTGAACTTGCAACAAAATAAATAGCGCTTTTCGCTTTTGTCACAATTCTTTCTACATGGATACCTAAGTTATATCCTAGGATAATTCTCTGGTTAACTTTATGCAGAAGTTCTTATAAGAAGTTTAAAGTTCTTAGTTCGTATCGTATTTTTAATGTTGGGGGCTTCTTTGAAAGGCGATGACGTATTTTAATATGCAAAAGAAAATCTTATTACTATCAATAGACTTTTAACGGTTTTGTATTGCTCGCGTTCGTGCGAACAATTTTAACTCGTCTCTGACGGATGAATACCCACCATCTAGGTAAGCTAACACCTAATTGTAGACGAATCTCAATGATAATTTTGGTTAAGCAATGCCCTGTCTCGTTCTTATTAGTGACTAGCTGCGCCCGGCGGTTTCACCCTCATAAGTCCCGATCTCGCGAGAATATAATATAAAAAGTTGCCTATGTGTTATTCTAGGTCTCCAGCTATGTATATTCCAAGTTTCATCGCAATCGGTTCAGTAGTTTTTGCGAGAAAGGGTAACAAAGTCATACATACAAACATACAAACTTTCGCGTTTATAATATTAGTAGGAAGGATTATTAACGCCAACGAGAATGTGATAACCACATTACTCAGACAAGACATTTCTTAGAATAGAAATACGAGTGATTCCTATGCCTATAGAATGTTTGGTTTAGTCCAAGGAATTACCGATTCTCGAAATCACTACGTAGTCTATAAATGATCAATTCTTGAAATGTACAATTCTATAAATGACTGATTCTACAAAATATGGCCGATTCTATAAAGGACCGATTCTCTAAATACAAATAAATAAATAAAAATAAATTCAATGATACAATATTTTTCAAAACGTGGGCCAGTCTTCAGTCGTGTCGTGTCTAATAATAATGATGGACGAAAATCGTGTAAGTTTACAAAAAGTAGGCCAGTGTAGTCGAGCTTAGGATGGTATACTGGAATACCCAATACCCTTGTTTCACCGAAATCATTCTCAGCCGAACAACACTCTTACAATTTAGCAAGGAACCTTCATGTTTAAGGTGTCTTAAAACAGCGGTAAAACAAAATGTTCATTACACAAGTACACGAAACGGGGCGTAAACAGTAAACAGACAGTCGGTAGTAAGTATTATGAACAATTTCGCCCTCATTACGGTGATGAGGATAGATATCTTTATACCTATCTTCGCAATCTGAGTTAATGAGGTCAGGGTACGTCAATAGTGACGGCTGTGGTTGATCTAGGTCATCTTGGTTTCTGTGTAGGCACTGACTACGTACCTATATGATGATTATGGAATTGTTAGAGCGTTGAACGTACCATACTCAGAAATGGACCGGTAAAGGAGCGGGAAGATACCGGGAAGGGGCTGTGAAAGGAGAGCGGACCGAGAAGGGAGAAGAAGTTTCGCTAACCTAACCAAACCAAAGCTAGTAATAGAAATTTGAATATGACAATGCATAGCGACTAGGTCATCTCAGTTCCTGTAATAGGTACTGACTAGGTACCTAATTATGGAATTGTTAGAGCGTTGAACATACCCAAAAATGTACCGGGAAGAGACTGGGTAGAGAGAGGACCGGGAAGGGACGGGGAAGGACCGGGAAAGGACCGAGAGCGAACCGGCAAAGATGGTAGGGTTCCGCTACCAGTCTATCTACTCGAATATTATCTATATTAATTTTAGATTTTTCTTCTTTTTTCGTGACCTTTCCAGGTCCCTTCTTCAGGATCTGTCTATCCTGAAGAAGGGACCTGGAAAGGTCTCGAAACGTTGAGCGTTATAACAATGCTAAAAGTAATAAACACCACGCGATTCAAACCGAAAAATGTCTTTAATTTATATTAATTTTATAAAGAGGAATGATTATTGTGACAAATAGGCTCGAAACTACTGGACCGATTTCAAAAATTCTTACACCATTAGAAAGCTACATTATCGAGGAGTAATAAAGTCTACTTTTGATTCCGACATCCCCACGGGATCGGGACTTACAGGGAACAACTTACGGAAAGTCTTTACATAGGTACATATGTTTTTTTTTTCTATATTCTGTAGTTACCGTTGATTTCTGTAGCAATTAAGTCATTAACCTTAATCGAACTTTGAGTTTTAAACTATCAACTAGTAACTTTATAACTAACTGAAACGAGCAGTTTCGAGTTTGATTCGTAAACGTAGATACTAAATATGTTACAGTTATTTATAATGGTTTTAAAGTAAATTAGGAACATTCTAGTAAATTTTTATTTCATTCAGATTCATTTCATTTAGATTTTTAATTATTTTGCGTCTTGGGATAGGGAGAGGGTAGGTAGGTACAATTAGAAAAAAATAAAATTTATTAGACCAACCGTTTCTGAGAAATCAGTGGACACACAGACCGACAGACAGACGGACAGACAGACAGGCGGCCAGAAAGATAGGGTAGCTAACTAGTGATTGGACACAACTAGTGAAAGGACACTTCAGCTTTGCACGGATTTATTAAGACCTACATGTAGTGTTTGAATCATTTTTTCAATTGTTCTTACTGCTACGTTCAACGGAACGCAAAATATATATCCACAATAAACCAATAGATGGTGTTGCTAGTGCACAAAAATATTTTGTTGTGTTTGGGACGATTATCTTGAATTCTTGTCGAAACTAAATTATTTTGTTAAGACCAAAGTGTATTAAAACATAAAAAAACTTGTTCCTGGAAAGTTTTGAAGTAATCCCATCGATGTAATGGTAAGTTTATCAGTTTAACGTGCTATTTCATTAGAAATCATTTTGTTTTACATAAGTGGGATTATGTCTCGTGTCCAACGACTGTAATTAACTTTGTTTGGTTTTTAGTCGTTGGACAGGACGTCCAATGACTAGATTCTTATAAAACGAAGATTGTTTAATTTTATGTCCTATGATGCCTTGATGATGATGTCCTTTTATGCCATGAGTTTAAATATTATCGTATTTCTTTTTTACACATCTACTTGTTTTCTATACAGTCATTGAACACTGTCCAATGACTATCAAGTTCCTTCAAAATCAGTCTTTGGACACTTCATACAAAATTATTCATCTCTCGCTAATTTCATTCATTACAGATTACAAGATGCCAAAAGCAACAAGCCCATACGATCCTGTAAGTTTGAAAAAGGCTCTAGATGAAGTTATAAACGGCGGAAAAATAAGAGAAATTGCACGGAAGTATGGAGTTCCAAAATCCACTTTACATTTTAAATTGAAATAATTTTAATTGATAATGATTCGTCGAAGAGCGAAGAAAATACCGAAGAGATGGCAAATTTAGATAAGGCTTAGATAATATAATATATAACAATACACAACACTTATCTTAATAAATAATACACAACACTTCTCTTTATGCCAATTGTTTTATTATCCTTTGTCAAATATCCAATTTAAATTAGGTTATGAGGTTAATATAATAAATTAAATAGTGTCCAATGACTATCAAAATAATGTCCCGCAACTATAAAATACTGTCCAATTACTATGAGTTTAGCTACTTATTTTTCGAAATTGTTTATAAATATAATAGACACAGATTTTCATGTTAAAACAACGATAGATGGATAGTCACATTTTTAAACTTTAAGTGAATATAAGCGGTATTTTTTTTTAAACAAGAGTTATTAAAAAAATAACAAATAATATTGCTTAACTGTCCAACGACTAGTCAGTTACCCTAGACGGCTTAATTCTTATATTAGTCACGACCATACTGAGCTTTGCTACGCCGTAGCCGTGGGCCGTAGCGTAGCACTTGAGAGATATTTTGAAAAATAACATGTGATTACAGCCTCATCACATCACAGACAGACGGTCAGTGGAGACCCACTAAAAAGGTCCCGATTTTACCCGAATTATGACAGAGCTTATACCACTCCTCCACGTATGTAACTGCCAATTTTCGAAAGAACATAACCTTAACATTTTAGTTACAATCTTAGTATACCTAATCTACAAACTAGCAAAAAAATTAAAAGAGTAAAAGAATTTCACGAATGAAAAGTTTAAACTAAAAATATAGAAAACGTTACCAGATCTAAGTGCAGAGAATCGCCGCAATCTGCGGTGAAATGAGTCAGCCCTCAGTGGCAATTTGGGGACTATTCAGCCGTCGTTCGCATCGGAAACCACATAGAAGATTGCCCACTTCGTTTCATAGTGACATATTCAGCTGAAAGCGGCTTTATACCTAGTCATTTAATGTATTTTTGAAATGGTCTATAGATTTACCCTTCTTCTCCTCTGAGCGATGTTACCATTCCTCTCGGGGGCCTCGGGGTCCCTTAAACCACTTTGGGGTCGGTAAAGTAGATAGGTAGATTAGTCATCATCATCATTAACTAATAACTACCTACACCTACTGCAAATAGATATGGAAATAATTTTACGGTCGGCCGCATACCTGCCATCAACCCTCCTCGGAACCAAACAGTTTACCCGCCACAGCGCGTGGAAAACTCAAGGTTAAGGAAATCTATACAAAGTGATTAATTTTAACCGCGGTTCTATGGGCAAGTCCTAGAACCACTGTAGCTCTGTGGTTCTAGGACTTGCCCATCACCAAAAAAACCCCAAATCTGTTTTTTTTTGGGTTTTGTACCCAAAGGATACCTACTGTATTACTAAGACTTCGTTTTTACATATGATTTTTGCACTCGACAATGAGCGTTCGACTAGTTTTTCACCTTAGAAAATTCCAAATAATATATTCCGGTCTAACCATATGTTACTTAATTTCGTATCTTTACGTCACGATATTGCTAGATTATCCGCAGTTAGAATAGTTACCGAATGACGTCCAAGATTAATTACACCCTCAAACTTAATGTTAATAGATACGGGGAGGTATCGGTATAATGTCGGGGAAACAAAGCAATGTCTCGAAATAATTATATCGGATTTCGGCATAGTGAGGGCTATAATAGACCAATCATACAGTCTATAATAGACCATTCATACAGTCTCGATTTTGATAACTATCTTGAGGCCAATGGCTACTACAACCCCAGCAACAACTGATCTCCATATATATTATGTTATAGCGTCCCCAACTATGGCCAACATTTAGGCATAAATGGTGGGGTGCGCTGTACCGTCAGGCCACTCCCAGGAGCTACCGTTCGGTATCAGTTATATGTCGGGGAAACAAAACAATGTCTCGAAATAATAACATCGGATTTCGGCATAGTGAGGGGGCTATAATAGACTATTTATACAGTCTCGATTTTGATAATTATCTTAAGGCCAATTGCTACTACAACTCCAGCAACAACTGATCTACATATATATGTAATAGCGTCTCCAACTATGGCCAACACGAGGGCATAAATGGTGGGGTCCGCTGTACCGTCAGGCCACTCTCAGGAGCGACCATCCGGGATCAGTTATAGACAGATCGTGATCCCAAACGCAAGTGCGTTCGGTTGGTCCCGGTTGTTATCTCTTTATAGCAGTCGTTAGGTCAAGTTACAGCCTAAAATGAAAACTCTAACACAAGTTAAGCCACCCTACTATACGAGAAGAAGAAGAAGCAACTGTGACGCTCGCGCTGTACCGCTCTAACGTCACAATGCATCCCCGCCTCGTCCCAGTGCGGCACCGCAACGCATTGTATACCATGCCATTAAAATTTGTAATTATGCAAGTCGCTCTAAGCCAGTAGTACAACAACAACTACAACAATATTTATTTATTATTATGAAACTTATTAAACATTTCCCAAATTACAATATAAATCAGTTCCACACTAAGCACACGCTTGTATCGCAGTACCCAGTATCTAATTATTGACGTATTCATCTAATTTTAGATCACCCATACATCGCAATCAACTTTAATTTCATACTATTTATGGCACTACAGTGTCCGGAACATGATTACGTGAAGTAGGCTTGCCTTTTTTTTACGTGATTGACATACAAACATCCAAAAGTCTAAACTTTCGCTTACAATATATATATTAAAAAAAAAACTGGAACATACATAAGTTTATCTTACAACTAATGTGCTAAGTATCTAAAATCCAGGGCTTGATATGATATACAGTAAAATACGTTAATATATAATTGTCATTTTTCTCGATTTACCATAATATGTTTGTTTCCAGGATTTGATCTCTATCAGCAACACTATCGATCGGTACAATAATAAAGGATGTTTATTTTTTTGCAAAAAGACAAGGTTCAATTCCTGGCTAGGATAATTAATTTTTCAAAAATCTATTAATGCCATTTTTGTTTTTATCAAAATCGGGGACGCAACTCCTTTCAGCATTTTTCGCTCTCTCTTATAGTTTAGGATATCCCCCTGAAGGCCCGTTTAAATGGTTCACCCTGTATAGTAGTAGTAAAAGGTAGTGCATTTATAACAATCTATTTTATCAGAACCAGTATTTAGAATTAAAATATTCCGGGCTAGAACGCGGTCTCTGTAGCAGCTATATCCTGCTTCAAACTGTCAAACTTATTCAATTTTCTCCGAAGAGATCTCATTTCCTCGAAGAGTTTTCGTGATTTTTGGAACTGAACCATTTAGGTATATACGAATACCTTTACTTTACCCATAGGTTACTAGTTTGCGACTTGTGGAGTGATTGAATTCGTAGAAATCGTAACGTAACAGTAAGCGTGTAGCACTTACGTAGCTTGTTCGGTTGTTAACACAGAATAATTATACGGAGAGCGGCGGGCTCGCCACCTAGTTGTAACTCAATAGAAAGTTAGAAAACTGGCAAAATGGCGAGAGGGTTTTTGGGGTACTCAAGTAATAGTAAGTGTAGTATGTATATCAGGGAACTTTGTTCTAAACGACAATGTTACTATTAAAAAAAACAATGTTACTAACAATATTTTATAAGATTTTTGTACACTAACATTTATGGCCTTGTTGCTGAAATAAATAATTTGAATTGAATTGAATAAACGAGGGTCCCACGATTGCACCTTTTTTTTTGTTTTTTTTTTTTTAGAGTTTCTTAGTCAACAAACCCTTAGAAGAAGAAGACAACAAGAAAGCCTTATAGTTATGTTATGTCCGTCTGCTTGTCCGTCTGTCTGCTTACCTGATGATGATGACTGATGACTGACTGAATTAATGTTATAATTATTATATAGGTATGAAACACAGAGCCCAATCCTAGAGACATGAAATTGGAGAGTGTGATCTTAGTGATGTGTAGATATTCACTAAGAAATAGTTTTTTATAATTCTACCCTTAAGGGGGGAGAAAGAGAGTACAATTTTGTATTTTTTTTTTTATTCTCCTAATCGATAGACATGAAAATTGATAGACAGTAGGGAGCGGGATAATCCTAAAACTTTCCGAATAATATCCTAATCCTGTTTCCTGTAGGACACGCGGGCAAAGTCGGGGGTAGAAGCTAGTTATACATATGAAACACGCCGACAAAGTCATACAGTAAAAAAAATAGTTCATAGGGTACCTCCCCCGCACGTCAAGATGGGGATGATTTTCTTCATTAAATCTTTACTTCACGTCACGTCAAATAGGGGATGCTTTTATTCACTAAAACCTGAGATTGTTGGTTCCAAACTTCGATGTTGTGTAGGTGGGAAAACATTTTTTGTATATTTTCTTAAGAAACAACTAACTTTTATCGTCTAACATTGAATTACATTTAGGAACAGATTTGTTTTTGAACTCTCTGAATAATTTGTAAAAGTTTCTGGGGCTTGTAACTTACTGATTTTATGGTTGATAAGAAGAGCCATTATTTTTAGATTTACTACGTACCTAGATGGTTGATCTACCAGTAGCGAAAAGTGAGATTTTTCTTCAGGAAACTCGGTTTGTAATCTCTTATTTTTTTGAGTGATTAGATTGTTTCCGTGCTTCGATTCGCAATTTTCCGACTTGAGTTTTGACTCGATCGCAACGAACAAAAAATCTATCGTGGTTTATTTACTTTTCTATTTGTTATCGCCTTTTTCAATCAAAATCTCTATAGCCTTATTAATAAACGTGGAGTAAGGGCGGAGTAGTGAGAACATGATGTGTCTTTTTCCGTGACAAGAACTTTCAAAGTTGACAGACAGGTGTGGTAAAAGACAAAAAGTGGTAAAATTACTCCGACCTTATTCCACGTTTCTTAATAAGGCTACTAGAGTTCTATCAGCGGTTTAGGCTGTGCGTTGATTCATCAGTCAGTCACTCAGGATAAAGCATTTTATGGATATAGATTACAGTTACTGATTAGAAATGTACGTGTACGTACAATTAAAATATTATTAGGTATCTTTCCCTCCTTGAAACTCCTAAGAACTTCCGTAAATAAATATACCTACCAAGGACATGAAACTTTTTGGTACCTATAATTATTACAGAAGTTACACGTGTTTCCAATTAATAAGTAGGTACTTTGGTACACCTATTTACCTTATTATGACATCATAATCAAGCAACATACTTACACACTAGTAGAAATTAATTGTCGGTTATAAGACAAATGTAGGGCTACTTATTAAGAGGATAGTCTCCATTATCTTTCTCCATACAAACGTAGTTTAAATTTACCTCCCTGGGTAAATACATTAGAGCAAATATGTTTATGCCATAAAACCTATATCTGTCATGACAATGCATCTACCTCTTTTTTTTTATTTTCTAATTAAAATAAATAATAAAATGAAAAAAATAAAGTTTGTATGGAGAAAGAGAATGGAGACTATCCTCTTAATTAATTTATTATCGGCTTAGACTATCTAACTGTAGATAAAACCTAAAAGAAGAAAGAAAGAAAAATTAATTATTTGGACAAGCACACGGTAAAAACAAATTAGGTAAAAAATGTAAGGTAAATTAGGTTATAGGCTCTAAGCAGTCTTCAGTAAAACCAAGCCAGTAAGCCTACGCTTCGATAATGTAGCTTTCTATTGGTGAAAGAAATTTGGAAATCGGTCTAGTAGTTTCAATAAGCCCATTCGTTACATACAAACAAACAAAGTAATAAATCTTTTCTCTTTATAATATTAGTATAGATAGTATAGATTACGAAGTACTATTGTGACCTAGCAGACTTGATCAACCTTGAAATTGACGCTATCACAGGCGCTACCCAATGGATTAGCAGACTAAGGGGGCTTTCAATTTAGACGTTTCGTGTCGGACCGCTGTCGCGCGTTTACCGTGCCGCTGGTTGTAACCCGCTGCCGTGCCGCTGCAGTACGATAGCAGTCCGATACCAAACGCCTAAATTGAAAGCGTATCTGACTGCCGTGCGTTTGTATGCTAGTGGTGTTTAAATTCATTTGACAGCAGTTAAGCCATGGACACATGGTGCTTGTGACGTTGCCAACCTGTCGTCGAGCGTTCTAGGTACCGACGCCGCACTGTTGCCGCTCCGTGCACTTTGTATGAAAACAAATGACCGTCGGTGCGCCATACGACAAACGCACCGCTTCGACACTGCAGCGGTTCGACACGAAAAGCCTAAATTGAAGGCGCGCTTAATTGAAGTTTCTAAAAAACCGACTGCGCATTATGCCATAGTGCATAGGTATGATTAAATAAGTAAATAATTTTTCTAAGCTTTGCCTAACACAATATCACAGAATTTCAATTATAATTTGCTTTGTTATTTAGCGGTAGAGGTTTTACTTGTACAGGTTTTCACACAAAAATAACATTGGTTTTTGCCCTACAAAAATATGTTCTATTCGCCCTTATCAAGGCTCCTGATTTTAGTGTAAGTAGGTCAAAACTTGGGCACACTCTAAGGGAAGAACATTTTGGTTAAAATTAGGTTCATCAGGGGCTCTATTTTTGAATCGCTTGTGCCACTTCGAACGATTTCAATAGCTCGATTTCTACTGATTAACGTTCGATGTTGGTATTTTTTCTATGTGAATAGCACAACCGCAATGAGTGCTCTCAACCACTCACTGAAGGACAGTCCGACATCGAACGAAAATAACCATATATCGATATATTTGAATCGCCAGAAGTGGCATGATCGATTAAAAAATAAGACTGATGCTCTTAAAATTGCTTAAAACATTCTTACGAAACCCGACAAAGATACGGTAGGTTAGGGGAAACATAGTGTTCCATCTTTTTAGGTTTGAACAATTAGATTAAAACCAGTTTTTCCTGAAATTTCAGTCAAAACTGGTTTCGATTAAATTGGTCCAACCAATTGGAAACCAGTTTTCACATAACAGCGCTTTTGAGTTTTGGCTGCAACACATCTTAACTACCAAGCTACATACCGCTCTGTCAGCAAGGTTCCTGACTCTGCAGTGTAGGTACGCGGGCTGGCCGACGGCGGCGGTGGCCTCGCGCTTCGTGCTGTTGTCGAAGTACGGCTGCCCGAGGGGCTCCCAGCCTCCGCCGCCGGCTGACACACCTAGAAACAGAACAATAAATAAATAAATATTGCATAACGTTACATATCGTAATCTAGACCCAACCTAAGCACTAGGCTTGTACTATGGGTACTAGACAACGGATATACTACATATTATACTTTTTTTTGTAGATACCTACATACATATGATACATAGAAAACACCGAGACCAAGCAAACCCAGTTCTCTAAACCTACGCATATTATGTTATAGCGTCCCCAACTGTGACCAGCAAGGGTATAAAGTTAGGGGTCCGCTATACCGGCACCCCCAAGGGCAACCGTCAAGGATCTGTTTTAGACAGATCGTGTCCCTAAATGCTAGATGGAAAATGCTAGTTGAAAACACCGAGACCAGAAGCAAACATTTATTTTTAGCATAAATACTTGAACCCGCAATCTTCTGCATTCCAGTCGAGCCTTCCCCCGACGCGCCACAAAGGTCGTCGTTTGATGTTCAGATGTTAAATTAAACAAATGTCTAGACTTTCTTCTTTATCTGCCTTGCTATTGTCGCGTTCATACGGGTCGGTTACAAACACAGATATTTGAACATTATCTGCTCTGTGGTTACAATAGCTAGCCATTTCGTTAGGAAAAGACTGAGCTGAGGGTCAGTAATTGTTTCATTGCGATCTCCATGTTTTTACATGAGTGTGTTTTTACTTTTTTACAACATCGCGATTATAACTTATCATTATTATTTAGTAAGATAGTGGTTACACGTTTATTTGTTAAAATATTACAATATATGGATTGTAAAAGATATATTTATTATTATATCAAAACCTCTTCATCTGTTCGTGAGTTACGATAAAAGACAGATTCACCGACTCGCAGACCGACACCTCAAACTTATAACACCCCTCTTGTATATTCCACAGGACAGATATTCATACTGCATCGAGCTTACGCGGCCGAAATCTATACAATAACTAGCTGCGCCTCGCGGTTTCACCCGCGTACTCCCGACCCCGCGGGTTTTTTCAAAAACCCTATCTTAGTGGACACATCACAAAGAACACACTCCCTAAATGTCATGTCTCTAGGAGCGGTTTGAGCTCTGCGTTGATATACAGATCAGTCAGGACATTTAATTTTATATAGAGACAGTGGGATGATTTACTATGCATCCAGCTACAGCAGGACCTACTTAGTTCCTGCATGGGTTCATCTGATCGGGCTCGGCTTTTGGCGTCATTTCGGCGGGAGTCGGGCTTGTGGGTCAATGCTCTCCCTTCGGAGCATATTGAACTTTTTTAGATGACGTTTCCCTGTCTTTGGCGATTGGTCTTCGACTCGGTGCTATGGTGGTGCAGCCGCATACGTGTCCTTGTGGTAGTTCTGTGGACGGTCTGGGGCACCATGGTCTGTCATGTCAGCGTAGTGCTGGTCGCATCCCTCGGCATGCCGCTCTGAA
Organism: Idaea biselata; assembly: GCA_958496205.1. Lineage (NCBI taxonomy): Eukaryota > Metazoa > Arthropoda > Insecta > Lepidoptera > Geometridae > Idaea > Idaea biselata. Next base: position 1,519,035 of record OY292403.1, on the reverse strand, counting down.
TAATGTTATCCGTCGCGCCCTTTCCTCGGCGAGCATTCCGGCAGTTTTCGAACCAAACGGAATTGTTTGCTCCAATGGCAAGAGGCCCGACGGCCTGACACTCATTCCTTGGAAGCGAGGGATGTGCTTAGTATGGGATGCTACCTGCGTAGACACTTTGGCGGCTTCCCGTGTTCGGTCTACGTCCAATCAGGCGGGTGCGGAGGCGGCACATGCCGAGTCCATGAAGACGGTTAAATACGCCGAACTGGTGGACCGTTTTACTTTCGTCCCCGTGGGCGTGGAAACTTTAGGGCCCTGGGGTCCCGAAGCCTGTGTTTTTTTTTGGGATTTAGGAGCTCGCCTAAACGAGGTTTCTGGTGACCGAAGGGCTGGTAGCTTTCTCGCACAGAGGGTCAGCTTGGCTATACAGAGAGGGAATGCTGCCAGCCTTTTGGGGACGATGCCTCGTGCAGACCCCCTAGACGACATTTTTTATTTATAGCTCAGGATACAATGGAAAATTTGAATGGGTATTTATTTATTTATATATGAGATTTATTTTGTGTTACAATTTTTGATTCAATTTTTATGTATGTATGTGTGTGTGTTTGTAATGAATAAACGCAAAAACTACTGGACCGATTTCAAAAATTCTTTCACCATTAGAAAGCTACTTTCACATTAAGTAACATAGGCTACTTTTGAACCCGATATTCTTACGGGATCGGTACTTACGCGGGTGCGTATTGTTATATTTACACTAGCTGCGACCCGCGGGTTCAAAAGGTCGGGTTCAAAAGTAGCCTATGTTACTTAATGTGAAAGTATCTTTCTAATGGTGAAAGAATTTTTGAAATCGGTCCGGTAGTTTTTGAATTTATTCATAACAAACATACAGACAAAAACACACACAAATACAAATCTTTCCTCCTTATAATATTAGTGTGAAAGTTTAGATTTATCAATCCAAATTTCAAAATTTTGTTAAATAAATATTGTTATGTAGACATAATAATTAAAATATACATATACTACGGTACAGATAGTAAAGGATTCCAATCTCGTCGTAGCCTCAACATTTGTTATAATAATACCTAGAGATATTTTTGTTTCTGATCTGTCCATATTGTACCCGTTATCCATAAGCTAGAGGCAGCTGCTTAGTTCGGAGCTATGTTATGTTTTTAGTGTTCGAAATTACTTAACGAGAGCTAGTACCTACATTTATCCAGGGGCTATTAAATTATTCACAGGTTCAGCGTATGAAGTTAAAACTATTCTATTAATATTTAAGGTGAAACAGTTTACAAACTATACTTACTCTGTAAACTATTATTTACTAGCTTTTACACACGACGTCGTTCGCGTTTAAGTTAATTTTTTTAATAAAAAGTAGTTTGTGACCTAAAAATGCGTAGTAATTATATTTGTTGTGTATGTTTTTTTTTGGGTATTATCGCTTTTTAACCGACTTCAAAAGAAAGAGGAGGTTCTCAATTCGACCGTAGGTACATAAATATATATTATATGTCTGTTCGCGGATAACTTCGTCGTTTTTAGTTCACTTCAATTTCACTCCGCGTGATTTATGTACCTAGATAAACTAGTCAATTGGGCTAACTTTAACCAGTTTTTGAGAGCAGCTCAATACTGGCTTAATTTGAACCAAATTATTTAATGTACTGTAGCTATGAATTAAAGTTATGTGAGTTAAAAAATGTTACTTATAAAATTATAATACTAGTGCACTCAAAACTAAATTAAATTTATGAAAAGTATAGGTAGGTAATTAATTTAAAGTAAAATGTCTATTTAGTCTATTACGACCAAAAAATGCCCATTAAATGTCACAGTGCACCAGTACAGGAACCAAAATTTGAGTGAAACGGTTTAAAAAAGCCATTTCACAGTAGAGGCAGGACACGTTTTTAAATAAACAAGCAAATATACCTCACGGATAAACCTACTGACTTTCTCTTGTATAATTTTAGACCGTAAAGTAAGATTACATAAATTGTAATAATAGTTTCAAGGCCACGAGACTCCCTAGTCTACAAAGGCCTTCCAAAGGGTGTTCAAATCTTAGCTAACTTTGGCCCAATCTTTGGGTCCACAACTAACTTTAATATTGTATGATGACAAGAATAATAATTCAAAATTTAGTTTACCTACACTTCATACTGTAGGTGTAACATATTAATTTAATTTGGGTCTATAATATCAAGAAATTACTTACCTTATAGTCTAAGAATATTGAAAAGGTCAAGATAAATACGAATGTTTTAATCGCATTTAGTATGCGATAATTCCAATATTCGTTTGTAGGTATAAAATAAATAAATTGTTTAATTTTAATTGTAAACTTATGAAAATATAAAACAATATTTATGCTCGATGTTTTAATTAAATAAACGGTCTATTTATCTGATACTCTCTACATGAACTCAAATTAAATTAAGCAACTGCGATATGGGGTAACATTGCCCACAAAAAATAGTCACATAAAGAGAACCATCTCTTTTTAGAAGTCCGTTAAAAAAACATCAAACGCTTACTCTATTTTTTATATTCCAACACCGACGTATTTGGAAACATTACCCACAAAAAAACACTTCCTCTTTTTTTCAAGTTGCTTAATAAAAATATCAAACCCGCACTCCATTTTTGCGTAAAGATATTGATATTTTCTCACACAAAGCATAATCTCGCCCGACTTTTGGAGTAAACGCATTTGAACCTCGTAAATATGTACAGAAATTTCTAAACGGGCACCGAAAGTTTTCGGAAATGTTCCGATAATAGCCGATCCCTGCCGACTTTCCCCGAGTAGGCCGAGTCCAGCCTCCATTAGTCCGATCCCTTTTCAGGATAAAAACGTGCTTTGTTTCCCATCACGTCCCGTTATTTTTTATTCTTCGAGTTTTTGAGCATAAACCGGAGTAGGTATTTGCAAATATTTCATTATGTAGTCGGGCTATTGAAAAATATTTTTTGTTGTGAAGAGATAAAAGGGTTTCATTTGTCTGAATTCGAAACCAAATTATGTTTAGGTCGCGACTGTTCTAATTTTTTTCGGTTTTTGTTAAAGCGTTGGTTTTTTTATGCAAATATCGTTGTGTTTTAGATGATTTAAGAACTCACCTATAGTAGCTTTTGTAGGTAAAAAATATAACGAAACATTTTTTTAAATTTTATTACTATTTGAAAACTTCTTTGTGAATTTATTTAAATACATACGTGTCTGGTTTCTATGCTTTCTAGTTTCTATTGGGAATTCGTAAAGTGAATACGATTATGGCTTGTTCGAATGCCTTTAGTTTTTCAATAAAACATAAGTCTGTCACGCAAAGTGCTTATACATATATATCTTAGGCTGTCAACTAAATCCATCGTGTATGTATATCCACCCATAATCAGTACCTATAAGCATAGTGCATGTTTTTGTTAGATTTATTGGGATTCTTGTCATTGCTATAAATAAATATTACTGGGTGATGCATAGAACGCCGTCTAGCCCCTAGTATTAGACAACGTATATACTACAATAGTACTTATTTTCGTAAACACATAATAATATACTTGTATATGATACATATAGAAAACATCCAGAAACAGAAAAAGATATTGTCGATATTGAAGATATTATTGTCCTCATAAATACTTGTCTCTGGCGGGAATCGCACCCACAACTGAGGCCGTCTATACTTTGGGCTAAAGAACCCCAACAACGATCTTCGTTGTCCTGCCTGGCTTAAAAATACTTACGATTAAATTTTTAAATTTACACGATTTGTTAACATATAGTTACTTTTTCCCGGGTCTTTATCGCGTATTATTATTTATTTTCTTACCTCGACGTTTCAACCATGTTACAATGGTTTTGGTCGGGAAGGGACTGAATGAATAATACCCGATAAAGACCCGGGGAAACGAACGATCGTTCGTTAACCGTTCGTTGATTTAGATTGCAGTGTGTCTCACACTCTATCTGAATCAGCCAGTGATAGATTACGATATGAAAACCGTCGTCTATTTTTAATACAAACATTCGGCACCGGACGGCTGCGTCATTCAGCCAACGGATATGTTGATTCAAAACCCTTGTATCGACGGCCGAATCATGGATGCATAGAGTTTTTATGCTGTCAATCAACTAGACTCAGCCTGTCGATTCGATATCCAGTCCATGTTCTCTCGGAAATATAGAAAAGTTTTAGGAATATGGTAAAGTTACATGTTACGGTCATGCTTGCATTAATCTCGCTTTCGGTGCGAATAAAAATATATTTAACTAGTTGCGTCCCGCAGTTTTACCCGCGTAAGGCCCGATTCCGTGGGAATATCGGGATCAAAAGCCTATGTTACTCAGGGTTAATGTAGCTTTCTAATGGTGAAAGAATTTTTGAAATCGGTCCAGTAGTTTTTGAGTTTATTTATAACAAACATACAGACAAACACACACACACACACACACACACAAAAATACAAATCTTTCCTCTTTATAATATTAGTGTAGATTTAGATTATAGTCTGAAACCGCGGGATGCAGCTAGTATATAATATATATAAACCAATTGCAATAAAACGGTATGCAGACAGCTGAAGATTTATGCGCAAAATTCTCGCGGGATCGGGATGAGATAAAACCACCGAGCACAGCTAGTTAGAAATAAAAAGCAGATGAAAATAGGTACAGAACAAAAGAAAAACAGAATAAGAAGCTACAGAAGAAACATCTATGAAAATAGGTAGGTAGGTACATACGTTAAAAATGATTCTTTTCTCAGCTTTCTAAACACAAACACGTAAACAAGGCAATAAAGAACCAGGTAAATAAAAGGATGTACTATTGTTATATCGCCAATTACCTACAGGAAGCACTTTCCTGACTCCTGCTTGTTTTAAAACAAAAAGTAATTGTTTTCTTAAACTGTCGAATACTGTTTCATTCGACAGAACAAATAGTACGTATACTACGTACCTACTTCAAATTATTCAGAGAGCTTTCCTTTATATTCGAAATAGTATTTTAATATTAAATTGTTAATTGGTTAACTTCACAAATTGATTGACAGTTAAATGTTAATTTCGGTTGACTTTGTTAGACCAATTCTGAATGATTTAGAAATGGAAAATCAATTTATTGATACGTCATTTGTGGCTTACCGTTTAATAAAGTGGACAAAGTACAGTGGACTTTGTGATACTGTGTGAATCTAACGGCCTCTGTGCGAAGGCCCGACTGCAATGCAGAGGGCTGCAATTCCCGTTGGATGCAAGTATTTTTGCTTAATATTAAATATTTATTTCTTTCTAGTCTAGGTGTTTCAATGTATCATAAGTAAGTACTCGTATTCACCAAAAAAAGTACAATGTGTATTTATCCGTTGTCTAGTACCTATTGGACAAACCTAGTGCTTAGTTTAGGGCTAGATTGCGCTGTGTCTAACGTCGTGCAATATTTAACATAATAAAAGCAACACGATTAGGTACGATTACAATTACGTGTGCCTGGCCGCATACGTACGTTTTCCGCATAAGTTTTCCGAATACGGAATCTTGAATCAGGATTCCGTGACCCTTTCCGAATACGGAAAACGTATACGGAACACTTACCGTTGCGGACAGGAAAACAAGTTTAATTTCAATCCAACATCGCGAAAACAGAAGTTTAAAAAAAATGCAGGACTTACCGAACAATATAAAAATGCAGCTCAGCGCCGACGTCCACATTTTAAAGTTATTTATCTCTTCACATCATGTGGTCCACTAATCACCTTAAAGACTTGTCACACAATTTATTACACGTCATAGTTCAAACCACAGTCAATTTATATATTCATGTTCGTCAAATGTATATTCACTTTGATGTTTGGCACTCACTAATTATTCATTAGGTTTATTATGATTAATTCACACAAATCTGAAAGTTAAGGATTTATTAGTTGAATCTGCTTATAGATGTTCTGTCACTTATAATATGGGAAGCTGTTTGTCTTTTACTGTGACATGAAGTTGAAATAAATGTATCCAAATGCTTAACACTGTGTTAGCATTACTGGAAGTTCTATTTTTAACCCAACATGGTTGCAGTTCGCCTTACATGTAACATGGTTTTAATAACTTTTACACAGTAAGCTTTAATATGAGCTCATTATTTGAAACTTCAAGTTTTTCGTGGAATACACTAATAGTAATGTACTACGCATACTTTCACGCGACACGACCTTTAAAAAAATCGGTCTATGCCACCGTCCATTTATTTAAAAACGATATCCTTTATTCTTTGTAATTATGGATTGGAGCTATGCCTGTATTACGGTTACCTAGTATTTATTTACTGTTTAGTCGGTTTTGTTAATTACCTACTAAATAGGTACCTAAGGCTATATTGTCGTCGTAGGCGATCAGAGCTATCGTCTTCGTCAGACTATCTAATTAGCCCAAATTCGCTGGTGTAGACTAAAGGTACGAGTTGGCAACGAGCGACATGAGGCGGCAACGCAAACCCAGTTCTCTAATACCTACGCATATATGTTATAGCGTCACCAGCTATTACCAGCAAGGGTATGAAGAGAGGGGTCCGCTGTACCGTCAGGCCACCCCGGAGGGGCAACCGTCAGGGATCAGTTATAGACCGATCGTGTCCCTAAATGCTAGATTCGAGACATGAGGCGGCAGTGGACGATGTGTTGCGGCGACACTACTGGTTTCTAGGTATTTCTATGAAACTTCCTATGTAGTCAGCGACATGAAGCTAGCGACGCGTCGTCGAGCGAGCGTACGGAATTTCGTAGAATTACATAGAAACCAGTATAGTGTCGCCGCGACACGTCGTCCGCTGCTGCCTCATGTCGCCCGTTGCCAACTAGTACCATGAAATACTATATTTACTGGTTGTATATAACATGATTTAAAAAATAATTACGAAATTTAATGATGTTGTTGCTAACCTAAGCCAGCCAAGTGAGCTCAAGCGGCAGGGTTGAATATAAGGAACGCGTTATTATTATGAATAACGCGTTCCCTATATCCAATTCCAATTATTAATATGAATCCGAATAATAAGGTAGAATAATAACATTATTATTATTTTTTTTAACGAGTGACCGGATAGAATGTGCCAATGCATAATAATATTACCTAAGTATTTTTATAAAACATGTTTTTTTTTTGGAGTTACAGAGGCATCTAAATATCTTGTGAATTTCAAGCCTAGACTACACTACACAAACGCCATTTATTAAAATAGTTTTAAACATTAAAAATACTGTTTCATTCTACGCATATAATAAAATATTGTATGTAGTAGCCACTAAAGACATAAGAGTTTGACTCGCTTTTGCACAGTTAGTGAGTTCGCAAGTTGGTAAGTAGGTATGTGGTGGAAGCAAAGATATTTAAAAATTGGGCAGAGAAATAGAAATTACATCACATAAGTTTTCAACATTGAACATTCAACCTAGTAGATTTATATTAAAAAAAAAACTTATTACTGAGGCTGTTACATCCTACAGTTTACAAAATAATTTGATACTGTAATGTTTGCCATAGGTAGGTAGTATTGATATATTTTCTTCGGTTCTTGCAAAGCTGATATTGCACTCATTTTTCCGCTTGAATAATATGTGAAATTAATAAAAATAACGTTGCCTTTCCGTTTTTTATTAGGATTTTTCGAGGAACGCCACTGAAACCTTAAAAATAAGTTTAATTACAATCTATTTTTATTTCTACCTAAGCTATTTTAAATTATGAAAAATTAATCTTTAGTAGGTACCTACATAATTTGTCTTTAAGAATCAGCTACTATTACTACTTTGTATCATCAATATGATCTAGAAAGATCGAATTTATAAAAGTTGTAGAACAAAAGTTGTTCACCTAGTCGTCTAAAACAACACCCTTTGTGGTCGAACACCAATTTCTTAACATACTGTAGACTATGATTATTATTGTTTTGACGCTCCCTCTACCTACATTATTTTCAACAAATTTTAAACCTCTTCTGGTGAAAGTCCGCAGAACAACTGTACGCGACATGGGTCGCCAACTCTGTAGTTCCAATTGTACGAGGAATTCCTTCGCTACGTCTCTATTAACGAGGCGAGGACGTCTAAACAAAACTTTAATTAAATTGAACACTGCACCTTCATATGAGGGAAAAAGTCTAGGATTGAAATACTACTACTACCTATAATCTACTACATCACTAGATGGCGCTAGTGATAACAATACATCGCGGTGTCGTTGTGTTTTGATGTAAATCACATTTGTTGTATGGGATTAAATATTTATTTTAGGTTCCACTAAGGGAGCGAGTATTGTGAAATAAAGATCTTAGATACTTTTACACGTGATAATAAGCTTCAAAACTGAAGATTTTTGACCAAGCGAGTGAAGCGTCTCTGCATCAGTCGGACAATTTTGCTTTCGTCCGTCAGTATGTTTGTATGTAGGTTCTCCTCTACAGATCGTATTTCTCAACAATTCTCACAAAAAAAACCCGTTTATTGTATGGGAGCCCCATTAAAATTATTATCGTTTTCTATTTTTAGTGTTTGCTGTTATAGCGGCAACAGAAATACATCATCTGTGAAAATTTTCATCTGTCTACCTATTAACTCGTACACGATTCATGTGATAGAGCCCGATGACAGAAAGACAGACAGTGAAGTCCTAGGGTCCCGTTTTTACCATTTGGGTACGGAACCCAAAAAAGTAGATTTTTAGCTAAATCAGTCTGTGATTTAAGTAATGAAAGTATCGGATAATTATGGGGTGAATAATGGAGTTCATTTTGGGGTTAATAAAGGTAACATTTCCCACTCATGATGATGTCACACTTAGGCACGGCGCACATTATGGGCATCGGCAAGGAAAGGGATCCCTACATGCAAGCGCACACTATCGGGAACTATGCTTTGGCTTGCTGCAACGTTCTTAGGGATGACGAGGCAGGGCAAGCTACCCTCACCCGAGTGTTGCCTCGGCGCCGCCGAAGGATGCCGAAGTACCCCGAAGCATCCTCAAGGCTGCCGATGTAGCCGCCTCAAGCATACCGAAGCGGTATTTTTGTTACTACGACCATATATCACGGAAATTTCTACTTTATTGCCATGAAGTTAATGTATAATGCTATTTGCCAACTAAAATCCTCAGCCGTGACGAAGCTCATAATGTGCGCCGGGCCCTGTATACTTATAAGTTTACTCATTATGCAAAATTTAAAGTCCTGACTGACTAACTGAAACAGATATCAACGTACAGCCTAAACCGCTGGTCCTGCGGAGACATGAGATTTTAAGGTCAGGTCTTTGATATGTGTAGGAATCCACTAAGAAAGAGTTTTTATACCAACGGGATCTGGCACAATTAAATGTTTTATTGTTTCCGCGATGTTCGGTTGGGTATTGAAAAAAATCTAAAAATAACAAAACGCGACTAAAACCGAAAAATGAGTTTAATTTCAAATATTATAAATGCAAGACAGGCAATTGTCTGTCTGTCTATTACGTTTTCACGCCTAAACCAGACTAGACTGATTTTGATGAATTGGTTCTTTTTCATATAATGATAGCTGATAAAGATAGCTGATGGGACCCATTAAAATGAAAAATAAAATGAAAATGAAATTGGATTGGCCAAGAAATTGGAGGAAGGACATAGGCTACTTTTGACCCCTATATTTCCTCGGGATCGGGACTTACACGGGGAAACAGCGGGACGTGTAACCATAACGAATAATAACTACGAAACACAAGTGCCAAGTAACTTACTACTTACCTAACATGTTTAATGCATGACTAAAGTTTGTTTGAACAAAGTTAACATTTAGCTAACGTCTCTTGTCTCGCAAAAAGCTTTACGGCGGATCTAGATTTAAAACTACGGACGATAGTTGCGGGGAGTCGATGGATGGAGGTGGCTCGGGGTCGCCATTTGTGGTGTCATATGGGGGAGGTCTATATTCAGCAGTAGAAAATTATGAAAGGCTGAGAAAATTATCATGTATCATCATCAAATAATAATAGATTTTCGATGCTGTCTTCCGATATTTAGGACTTTCGATGTCACTTTTATAGATATTAGTTGTTTCCCATGGTATCCCGTGGTGATTTTCAAAAATCCTATCTTATCGGATGCCTTCATCGCGTAAAGAACACGTAAAGTAAAGTAAAGTAAAGTAAAGTCTCCAATTTTCAGCTCTCTGCTATCAGCGGCTTAGGCTGTGCGTGCGGTGATCAGTCAGTACAAAGCCTATTATTATTTAAATTATTTTATACCTATTATAGATATTTAAATTACATTTTCGACATTTTATTGATCTTAGGTTTTCTAACTATTCGAAAATATAAACTTTCGTTATTTAAGTTTGAATTTTTTCGGGTGTTCGATATTTTAATTGTCGATGTTTTTAACCACAGGTATTTTAATTTTCGGAATTAAAACCCGTCAGCTATTATTATTAAAATGAAAACTATTAAGTACGATATTTATATTAGTAAATCTAATTCAGTGGCCTGCATTAGCCTCTTTAAACAGAGTAAGTCAGAGTTACGATGTTGTTACGCTACACAAACAAGTTGCACTTAGTAAAACAAACTAACAACACAACATCTACTCGGATTCAACTTTATTTGCATTTGATATTGTGGCATTTTGTAATCTATACCGGGTATCCCGAGGAAGGGGTATAAGGCCGATGTTCTAGAAGTCTAGGCGAACAACTTTTGTTCTACTACTTTGGGAAATTCGATCGTTTTTTTTTTCGAAAAATATGAAGTCAAAAAAAAACAGCTGTTTTTGTTAATAACACCCACGGGATGCGCTAGCTCTATTCTATGCTGAGGATACACTGTCAGATTCTTACCTATTGAATAAAAAGCAATATTCTTGGATGGGTAGGATAATAAATTAACATACTATAGGTATCTAAAAAAAAAATATGGATAAATACGCATTCATTCTTTGCGTCTATTCCAATAAGACCACGAAAGTCCCGGCGTATCTTTCCTTAAAATTCTAGACAAAACTGCCTTGAGCATTAAAACAAATAAAGAAATAATATTAATCAAGATTTAATAGCTGTATGTATTGCGCCTCGATTGCTGCAGTAAGCAAATACCAAGTTAATCACAGTAATTTAAATATTTTATTTGCAAGTACTTTATTACATCGAGGTTGTAATAATGACTTGATTGCCAACATTTTTATTAAATAAAAGCACACGACACAATTGGTAGTGGTTTTATGGTTTATTATTTGCATGTGAGGTTGACGAATTTCGAATAAAGTTTAGAATGTAAGGTTTGTTTGTAAGTAATACAATTTGTATTTGTTAGTTAGATTTTAGGGGGCACTATACAAAGTTGCAATAAAATTAGAGAGAAAATCTACTACGGAAAATTTGACTAAAACATAAAGCGACTGAACAACCCAGATAGCTTTTCCATGGAATCGATCATTTTTTAAACCACCAGAAAAAAAATTGCTTTGCAATTGTTGTAGGAGAATCGTTTATGAATTTTGGACTCATATCAACATTGGCCAGTATGAATATTTTAAAGGCTTTCCTATAGTAGCATCGCAAAGTTAAGTTTCCTTATATATATTAGTAGGTAGGCGAGTGCTGTGCGAGATCATACGAGCGAAAAAAGCGAAGTTTAACAAACAAAAGAAAATAAATGATGAGCGTCAAAGCGAACGCAATCGCAAAAAGTTCGAGCGTGCGTCACCGATCGGTGATTCACATTTGTTCCCTTTCACTTGCGCTTGGAAGTAAGTAAGTACCTGCACTGCACTTGTTTACATCTGTACCTTGCCTACTTTGCAACCACTAATTACGAAGGTGCAACGCTAAGTCTTCACCACATTCTGCTTTTTTTTGAACACTATAGAAGAGCGTTTAACCACACACTATTTCACTTTAAGTGAATATTATGATGATCACATGATAAATGATAATATGGTCTTAGATGTAAGACACTCATCTAGAAGAAGAAATATGGCAGTGGAACAAGATCCGACCCGTCTTCCTTAGTGGCTGCACCGGTCTACGTATTGTAACACGTCCTGTAGCGACCGCGGCGAAGCCTCCCCACAAATGGTACATTATTTTGTGCTTGCGGCCTAATAGCTGCCTCGCATTGGGGCGGACTTATGCGGCGAATAGTAAGCACACACTGCCCCAGACATCTCGACTCTGCATGCTCAAGGCATATAGTAGGTAGGTAGGTTAATAGTTAGGTTAAGAATATTTAACGAATATTTTGCGAGTATGTATAATTTAGTTTAATTTGATTCAATTTAAATTAATTTAATTTATAAAGTAAGTTTGTAACCTATGTTTGTAAATTCTCGCCCGAAATACGGTTTAACCCAATTCAGGCATATGTAGGTATGTTTGTTCTCTTGATATGTTTAGTACTAGACCTAGTTTACTTTGTAATCATTTTATTGTTAAGCTAGCTTAGCATAGCTTTTAACACGGGCTATGAGCGCGGCGACCGAATGAAGAAATTTCGTAACGAAAATAAAACCTAACACCCGCCTACCATGTTGCCATGGTTACCATGTAGCTCGGTCGAGCTAACTAAATAAATAATTATAATTGCATAAGTTGTTTTTTTTTTATATATGACAAACCATTCGAGGCATGCCTCGCAATATCCAGTCGCAACTTACAAGATACCAAGGCAACACTTAAGTAAAATGAGATTAGACATCTTGATACGTAATAGACGTGTTTCGCAGACAAATGGCGGCGACCTCACGTCCAATTTGATAACGTTTCCAAATGCGATACCGCGAAATTGTTTCCTCCAAGTTGACAGGTCACGTTCAGCCACATCTTTAGTATTTACACACGCGGCGGAGAATGTTGAACGAAACAAACTGTATGTATTTACCATGTAGTACAAGTGTAGTACATAAATATTGAGCGGCCAATACATGTTCAATATTCTCCTACCTATACGGTTTTTATTTATTGGCAACTACTATGGCGCGTTGGGGGAATACCGGACTGCAATGCAGAAATTTGCGGGTTACATTCCCGCCGAATGACAAAACTCGTAACAGAGGAATAACTGCCCGACCCGACAACCCAGGACAGATTGTCCTGGCGCCGCAAAATTAGGAGATCCGACCCCACATAAAGTGGGAAAGAGCGAGGAAGAAGAAGAAGAGAAGGAGGAGATTCCCGCCGAATGGAAGTAGTTATGCTTTAAAATATATATTTGTTTCTGGTCTGGGTGTTTTCTATGTATCTTACTTAATATTATAAATGCCAAAGTAACTCTGTCTGTCTGTCTGTCTGTTACTTTTTCACACCTGAACCGCTGAACCGATATTGATGAATTTTGGAATAGAGATAGATAGGACCTTGGAGAAGGACATAGGCTACTTTTGATCCCGTTAATCCCGCGGGATCGGGACTTACGCGGGTGAAACCGCGGGCGCAGCTAGTCATATTATATTTCCATTATGGTTCGGTACATATCTGACGGAAAATGCGTCGCGTATTATCGGTCACCTGCAACATTCATTAACGCATCATCGGTTGAGTGTGTAAGGTTGTATGTTTTACTATGTAATTGACATTTTTTGTGTTACGCAACCGATAATACGCAACGCATTTACCGTCAGATATGTACCGACCCTTATACTGGTGATGCATTAGCGGGCTTCATTTTAACGCGATAAATGTGGCCGGGTAGATCGTTGCAACGCGAAGTATTCGGGCGATGACAATATTCACTGCAACACACAACAAACTGAACACACAACAAACAGAACATCGATGCATCGCATCAACGTTACTCGAACCTTCGCTCTGCCTAAAGGTGGAAACATATTTACAAGATATGACGTGTCGTGTCGTGATGCGTCAGTAGCCTTATAGAGTGAGATCCCAGAAGTGGCAGACATCACGTATTTTCTGACGAACGAAATGTGGTCGATTGAGTAGTGTTAGTATGTACTAAGAACGCATGCCTACTTGCTAGCCTGCTGCGACGGCCAATTCTGAGATATCAAGTCATCAAGATACATAAAAAAATTACTTACCTCAAGTTAATTCTCCGAGCTGGTTTTCACGTATAATTATTTTGGGAGCTTTAAAGCGACTGCAAAGCAATACAGCCGACGGAAAGTGTATGGGAGTATTGGCGACTTATTTTGTTACCTAAAATATACGTGAAAATCAGCTTGGAGAATTAACGTGAGGTAAGTAATTTTTTTATGTATCTTGATGACCCGATATCTCGGAATTGGCCGTTGCAGCAGGCTAGCAAGTAGGCATGCGTTCTTAGTACATACTAACACTACTCAATCGACCACATTTCGTTCGTCAGAAAATACGTGATGTCTGCCACTTCTGGGATCTTGGACTATTACTGACCCATCAAGACACGCCACGTCACGTCAACCGACAGTGGTCAGTTTCATTATATTTTGAACGATCAGAGACACATTTGATTCACGACACGACAAGACCTACAAAATGTGTCTCTAAGCGTACAAATATGAAACTGTACCTCTATCATGAGTTGATACGTAAATACGTACACTGTAATGTTAACAGTTTGGGTATGTCTGTAACAAATATTATAATATTGGCTCGCGCGGCCGATAAGTCGCGACCGGTGCGGCAGGGAACAAACGGAGCGGACGCGCTGTGCACAAGGTCAAACAGTGTACTTTATTTTTATAAATTCTGTCAACAACACACAGCGCCATCTAGCCCCGTGGTAAGCTACTAAGTTTGTGTTACGGTGACTGGACAACGAATATAATACATATATTTATTTTTCTTTTATAAATGCATACATATTATACATAGAGGGACACCCAGACCAAACACAAATATTTATTTTTTAAGCATAAATACCTGCACCCGGCAGGAATCGGACCCCCAACCTGCATTGAGTCGTCAAAATTTGACGAAATTTTAATGTGGCTGCGACTGTGGCCAGTCGTGCTTTCGCACGACGCGCCACAGAGGTCGTCAAAATGTACGTATCAACTCATGGTAGGAGTGCTGATAGGCTACTGACGCATCACGACACGTCACGTCAGGTAAATATGTTTCCACTCAGACAAGAACATCGTATTCTGGTACACGCGGCATATTTGTCGCGACAACGCGACACGAATCTTCACCCGCTAATAAAGCCACAGCAAGGTACGAGTTGGCAACGGGTGACCTGAAGCGGCAGCGGACGACGTGTCGCGGCGACACTACTGGTTTCTATGTATTTCTATGAAACTCTCTACGTAGTCAGGAACACGAAGCTCGTCGAGCGAGCGTAGGGAATTTCATAGAAATACATAGAAACCAGTAGTGTCGCTGCTACACGTCATCCGTTGCGCCTCATGTCGCCAGTTACCAACCCGTACCTTTAGAAGCATGCGCTTACTCGTCCGATGTCGGCCACCTGCCCAAAATCCTAATTAAACAAAAAGCAAAACAATAAGTAGGGCTCGTATTTCGTAAACCAATATTTATCTAATAACAATTTCTGTCTGGTTTTAAAACAGCCTACAGCTATTTCTATCCCAATACCTATACCCTTCCCATTCGTTCAAAACCCACCCTTAATTATTAAACCCTTTAATTAATGTTGTCTGGCTATTGATTGTTTAACACACGCTTCCATACATATTTTATAATGGAACACAAAATGTAGGCTACATAAATTATACCCTAATAATGATGTATCGAATGGTAATATTTGGTAGTACATTAATACAAGACTAGGGTATTGGAATTATGAGTATATAGGTATTCAATATTTTTTAGTGTTCCGTGGAGGAGCTCATTGGCCTAGCTGTACCTGCCCATCATAAACGGCCGTGCCAGTTAAGCAACGCTTGGCGCGGTCAATACTTGGATGGGTGACTAATAATTTGTGAGGCAAAAAACGTTTTTTCGAGCTCCTCCGTGCTTAGGAAGGCACGTTAAGCAGTTGGTCCCGATTGTTATCTCAGATAGCAGTCGTTATAGGTCAAGTTAGAGGCCTTAGGGCGACCCGAAAACTCTAACACCAGGTGAGCCACACTAATACAAGAAAAGAAGAAGAAGTGTTCCATGGGTAAAACAGGACCCTTTTTACTATCCGTCCGTCTGTCTGTCTGTATCTCATAAACCGTGATAGCTAGACAGTTGACATTTTCACAGATGATGCTAAATTGCAAAGGGAAAAAGAAGTCCGAATTGAAAACAAAAGATGATCGAAACGTACCCAACAGACGATCGAAGTACTAACAGAAGATAATCGAAATGGTGTGCTCACCCATTGTTAGAGTTTTCAAATCACCTTAACTTGACCTAATGGCTGCTATCAGAGATAACAACCGAGACCAACTTGTTAACGTGCCTTGCGAAGCACGGAGGAGTTCGAAAAAATGTCTTGCCACACACTTTATCGGTCACCGTTTCAAAGAATGATCGCTTTAGGCGTTACTTTTCTCACATGATATGACTATAATACATGATCGATGAAGAAATACTTTCTGAAAATTCGGGGTTGGTCACCAAAAAAGATTGCGAGTTAGGCTCCTATCGTAGGTTTGTAGCTAAGCCTATAGCGTAGGCTCATAACGTAGGGTAGTCTATGCTCGTTGCGTACAGGCTCGTAGATTACGCGTAGATAAGCTCGTAGGAGTAGCCTATGCTCGTAGCGTATAGGCTCGTAGCTTACGCGTAGCTATGCTTGTAGCGTAGCGTAGGCTCGTAGCGTAGCCTATGCTCGTAGCTTAAAGGCTCGTAGCTATGCTCGTAGCATAGCGTTTGCTCTAAGCATAGCGTGCTTGTAGCGTATAAGCTCGTAGCGTACGTGTAGCTATGCCCGTAGTGTAGCCCATGCTGGTATAGGCTCATAGTATAGTCGTAGGCTCGTAAGCGTTGACCAGTATACCACGAAGAAAATATATTTCATACTTTCGACCGGATATGTAGAAGTTGCAGCGATCCCCCAGGATACAGATTCAGGTCCCGCCGAGACCGAAACTTTTGGAAAACAATGTTTCCAAAACTAATGAAGATGTGTTGGAATATAATTTGAGTTGATGCTTAGTTAATCAATAATCACCCTAATAGAGCTGTACTTAGAAAACGAAAAAATAAAAAGTTAGCACCAACAAAAATTGCATAAGTGCCGTATTGTGGTTTAGTGTGCAGCTGTTGCCGAATAAAGTTTTTTATTTTTGACAATTACCGCTGAATTTCCCTATACCTAAACTAACGTGGGCCCAGTTGACCACTATTATATATGAGAAGGGGCAATTGTGCCCTGTTCTAAATGGTGAACGCCCCATAATCCTACAAAAGTACCTTTAATTATTTCAACACGTCATTCATTTACGTCTTTCAGTAGATATATTTTTTCTTTTAGAAATATTCTTTGTAAACTGTCAATTTACCATTGAATCAGACTATAACTCATGTTAAGTCAAGATTTCTACTTAAGTCGTAACGGGCGTAACGGTGCGAGCAAATTTTGTATGACGTAGAATGACGATAGATGTGGATAATGACGATAGCTCAGAACATTCAAAACAGTCTAAAACAATACAGTGGTATCCGTTAATTGTGACTTATATTGACTTATCTTGACTAACCGCTTAATTTGACGTAATTAATCAGAGAGCTTTATTTTTCATGTAAAATTCATTATAACAATATCGGATATAATATTACGCCTGTAGTGACTCATTTTCGGATGTTGAGAATAATGCTAAATTAAAAATTCGTAGGTACAAAATACCAGTTTGAAAAAAATATTACGTAATTTTTAAATAGGTTTTAAAAATACTTTAGCAAGGTAAAAGAAAAGTAAAATTACTCTTTCCTTGTTGCCGGGTAGTAAAAAACAGGTACCCTAGTACCTACCTACCTATTGTGAAAGAAAGAAGTTAAAATAAAACTTCTGTTACAGCACAAAAAGTAGGGTCGCGTGATAAGAATCATGATTAATGTCCACAGAACGTATTAAAATAATTTTTATTCCCTTTCATTAGGACTCGTTAAACTTTTCTTCCCTATTCTAAAATATTCGGAAACCTATCGATTGAAAAAACGGTATAAATTACCATTTAAAACTAACCTATTTATTTAACTAAAAAAAAATAAAGGTCAAAAGAGGTCTGCTTACAAGAATCCTTTAAAAAAGATAATTTCCACAGTTTTTTTTTAAACTTCACACTGGCCAGCACTGAGTTTGCACTTAAAAAAAATTACGTGTTTACATTGGCGGTTGTCTTGGCGGGAAAATTGACGCAGACGCGGCGCAGTCGAATTTCGAACGCGGACTGGAGAGGCCCAGTCGTTCCGGCGGGCGAAGCGACGGAGTGTACATGCGCACTTTGCCGACCATGGTCGTCCTTTGAAAGCATTTTGTGGAGAACTCTCTTCTAAAATACTCTATCGGGTTCACTTTGAAAGGTTAGGGTATTGCTTAACTTAAGTATTACTTAGGAAAAATCATTTATAATATTAGTTTATTGACAAAAAAGAAATATTACATTTTATGGCACTGTTAATTTAAGACTAGGTAGAGCTTGTTTTTGGAATTTGAATTTCTCTACTGATACAATATACCGTGAAATTGTTTGAAAAAGAGTTATATAATAGTGAAGAAAACTAAATTTCAAATGGGTACAATACATTTTAAATGCTTTTATATAACACAGAAATAGACACAATTTTTTTTTTAAACTATAAATTCTTGTTCTTTCATTTACGGTGATCTAGACTTTTTTTTTTAACTTCCGAGCACCGAAATTTAACCCCCCACTTCCTTCATTACAAGTATAGATGATAGCTCTCGAGAGGGATGCAACCGGGAGCATCGCTCGGATGATGATGACAGACAGACACGTCAAACTTATAACACCCCTCTTTTTCCGTCGGGGGTTAAAAAATATACTTCGTAAAAGAGACAAAGATAGTTAATTAGAACCGATAGGTACCTACTTACCTACTGTTAAACTTGGTAACAGAAATACTTAATATTAGGGATCAAAGGCCCCCGCCTTATTATATTCGACAAATTTTTATACTTTTATCTCCATTTTACCTTAAACTTACGCTTCTTTGGTTTTGTTGATGTATTATAATTGTATAGATGTGAGTATTTATCATTTTGTGATGGAACTACCCGTGTGTGCGGTGGTTTTTAGGGTTCCGTACCCAAAGGGTAAAAACGGGACCCTATTACTGAGACTTCGCTGTCTGTCCGTCCGTCCGTCCGTCCGTCCGTCCGTCCGTCCGTCCGTCCGTCCGTCCGTCTGTCCGTCTGTCACCAGGCTGTATCTCATGAACCGTAATAGCTAGAAGGTTGAAATTTTCACAGAAGATGTATTTCGGTAGCCGCTACAACAACAAATACTAAAAACAAAATAAAACAATTATTTAAAAGGGGCTCCCATACAACAAACGTGTTTCAAAAACTACGTCAAATCGAGTTGGTCATGGAATTCAAAATGGCTGCCCTATCTGTCAAATATACTAGTCTGCCTTCACTGACCAAAGAGTTTCTTATAAGTTTCAGATTTTCTTTGAATCAAAGTTGTTGTAAACTATTTTAGGGTTCCGTCCCCAATTGCGATAGTGGTATGGAACCCTTCGTGAGCGAGTTTCGCACTTGGCCGGTTTTTCTTGAGATAATTTAGAGTCATGTGATATCTTTTTATCCCGACTAAGGTGAATCCGAAAGCCTTGTCCACCGTCAGGCCACTCTCAGGGGAAAGCGGGCCGGTGTTGTGGGCCATAGCTTTACCAACTAAATACCCACCACCGTTCTGTGTAAATCGGCCCTTAATAAATTTCATAATAAATGAATATTTGTAAGCAATTCAATAACTTTATAGACAACAAATATTAATATTTGTTTCATTCGATCGTTCAAAACCAATTTAGATACAAAAAAATAATTCAATTGAAAGCTTTTATTTAGTTGGTATCAATTTATTGGTTTTGAATATGAAATGTACCTAATTTTTATAGTAAATGATAGGTGAGCGATTCACCATCACCAGGTGTGGTCTAAGATCTAGCATGCTTACATAAATAATTATTAATTATTATGTTATGTTTTCACTCCTGAAAAACCAACTCCATATTATTATCACTCAATACACTCACATTTATAAATATACTAGCTGGCACCCCGTATTTTCACCCGCGTAAGGGTCGACTTCGCGAAAATATCGAGATCTCCGGTTATTTGTATACCTATTTTAATCGCAATCGGTTCAGTAGTTTTTGTATGAAGGAGTAACAACCAATATTTAGAATTTAACTATCTATTCATTTAAAATTCAACGTCCAGACTTATTCACCGACTGTTCTAAATATTAACGCACAGCCTAAACTGTTGGTTATATAGACAATAAATATGAAAGGTTTGTTTTTAGCAAAGTGTTGGTATCTACTAAGAAAGGCTTTTTGAAAATCCACAAGAGATCGGGACTTATGCGAGTAAAGCCGCGGGTAACAGCCGTAGTGTTTTTTATATAAAATCCTACAATGTGCAGTTGAAAGCAATCGTACAAAAAGGCAAAAAAATCAGAAGTACTATTAAAAGTTGAAAATAAAGTTATCGACGAGTGTTCAAACGGGAAAGTGTCAACGCAAACTTGAATCGGCCGATTATACACTCCCACTCTCTCATCCGAGCGATGTTCCCGGTTGCATCCCACTCGGGAGCCCGGGGTCGCTGAACCCCAAATTAATTTGGGGTCGGCGCAGTAGGTAAGTCATCATCGACCAATATTTTTACCGCCGGCCGCCGCCGTTTATCCGCCACCGCGCGGGGAGAACTTAAGTTTTGCTAGTCTCCCCTAAATCCCTTAGTCGCCTTTCACGACACCTACAGGAAGAGATAGGGTGATTATAATATTATACTATCGGGTCATTTAAAATGTTCTGCGGTAGTTACCTACCAATATTGGTAGAAAACTCAGAGGGGTCTTCGTCCTGAGCTGTTAATTAGCTCCTGCAATCTGGAGCTAAGAGTAAGGCGCCAGACTTAAGAAGCGACGCCTACAACTACTAAAAAGTATACAGATCTCACACTACGTGCAACTATCAAAGGCATCGAAAAACACCTAAAAAATACGCGATTAAATTTGCCAATATTGTTCTACTCAACTGACCTACAATTTTTATCCACCTGCCTATACTAAAATGTTTCAAACTGCAGGTTAATTCAATCTCAAGATTCATATTTTGACATATTATTATGACCCATCCCCGTATTTCTCTTATCAGCGAAACTACACGCGAATGTCATATTTTTATAAATCGGCGCGCTATGCCCGATTACAAACATCATAGGAAGGTACATAAACATTTTCAATGTTGAAAGTAATACAGTAAACGTATTCAATTACCTATTAAAAAATCTGAATCGACTATTTAAT
Source organism: Idaea biselata (assembly GCA_958496205.1). NCBI lineage: Eukaryota > Metazoa > Arthropoda > Insecta > Lepidoptera > Geometridae > Idaea > Idaea biselata. The sequence continues at coordinate 1,497,624 of OY292403.1, read as the reverse complement.
CATTAGACTGCATTCACCGAAGGGGCGTTGTAAAAGTTTTATTTACTTTGTAACATCGCTCTTTTCAACGCGCTGTGTCCGACTTGCTTGTTTTGTTGCAGCCAATGAAACGTCCCACTTCACTAACTACCTACCTATGACTACTCCGAACTGTGTAACTGGGTCCCACTGTTTGTTGGTGCATTACAAAATGAGATATTCTCGAAATGTCACATTCTCAGGATATAATTATAACAGTAGAAATATTTTAAGGATAATATACAATTCTCAAAAACACTTAACTATAATATTTCAAACTGGATCCCACTGATTGTTAGTGCTTTAGTTTCGCGGTTTGCAATATAAGACATTCTCAAAATGTTACAATCTCAGAATATGATAAAAGTAGCAATAATTTGAAGGAAAAAAACACAATGCAAGGCGGGACTCGAACCCGCATCTCTTAGTTGTCATGAAGAAGTTTAATATTCTATTTTAAGTGCTTAAGCCTGCACTGGGATTTCATAGAAATAATTTCAAGAAACAATACTTCTGCGAAAACACAACGCACGATGGACGCAGGGCTGGATTCGAACCCGCATCTTACTCAAACCGGGAGTACGACTTGAACCAATTAGTCTACCGGCGTCGGTAGACTAATTGGTTCATTAATTGGTAATTGGTCAAATTGTTACATTCTGTTTTGTACATTTGTGTATATACCTGTTCATAATTGGCATTATAAAACAGTCACATAAATTACTAATTATTAATTAAAAATAAAAGTCACTATATCCGGTGCTACTAACCCTACTATAAAGGGTTTATTAAGTCTCTAACCTCGGCGGGTACAGTGACATCAATAAAATGAATTGATCAGCCGCTAGGAACTACCCTAGATCACCCACCAATTCACCTACTTGTTTCATTTTATAGATCACATTTTAATCAATCTATAGGTTTAGTTCTATCCACTCACATAATCAAGGGTGGAAGTAAACTGTAAACTTTTCGATCGGCAGATCTATTTGTACCAATTAATTTTGAAGAATTCTCCCTTGTACATACCATGAACTTGTTCCTTGTGCAGGACTTTCTGATTCCCAAGGCCCCATATCGGGGCAGAGGATATTAAGCTTCTATAGCCTTGTCGGTCTTTCGCCTTCGCTTTATTTCACCTAGCAGATTATGTAATTCTGTTGCTAAAAAAATCTTTAAAAAATCGATTGTAATTAATTAGCTTATTGCTTTCAGTCATTGTTTTCGATTTACAATAATTTGATAGTTGCACTCGCTAGTTTCAATTGCAATTCAAATTTATTAGCGACTGAAACTATCAACTTGTATTGTGTCAGTAATCGCAAAAATACCGTAAAGGAACAATTTCATTAGTTTCAATCAAGATTTGTTAGCAACAGAATTACATAATATTGAGCTAGTAGAGCAAGAGCCCGTGAACCCCAGACCTTCGTTTTTTTATAAAAGCTGAAAGATTGTCAGGGCATGCTCCTATACACAGGTAAGAACGCTGGACTATTATGAAGTTTGGCTTGTAGTGGCTTTGGCAGATACAGACTTTCCTTTATCTGGCAAGGGATTGGAACTGTCAAAAATGTCTGGCTAATGAGGAAACATCATCTACTTATTACCCAAGTATTATATATAAAAATCAGCTTTTATACTATAACGTAAGTAAAATTATAGTAATAATAACACCCGGGTGTTCATGAAATTATAATTCTTATCTTAGCGTATCTTGTACATAAATGCCTTTTCGTTTGCAAACATAATAATCGTTTGATCGAGAAGTCCCGCGTCTGCGGTTGTCCTAAGAATAACTTTAGGACATAACAACGACCGTAAAACTTTAATCAACTCAATTTACTTCTAAAATAAACTTTATGCCGTTCAATTTTATTATTTTAACAGTGATTGTTGCGACATGCGGGTTCACCTGCCACAATGTTTTTTTATAATTCGTGTCATTACCGAAAAAAAGTGTCAAAACATTTGACGCAATGGACATTATAATAAGTTCGCTTTTATAACATTTTTTTTCTTAGTATGTGTCTTGTAGCAAATAATTAATTTCTGTCTTATTGATATTATCTCAATGATCTTTTATGTCTAGGTAGGTACTTATATCCGTTTTCCGTTACCCATAGTAGAAGCCTAGTGCTTAGTTTAGGGCTAGATTGAGCTGTGTGTAACGTCGTGCAATATTTACCTATACTCAATGTATGTTTAAGCCTCTAGGACTATTAGTGTAAGCTAAGCCTTGATATATCATTCAGTCCAGTCAGGACTTTGAATTTAAATGTATAGATTAATAGACAATACAGAGAGAACAATCGCGGTGCTTGCCATCCCATTGTTTGATTAAACAAGACCGTCGTCGGATATCTAGTATCAATTATTGTTTTACTGTCTCATAAACTCGCTTCTATTTATGACTATTGACACAAAAGATTCTAGATAATGATATCCAGTAGCCGAACGAACGTAATAAAAGTGTTATAACGGAGAGGCCACGAATATAGGCTTAGGATAACTTAATTATTGAAGGATTAAAATACATTTTATCTGATTTTATGTTAGTGCTAAATTAGGGGCGGCTTGCAGAGGACTAGGTTGCTATATATTCATCGATCGCTCTTGCTGTGAAGAAAAATATCGTGAGGAAACGCTACGAAGAAAACGTTAATTTGCTTTAGAATTATGAACTTGTTCTTTTCTCTGAACATGGGGACAAGGCTCGGAGAGGTTATAGGTCAAACCTGTATCTCTCCCGTCTGATTTTTCGTTTCTTATGAACCAGCTCGCCTACACCGCTAGTCGCTACATTCATAGCCAAGCGGTTATAGCGATAAACAAGTTAGTCTGAACGAGACAAAGTTTGCTTTCATTAGATCATTAAGTCAGTCCTGCCGGAGAAGGAGGCTGTTTACGTGGCATCAAGCTATGTTACCGAGGTACTTGGAATTACTGAGGAACTGAATTATTGCTTCTTGAAGCAGTGACTCACTATAGTACCTTGTTAAGATATTGTTTACATTAAAATTATCTTACCGACTGACTGACTGGTCATGACTTACCGTGTGGAAGTCACTTAATAGACTCAAAACTCTGGTTGGTCGCTACAGGAAAAACCCTAGAAAGATGGGGTATTACTGACCCGGGCTAAAGCCAGTGTGACTGCGGAGTTCTCCAGCAAACCATGCGACATCTTTTAACCTGCCCCTCTAGCCATTACTAGCAAAGCCAGGATCTTCGCAGTGTGCTGGAGTCCGGATCTAACATAGTCAAAAAATGTGCCAGCGATACTGCGAAAAAGAAGACATTAAAAATAGAATGTTATTACCACAGAGCAGACTAGATATTATGACCATTATTTTTCCTGGTAAGCGCAGTAAGAGATGGTGGATTACAATTACGAACTTTTATTGTAAAATTGCATTTTAATGGAGGTAGGTACCTAGGTAGTGTGGTGCTAAGTTTTAATTTCGGTGAAACCTAGTTATCAGTGGCAATTAATTAATTTAGTTTTGTGAAAATGTACAAGTAGGGGAGACCCGTACAAAACCGTATACCCGGGTAAAACCGTATGGTACAGCTATTCGCGTCAATAATTAAAATTTTACCGCCATTTAGCTTGTCAGTGGTTCTAACCAATAAGAACTATGAGTCAACAAACACTTGTCGCAGTATGGCCACGCATTTAAGTAAAAAAATTAAATTTTAATTTCAGAGTAGCCTGATCTAAATTTTTGCATTAGTTTGAGTTAAAATAGATAAGTTTTATGGTGAACTAAGGTAAGTTTTTATTGTTTTAATCCTATAATGTGATTTGCTGGTTTAAAAAAAAAATAGTCGGTTAAGTTTCATGGATATACTTTTTTAGGTGACTAATGACCTATTCAAAATCATACTTGTGGGGCATAACCGTAAGGGGTAAAATCGTACATACATACATACGATTTTGACCCGGGTCCAAGAAACATTTAACATTTGAGTTGTTGTTTTACAGATGGTGCGTAATTATAAAAGATGTACGTCGAGGCAAGCCTAGAGTCAAAAAAACATGGAAAAAGCAATTGAGGCTGTGTATAATGTATATATAAGTGTATGTATATAATGTGTATATATATAGTGTGTATAATGACAGATATATACCAAATCGTACACAGTATACGGTTTTACCCAGGTGTCGGGGCAGAACCGTAAAAAGGAGAGGTTTTTGTTCTTTGTTTTTTTATTAATTTGTTATACCTAATTAAGGACTAATGTTAGCTAATGTGTTAGCCAATGAATCTTGCTAAATAAATATTTTGGTTTGATATATGTGTGGTTTATAATTATTGAGTTATCTTCATCGGCGCTTAGATGTACGGTTTTGACCCGGTCTCCCCTATATTGAAAATAAAAAACAACATGAACTTTCCTCTTTACAAGATTTGGGACTTGTTCCCAAACCTCGTATAGTATTGCGTAGTATTTTTTATCAACTTATGCAAATATAGTTATTAATTTATTTTTTAAACCACCATACCATGTAGCCTACCATGTAGCTAGGCCGAGCTACATGGTAGCGGATTGGGGGGTGTTAGGTTTTGTTTTCGTTACGAAATTTCTTGATTCGGTCGCCGCGCTTAAAGCCCGCGACGCGAAAACCCGACTTAAGTTTGCTAAGTCTAATCGAGCTAGTCAAACATAACTCACACAAACACTGACAGTGCTAGAGTTATACTTAAAAACGTGTAAACACAGCGTTAGCGAAAATTACAACGTTTACTCGGCAGGTTAAAATTTATGACGTGATCGTGTGGTTTAATATTGGGGTCTCGTGTTTCACATACTGTGGGGTGTCTAACTCCGCCTTGCCTATATGGAGCCTGTAATTTGCATTTTGAGTAAACGTCGTGCAGTTAAAACTTTGCCGCTAAAAGCCACAACGTCTGTGCTGTTATATGTTTAAAGTTGGTCTACATGATCGTTTTAGATCTAATCTGTCTATCTTTGTAGATATATTTAGTCTTGTAATCAAGGGATAGATTACAGGAAGATTTTGTTTAAGAAAATTAAATAATAATCAGTATAAAACCAAGCAACCAACCAACCAACCAACTACGCAACGCATTGCGTAGTTGGTTGGTTGGTTGGTTGGTACTAAACCAACTACGCAATGCGTTGCGTAGTTGGTTTAGTACCAATTTCAATCGTCATTACCCATCTGGTGTGATAGTGGCAAGTTCTTAGCAAAAGTTATGCTACTATTCAATTTTCTTCTGTTTTCGCGATTATACTACTTTGCTTGCTATGTTATGCTACTATTGTTATTAAAATTACACTATCAGACTCAGTAGTCTGGTACTATGACATTGTCGACATAGCTGTTCCGTACCGAACTAAACTAAATCAATATTTTCAAACTAAAACAAAATCAAAAATATCAAACAAGCTTTTCTCACAGTATAAATAGAGTCCTAGGACATGACGGTCTTCCCACGATGTTTTCCTTCACCGAAACAGCGATGTTAATAGCACAAATATTTTTTCTTGTCTCTTAAAAAAGACATGACCGAACTACTGACGGCTTATAATTAGGTTGTACCTAAACCGATGCATGTAAACAAATATTTAATTAATCCCCATAACAAGTTTTGTCTAAGTTGACATTCAAATGTAGCTGTTCGAATGTACCACACATCTGAGTCGATCCATACTCGTACATCAGAACTGTCATACCCTTATCAAATTCGCACAACTTTGGCTGTTAAGACATCGCAACAGTTTGTTTTCAACTGAATCCTTAGCTTCCGTGTCTTACAGTAGCATATTGGTTGTCAATATTTTTTGTTAAAATTTTAGCCAAAAATTAGTATTTTAATTAGTATCAAAAGGAGAACATTTAAAATATTTTTGTCAGAAATTTAAACCAAAATGTAAGAAACAATAAATTAAATCATCCATAAGAACATTTCTTCATAAATTATCAATAATGTTTGTTGTATCCGGCACAGAATAAGTTAAGCGTTTCTAGCTTCAAATGAAACAACAGTTTTTGAGGTACCTAAACTATATTTTTTTTGAATCGTAAGTACTAACCTACTAAGAGACAAAAACAACTCTAGGCTTATAAATACCGATTTAGTTAGGTACTTCAATTACCAACATTATGAATGAAAACTTTATAAATAACTAGCTGACCCGGCAAACGTTGTTTTGCCTTATAAATTATAGATAGTAGCCGATTCTCAGACTTACTGAATACGAAAATAAAATTTCATAAAAATCGGTCAAGCCGTTTCGGAGGAGTACGGTAACTAACACTGTGACATGGACATTTTATATATTAGATATATTTACACGAATTGTTAACAACAACAACAACAAAACATTGTTAACACGAATCGCAATTATTTTCTCATGTTGACGACGTTTTGGACTATGTTACAATAGTCTTGGTCGAACCAAGCCAAAGCATCGAAACGTCGAGGTAAGAAAATAAATAATATTACGCGATTAAGACTCGATACAATGTAAGTTATTACTTTAAGGATGTAATTAACTACTCGGCTACTTTGACCAACGAATAGGTATTGCTATCAAAAGGGTCAATGCAGCCAGCCTTTTGTGTACCATACCTAGGGACCCATTTTTGGATTATTAATTTTAATTTATTTAGTGAATTAAGATGGTAAATTGTTGGTATAGTTAAATTAATAATTGTCTGAAAGCAACATTATTTCAATTTCAAATGTCACCACCTACGAAATAAATTTGAAACAAATCGCAAGTACAAAAGAGATAATACTAATAAAATATATTTTGTTGTTCAATCATCGTAAAAGGGTCTCCGACATCAGTCCGGCCGGTACTTGTCCCTAATTGTAACAACAAATCTCCAAACGAGTATATAGTCTTCAATTATGTTGGATCACCGTTCCATATAAGAGCGTAAGTGCTTTATAATGTCCAATCTAGCCCCGAGGATCGGGAGTAAATTTTTCGTTGAGTCCAACCCAACTGTCCCAGTAAGTTCCCAGCCGATTTTTTATTATTGGCTGAACGAATTTAGTATCAAGGGAGATATAAAAGGAAATGAAGCTAAGCCCTTTGGAAATCTCAGAAATTGGGCTTTTTCTCGGAGTCCGTATGAGTGTAATGTTATGGGGTCGCCATTGAAACGCCTTGCTCTAGGGGACAATTTTTACTGCCGGTAACCGGGTTATAATATAGCACTGTCGTTTCCGACACCTAGTACTTGAAAACAGTGATAAATAAGACTTAGGTACCTATACCTATAATAAGTCATTATTATTAAAACTCCGGTAACTAAATCGTGTAAGTTTAACTAATTTAACTAATAGTTATACTTTTTAAACTTACACGATATCTTTTCATCATCATTATTAGAACTACGGGTCGAAATCGCGTTATTGATAATTATTGTTATTTTACCTAGACGTTCGTCGTGTCTTCTCGCGACCACGGCCGATGTGACCCGTTTATTCACCGTAAGAGCGATGTTAATAGCACACTTAATTTTTTCTTAAAGAAAAAGACATTGGTGCGCTGTCAGCCAGGATTCGAAACCATGATCTTTAGAATGAAATTCGCGGTATCTACCACTAGACCAACACCGCTCTCTCATGTATGTGACGTTACTAGGTATCTAAATTTCTTTTTTTTTTAGCAAAGATTGAGTAAACGCAAAATATGTACAGTTGGTTTCAAAAGTCCTTGTTCTGCGTATCCTATGATATTCTCGGTCTTGTCAAAGTTTCTAAGACACCTTAAAGTATCGCGAAAGGCAAATGGCTCCTATGGTCGGTACCGGAACCCCAAAAACATTAAATTTGTCTTCACTAATTTAACTTAAACGATGTCTAACAATTCAAACAAGTCCAGCTTTCTAATAAATTCAATATAATTGAAATTGAAACTGAAAAACTTCACCCTCATTACGTTGCGTTTCATTGTTTTTTATTAGGGTTTCGCGACGAAGTTTTGATATGAAAAGTTAAGTAAAACTACCATAATTTTAGTGAAATTTGTCTCCAACGAAGCTTGACACCATTCGGAGCATAGATATTAGCACAGGTATAAGTATAGTTGATCGCACCCACGGGTCCCATTTGGAGTTCACCTCTCTGAAATGGCTCGAAGCCTAGCGGATGTAGACCCGCCTAATTGAAGAACATGGAATCTAACTGTGTAAAGTGAATATTTGATAATGTACCTAAAATAAATTCTTTTGCGTCTCGAAATGTAACTTAACATTGAACAAAATCTATAAACTTTTTAAATTCACACGATTTGTTACCATAGTTACATTTTACCGGTAAGAAAATAAATAATATTTATTACGACGCGATTAGGACCCGGAGCGACTATCCGCGAAAAGCAGAGTGGACTTTTAAGCTATTGCATAGCTTTTATCGCGGGCTTTAAACGCGGCCACCGAATCAAGAAATTCCGTAACGACAATAAAACCTAACACTCCGCTACCATGTTAACGCTCCGCCATGTTAATACTCCGCCTACCATGTTAACGCTCGGCCGAGCTACATGGTAACCATGGCAACATGGTACAAAATAAATAAATAATTTTATTTTTTTACGTTTGCGCTTTGACCAAAAAAAGTATGGGCGTCAAATTTTAGTTCCTACAGCAAAAGTGAAAATGATAGATCACATTTTTATCCTTTTTCCCGCTTTGTCATTAACGGTCGATACCAACAGTGGTTGATAGTGTATGGAGTTTTGTATTGTAAGGTAAAATTGTAAGGTAAGGTAAAAGCTCGCGGTTGAAACTCGGCGAAATAAGTATAACGCCTGAAATTGAATAAATAATAGAGATGTCAAATTGACTGATTATAGATCAGTATTTGACAGTTTTGCTTTGCGTACCTGTCAAATATTAATCGAACATTATTATTAACTTTATGGTGGGAATGAACCGTAGGAATATTATTTATTCCGCACCACTTTCGCACACTTTGGAGCCACAAATCTAAAAGTCTCTGTAGGAAACAGAGGCGCTGGATATTTGGCGGTATATTAGAAACTAACGCTTACCTTTGCTAAAATATGAAAGTTTGCTTCGTGAATATACTTTGTTAATTGTCAAATTTTAAGTTTGATAAACTTTGTTCGTGTTATGCTATCAACTTTGTAGAATAATAATGTTTCGAATTTAGTATTTTCGTTGAATTATTTATTGATTAATTTCGGATTGGATAATGGATTTTTCTTCTTGTCCGCCACCTGAAATTGTCTAGCTATCACGGCTTATTACAGCCAGGTGACAGCCAGGTCTCAGTAATAGGGCCCCGTTTTTACCCCTTGGGTTCCGAAGCCTCTAAATAACGACTGTTGGCTAGGCTCAACTCAATGTGATCGCTATTGTAGTCTGTAGTCTGCAACCACCCTTACTCGATCGATGGTAACAAGTTTGTTTGTGTGTTTGCGGTAAGCAATAGACTTCCCACAATAGACTTTTTGTCCGAAACTTTCTTATCTACAGCAGTGTTGATCCAGCGTTACAACAACATGCCTGTTTATTTGTTTTCGCTTTCGAAAGCGAAATTCGGGCTTAATATTCTTACTTAAGGTGAAGCAATGGAGGATATAAAAATCAATTAAGAACTGCGGTCGATTTAACCTCGATTTTAATCAACCTCGAAGGCGACGCCGATTCTTCCGCGGCTCGTAATCGACGACATATCGACTACTAAAAAAGGAACTGAGTTCCGCGGTTTCACTTGCATAAGTCCCGATTCCCTCAGAATATCGGTCCAGTAGTTTTTGAGCCTGAGTTCGTTCCAAATAAATTAATATTTAACGACGAACTCTACAATACTGGAAAACTTTTTTATTGATTTAGAATAATGTTTAGTTTGTAGTTCCATCACCCAAATAGTGCCACAACATAGCGTGTAGTGTGCAGCGTGAAATAGCACCACACTCCTATACTGTTCTTTCGTTACGGTACGTAGTTCCGAAAAAACTCCAAATTCAATTAATAAAATTAATGTAGAATAATACTAATGAATTGGGAAAGAAACGGTCCAGTAAATAACCCCTCTTTCGTCAGTTGGGTAAATACCCAAACACCAATTTTGACTTTTCCCTATGCTTTGTTATTACAGACAAATATTGAAATCAGTGTCGCCAATTTCCCGACGCTCCGCCTTAATATTCTGGCATAATTCGTACCAAAGTGGCACCGGAGACACCTACATTTCCAATCAGTCAGTACACAACGGCGCATAATTGTGCGCGTGGTACATAAATCAGATTATTGTCGAATTCCCGCATATACGAACACCGCTTAAAGATGCTTAATGTTTTAGTGTAAGGGATAACATAACTTTTTATTAGTAAAAATATTTTACAAAGAGTAATACATGTGTGATTTTTTTTATTGTATATGCGTTTGACTACTAATTTACTGTGATTGACTATGCTGAAACGTAATGTAATTTGTGATGTTTAAAATGTAGTACGCTTAAGGGAAAACACTAATATCAAATTCCGAAATGTAAGTAAATATTTTTGTTCGAAATTCTTAGCTTTCCGTACCTGAAAATGTAGAATACCACATAAATTTACAAAACACATTCCATAAATAAAAACTTACAGCTAGTTATAAGAAAGGTACAATGGGCGGCCTGAAAAGCGATCTCATTCAGGCAACCTATAGATTTAATTTTAAGCCTGTAATTTTGTTTACCTTACCCCGTGACCATACCGCTTTGTTATTGTTTGTATTTTGTAATATGAAATTAATAAATGATACGTATTACTCATATTTGCTAATTGAATACAGAAGATATCTCTACCCCAATATAGAGTTTAAACATCGTTGACTCCACATAATCCCGCCTGGTTTAGCTGCTGCCAAATTTGCAAGCAAACTATTCTGATCGATGTCGCCACAATCTGCCGCCGTAACGTACGATACGACCTACTGATCGTACTCTACGAACGTTCGTAACCAAATTGCTGTACATTATTGCAAAATGACGTCACGCGTCTAAAATTCGCCTTAAGTGTTAACGTTTTATCTTTTAGTTTTCTTGAGGGTTGGAGATATATTTTTTTAGCAGTAAAATGAAAGTTGTTTAAGTCTAGAGTAGGTAGGTTTCTTCTAGGCAAGCTTGATACATTGTATGAAATGTATGAGCTACAATTTTAAAAGCTACTATCTCTCTTTGTACTATTTTCGTCAGTGACCTCTTTGAATTTTGATTTTTTAAGCAATACGTTTTTGTTTTTACACGTGACGTTAGACACGGTGCAATCTTGCCCTATGGGTACTAGACAACGGATATACTACAATCATACTTTTTTTTGTAAAAAAAAAAATCTCCATGATTACATAGAAAACACCCAGACCAGAAACAAATATTTATTTTTAAGCATTAATACTTGCTCCCGGCGGGAATCTAACCCGCATTGCAGTCGAGCCTTCGCCCGCCGCGCCACAGAAGCCATCTTAAGGTCTACCTACTCTTTTCTCCATACAAACTTTACAAACGTACCTAGTCGACTGTTTCCTCCCTAGATAAAGATATTACAAAAAAATGTATATGCCGTAAGTCCTTTAGCAGCTATGTATGACAATCATGCCCCAACGTTTTGATTTTTTTAATCTGAATTTTAATTCTATTCTAATAAGACTATGAAAAAAAACCAAAACGTAGAAGCATAGTCATAAATTCATAACAGATATAGGTTTTATGGCATAAACATATTTGCTCTAATGTCTTTATCCAGGGAGGAAACAGTCGATTACGTTTGTTTGTTGGAGAAAGAGTAGGTAGACTGCCATGTCCTCACAAGAATAGATACAAAATCTCAAGCTCTAAGTAACAGGCGAGATAATATTCAGGATATTGCAAGGGTCGGAGCGCTCATTAAGGTGCCAAGCCTAATGATGCAGTCGCTTGTTAGCCTCGTCTTGTCACGTCACTAACTTGACTGCATACAAAAAGCGGAGGGTCTAGTGCAGGGGTTCCCAAAGTGAGCGATAACGCCCCCCTGTGGGAGCTGCAGGCTTAAAAGGAGGCGGTAAGAGACCTAGAAAAAATGGGGACATTGTGTAGTGGCTTAGGGGCGATTTGTAATTTCATCTAGAAGGACTCTTAAAAAGGCAGCAGAAAAACTCAAGCTCTAAGTAACAGGCGAGATAATATTCAGGATATTGGAAGGGTCGGAGCGCTCATTAAGGTGCAAAACCTAATGATGCAGCCGCTTGTTAGCCCCGTCTTGTCACGTCACTAACTTGACTGCACACAAAAAGAGGAGGGTCTAGTGCACCCCTTCCCAAAGTGGGCGATAACGCCTCCCTGTGGGCGCTGCAGGCTTTAAGGGGGGCGGTAAGAGACCTAGAAAAAAATGTGTAGTGGGTTAGGGGCGATTTGTAATTTCATCTCGGAGGACTCTAAAAAGGCAGCAGACACACTTTTGCATTTTAATAGTTATTAGTACTATGCCTAGATGGGTCATTTTCGTAGGTAGATAATAGACCGCGGGCAATCATGTTTTAACAAGTTTTTGTTAAATAACCCGATTTGTGCCTTCCTGTATCAAATGGTTGAGTTTTAAAGTAGGTACCTAGTTAAAAAAAGGGGGCGATAAAAAATAATTTTCTCAGAGGGGGCAGTAGACAAAATAACTCTGGGAACCCCTGGTCTAGTGCGAGTCGAGTAACGTGCAATTACGTCGCCTTTTATTTAAACTACCCTCCTTTACTGCATTGATGACGAAAGCAGTTCTTTTACAACTTTAAAATAAAAGCCATATTTTTAAGCGAAAAATTCATAACGTTGCCTACATACAGTGTCACCGACTTTTCTGTTATGTTAGATATAAAAAAAAGGTACCTCGACGTTTCGGCACGGATTACATCGGTCGTGGTCACGAGCAGAAACGTCGATTTAAATCTAATTTATTTACAACGCGATCTAGACTAGTAGTTTATATTTTTAACTGACTTCAAAAAAATGAGGAGGCAATCAAAACACACACACACAAAAATACAAATCTTTCCTCATTATTATAATATTAGTGTAGATGTAGATAAGTCGGCACTGTATGTAGGTGAGGTGAGGTTATTTTATTATAGTTATTTAAAGTATTGGAGACTATATAATATATTACATTCGGTATTGAATATATTATATTCAATACCGAATGCTTTAGCTTTCGCCGAAATCGAAATACTCAGTTGAATTTCACTCCAAATTGTCAACGAACCAATAATCTATCTGTATCTACTAAACCTTATACGTATTGTAATTGGTTAAATAGAATTTCCTTGAATCTAAACATATTCCTAATGGTAGCTACAATTAGATATTCCAGGAACTACAAATTACGTGTGTTTGCAGTCAATTACTGAACCGAATGTAATGTAACAACCCGACGGCAAACACGACACGTTATATCGATTTAACTATCAACATCATTAATGATAAACACATTAATTTCCTTAATGCCCCGAGTTGGTTTAAACAATTTTCATATATTATTCATCTAGGTAATAATGTGACCACATAATGTTATGCCGAGATGAGTCATGGGTGTTGCGATGGAGGTCTTATTGCTGTATAATAGAAGCTTAAACTAGTTAAGTTTTCTGCTTACCCATAATATGGTATTTACACAGTATTTTAATGACTTTTCTTCCATAATTACTCAACAGAAACTCATTTCGACTAGGTACCTTTAGGCCCTGTAGCCAGTGTAGCCTTTTACGTCGGGCGGGTATCTCCTGCTTAAGTTTCTTGTTAGAAGGCTTTGACTGCGGCTTGTTACCACCCACCGGCGTAGTCGTGACGTCAAGCGGACTCATCCGTCTCGACAAGATCTGATACGTAACCCGGTGCAGTCACTAAGGAATGTGGGTCAGATCTTGTTCCACTATGCCTGAGTGCGCTATACCTTTGTTGGATCATATATCAGTTGCCATCTAGCAAGATAGTCAATCGATCTTATCTATCATGCTTAAAAAAAACCTAAAAGTAAGTACTATCTAAAAGGTCTATATACTTTAGCCCTGATCTTTTTTTTTCGAAAAGTGTTGTGAAGTGAAGTGAAGTGAAAAGTTTCGTTGGCATTTTACAAAAGTTTGCTAATGCTTTCAAAGTGTTAGAGATTTCGTTATTTCTTGATAGAGAAAACATAATTAAATAAATCTTTAATTGTGGCTTCCGTATTTAAATAAAATGATTGTTATTTGAGTTCAATTCAAATTCTCCCTCATCCTCAATTTAACTAAAACAGACGGACGTTGATATAAACAAAATTAATTAATAAGTGTCGGCAATAAATGAGAATTGAAGAAGTAGAATGCTATTAGGCTAATTCGGCATGAATCCGCGTTCGCTCCACAATGGCCCATTTGCCGACACTGGATTTACAAAACATTGGCTGTAAGCCGCGGCCGGAATACTCTTTATTAGGAAAAATGTGTTTACCGCGCACAATACGAGTAACGCATGCTCATTATTATGCGAAGTAATCAGTAGACACTGTTTCGGTTAAAATGTGTTTTCACATTTGACGCAAATTGGAATAAATGCTATATTTTTCATCTAGTTTCTAGATTTAGGGGAATGGTCATGGCAGATATTGGTTTTATGGCATAAATATGTTTGCTCTAATGTCTTTATCCAAGAAGGAAATAGTCGACTACGTTTGTATGCAGAACGAGTAGGTATCCTTGGTTCTTAATGTTTTACCTTAAGAGGGTGGGTACTGTTACCATTTCCGTACAAACATAATACCAAAATCAATTATGATAAATTTAGTTTTCTATCTTAAAATCGATATTATTCGGATAAGGATTTTATTTTTATAGGGCCCCCACCACAAGGTTTTCCAAAATATTCATTCGAAATGAAGTAAAACGGAGACACATTTTTTTTTCATTTTTACAGCGTACCTTTAACCTTTAATTTTTAATAATTTTTTTTGGTATTATGTTTGTATAGAAATGGTAACAGTACCCACGTTCTTAACATACAACGATTGTTTTCAAAGTCACACGACTCTTTCACGCTATGAAAACAATCGTTGGATGTTTTAAAAGAACAAAACATAAAGTCAAAGTCATAAAAATAGTTTTATTCAATACAATATTTGAAATAATAGTTTTGAATCGTCTTACTATTAACAATTAAGTGTGTCTTCGGAGCGCGATCTCCAAAGAGAAGAAGATCAAGAAAGTCAAGTGGTATTTTCTAAGAAGCAGTTCACATCTAAACCACAGAGACAAAAAAGCAAGAACAACTGAGCCCACCTGCAACGTATGCAACGTATTATGACATCTGAAATCTTGAATTTGTATGAAAACCTTTGAATTAAAAACATACTATCATACGCAACATTGTCACACACGTCCCACAGTTTTCATACAAATTACGTCATAATGGGTTGCATACGTGGGCTCAGTATAATGCTACCTTAAGAATAACTACATTTTGGATAAAATGACCTTGCCCTATATTAAGTACGCCATGCCACCAAACATTTCGTAACCTAATTTGAAGATTTAATAAATTAACTCGCACAGTTTGACAGTTTTAAGAGGTTTATGAAATTCTATAATTGGTTCAATTTATACTAAATCGTTCATCATATCCGAAACGAGCACAATATTTGGAGTATAAAGGTAACTTAACAAAAAGTAATTAATTTATAAACTTTAGAGCAGTTTGTATTAAGGAGTTTTCTGTTTGAAAACTCAATATCAAGATTTACTTCGGTTTGTGTTCCTCTCTTTGACGTAGGTACCTTCTTATCTAAAAAGGTCTAGAAATAACTAAGAACCTACCTTAGGACAGTCTACCTACTCGTTCTCCATACAAACGTAGTCGACTGTTTCCTCCCTGGATAAAGACATTGAAGCAAATATGTTTATGCCATAAAACCTATATCTGCCATGACTATGCATCTACCTTTTGTTTTTTTTTTGTTTTAATTTTTTTATTAAAATAGAAATAAATTTTAGAAAATATAATCACTATCAGGCGATATTTCTTCTTCTAGTCTCTAATAGATACCAGTTCCATGACCCGGCCATTCAACCGTAGACAGAGTAACAGAAATGAATCCTCAAGAAGAGACATATAAAGGTCTCGAAACGATGAGCGTTGAAAAAAAGCTAAAAGTAATAAACACCACGCGATTGTTCTTCTTCCTTCCCTTATCCCAGTTTATCCGGGGTCGGGTCTCCTCGTATGTTTGCGCCAGGTCGTACGATCCTGGGTTGTCGGATGGTCTAAATTTTGTGACTTCATCAGATTTGACATGCTTGTCCACCATGTATCCGGTGGTCTCCCTCTACCTCTCGGCTTCACGGGGATGGTTAGAGCTTGGTGGACAGCGTGTTCATCTTCTCGTCTAGATATGAAACACCACGCGATTAAAACTGAAAAATTATTTGAACACAGAACAGACAGAGATGGATAGATTTTTCTTCTGTTTTGGCGATGTTGGATTGACCGGAAGAATTATCAAAATCGGTTCATCCGATTTGCCTTCGGAGCGCTACATAGAAACAAACATACATACATAGCCTAATAAGCTGTAACCCTTTTTAGGATTCCGTAGCCAACTGGCAAAAAACGGAAACCTTATTTGCGTCGCGCAGTCGAGTAAAAACAGTACAAGATCGTGATTTCGCGCGGTAGGTACTGCCGCTTGTGGTGTCTGTAAGTAATTTAATGATTTCTCGCAATAGGTATTTACAAATTCGAAATACACAACAAAATAAATGTAAAAAAAGTAAATAAAATCCGTTGTAACATTTTTATTTATTAAAATAAACAATGATCTCCATAAAAACAAACAGCTTTCTCTGACTGCCTAAGCAAAATCATAAAATGTTTATTTATACAATAAACGAGGAAATAAACAAAATGCAAAACCAGGCAAGTGCGAGTTGGACTCGCGCACGAAGGGTTCCGTACCACTAACACAATTGGGAACGGAACTCTAAAAGGAACACTGGACCAATCAATCCGTGGACGCAACGCAAACGTTAAAATTTATTTTACCACTGGCGCCATTCTATCACTCCGTCACTAAATGGCGCACTAGATAGATGGATATATAGGTGATAAAAATTATCAGCGGTATCGTTGCGTTTTTTATGCCAAAAATCATTATGGGACCCCCCCTTAAATATTTGTTTTATTTAGTTTTTAGTATTTTTGTTATAACGGCTACAGAAATACACAAAGGTTAAAGGTCGCTTTAACGAGCCTTAATCGTAAACAATCAGAGGAGAATATAGCATTGGAAGTTTTCACGGCAACAGGCGTGGACTTGCGTAGTCTAGTTGGAACAGACGTTGGGGTACTGACCCAAAGACGCGAGTTCAAGCCTCGCCGCAAGTGAAAAATGCTATTTTTCCTTTAAAAATAAATTTTCAAAATACACAAAGGTTGCCTGGAAGAGATCGCTATAAGCGATAAGGCCGCCTATTATGCCACCTAGTTTTAAGTTGTGTATGTTTTCTTTGTGCTGTAATTTATTCGGTGTGTACAATGAACAATTTATTCATTCATCATCTGTAAAAGTTTCAACTGTCTAGCTATCACGGTTCATGAGATACAGCCTGGTGACAGACGGACAGACAGCGGAGTCTTTAGGGTCCCGTTTTCACCCTTTGGGTACGGAACTCTAAAAACGAAATATGAAAATGAGTAAATAAATTGAACTTCGACAGATATTGCAGTATTTTTTACACAGAAACTGGAAATAAATACAATGTTATTATAGGTAGTGCAAATCTACTAGACAGCTCGGTAACAAAAAAATATAGAACATGGGTCAACTCATACATGACACGTTCCGCTGCCGCCTTTATATATTGCACTACGTTGCAAGCAGCGCAATGTTGCCAAACTAAGCATTAGACAACAGATATACTTATTTTTTTTTGAAATAAATACATACATACATACTATGTATCATATCGTAGAAAACACCCAGTACAGACCAGTAACAGAAACTTATTTTTTATGAAAAAATATCTGCACCTAGTTTAGGCCCTATTAAATAGCTCAGGTGTTTTGCTTAGAGTACAGTAAAATTAATTTTATAGTGAGAATATAAGAAAATATGTTTACCTATCCGTAATGAATTAAAATAATTTGTTTAAAATTTAAATTCTTTGTGCTATTTTTTTTTTCAATAGCCGTAGTCTAAAACCTAAAACTAAATTTACCATTATTATGCCGTTATTATTATAAATAATGCACTATTTAATACGAGTGCCTACTCTACTGCAATAAAAGTGAATAACAAATTACAAATTTAATGAATTAACTGAATTTAAAATCTTAGAATACATAAACAATTTTTAAATCTCGCTTGATAAAAATGGCTTGCAGCAAATTGCTTATATTAAGAAATAAACACAATTATTCACTAAGTAACTAATTGTATCAGAATTTAAATGACTCTAAATTAAGTAACTTAATCCTGAAGTGTCTTAATCTTGTATGCCTATAGTGGAGTGGGTAAGTGATTAAACAATAAATATTCTTGATTTTCTCTTTAATTAATTATTATCATTTCCACTAAAACAGATTTATATTTGAGATTGTTTTACAAATAAATTTACATTTAAATTAAACAATATTTTATTTTGTAATGAACATTCAAAGATAAACTTAAAATAGAAAAAAACAAACTTGCGTAATTCCAGGGAACCGAAGAAAGAATAAAGTAAATTTCTAGGATCTACGTAATAGGTCCGAGATTAGCTTTCTTTGTTATTTTCTGCGTTGCGAAAATAAAACCTAACCCCCCACTCCGCTTACCATGTTGCCATGGCAACCATAACCATGGCAAAGGTACAAAATAAAGAAATAATTATAATTGCATAAGTTGTTTAAAAATGCTTTGCAATAGCTGTGCTCGAGTTTTTTCATAAGCTACGTGGTAGGCGGAGTGGGGGGTGTTAGGTTTTATTTTCGTTACGGAATTTCTTGATTCGGTCGCCGCGCTCAAAATCAGCGATAAAAGCTATGCAATAGCTTAAAAAAAGTATTATATGTAGTATATCCGTTATCTACTAGTACCCAAAGTATAAACCTAGTACTTAGTTTGGGGCTAGATTGCGCTGTGTGTAACGTCGTGCAATATTTATTTATTTAATAAAGAAGATGTATAAGAATAATACAATGATCATTCAAAAATATAAATATAACAAGAGTGCGAGCTTTCCAGTCAATTCGCACGACCTGTAGACGCAGATTCCATAGCAACTGAAATTACAGGTAGGTGTAATAAGCGAACTGATTGATGTCGGGCAAGTGTGAAATTGAACCGGAATGTAAAATCAGTGGAGTAGGTATAACATGATTGCGAACTCATGACGGCGCGTGCCTGAGACAGACATGAGAACGTTTACCGACATGAGAATGTGTGTTACGTAGGTCGGGGCAGCCACTAATCGAACCATGGCCAGTGCGACCCGTTTGCCCAAAACGTTAAGGTAATTAATAACAATGATTATCTGTAACGCGTTCTAGACTCGTGGGCAAAAATCGTGTAAGTTTAAACAGTGTGTACAAAAAACATTTTCTCAAGCTTCTGCGCTTCTGTGAGCTAGTAAAGCAGTTAGTCCTGGTTGTGAGTTTACCCTCATGAGTTTCTTGTAGTTTCTTCTCATCGGAGAGCATTCAAAACCACGCTAAATTCCTAACCTTAACCTGTGCCTTAACCTTGCTATTATATAATGAGTTTAAAGGCTAGACCTGGTTTAAGCCATGATTTAGGCATAGTAAATCATGGTTTAAACCAGGTCTGACACTTAAAACTTATTTTATAATAAGAGGTAAGAGTTTCAAAATTATCATAACAATGTATTTATTTCTATAGATCTTCTATATTGAAATAAATGTTTGAGTAGGTATTGAACTGATATCAATTATAGGACCGTCAAGAGACCGTTAAGGCGGATTAAAAATGATAACAGTAGGTGAGCCATACCACTATACAAAAAGAAGAAGAAATAGCCATCAAATTAGTAGTCACCTTTAAACCGAAGATGTTTTCGTATCAGTGTACCTAACACACATTTTCCGAATGATAAAACTTCCCGCGTATTAATGGCGCACTTCAGCGACGAACTCCGAAACAATGTATACAACATACATACACACAACGCCACGCAATTACCTCTAGAAGCAAGATTCAATTAAGTTGTTCACATTGCTTTCTCACAAGTATTTTCTTATCTTAACACCAATTACCGAGAACAAATAATCACAAAATCTCATGCAATAGGTACTACGCCATTGTTGGTAGGAGAGAAACAATTTAAGTAGGTAGGTATGCAATTATAAATTCAAGAAACGTGGGGCAATTAACTTGAAAATTCTCGTTATCGTTTCGCAAAGGAAAACTTTGATGTTAAGGAAGTGCTGGAAAAATTCAAGTGAGACTCCGAGCCTCATTAACAGGCTTTATTACTTGGTACTAGTGAGATGGCACCGGCCATGGGCCAATGGGAGCAGAAGAATTGTAAGCTAGTTGCATTTTAAATGAGTGTTAATTTCAGCCCTTGCACTAGTTCGGTTTCAGGGTTCTGTACCCAAAGGGTAAAAAGGGAGGGGTGGTAGGGTTATCTTTCTAATTAACTACAAACAGGACCCCATTTACTAAGACTCCACTGTCATCTAACTGTCTGTCACCAGGATGTAGGTATCTCATGACCCGTAGTAGCTAGACAGTTGAAATTTTTTACAGATGATTTCCGTTGCCGCTATACCTAAACATAGTATAAAATAAATATTTAAGTGAGACAGGAGTTCTAATGAAATATAAACGTATAGGAATACCAACGCAGAGCCCAAACCAGTATCTACAAAGAATGAGTTATTGAAAAAACCTAAAAGTTAAATAACGAACTCTAGAGTACTCTAGACTACACAAGTACAGCTAAGTACGTCCTTTTAAAAACGTTATCTGTTTTTCGAAACTAGGGACCATTGTTTCGAGCGTCGAAAACTAAAGTTTCATGAAACAATGGAGTGATGGTCAACCAGGGCTAGTGGACGAATCGGAGTGTAAAGTGCGGCGGAGCGCACTAGTGATGCGGTCGCCGCCGCCGCACCGGTCGAGCGGTCGAGCGCGGCGCTTCTTTCTTCTGTTCTTGTTTTATACTGTAACCGCACGCAGCTCGCTACGTGTTAGTATCGTAAATTATTTTAGCAAACCTTTTGATTCTTTAAGATTTACTAAAGAATCAAAAGGTTAAATATTGTCGGAGCATCTGAAAATTTATGAGGGAGGCTTATGTCCAGCAGTGGACTTTTTACGGCTGAAATGATGACTAGAAATATTTTAGAAAGAGAAATGCGTTATTAAAAATTCTGCCCTGATAGGATTCAAACCTGTGCCCCTCGGGCTTGTACCTAAATAAGCTGATCTCTGGACGCCGGATCGGCGTCGTGGCCTGATCGGACACTGGGCTAAGAACTGATCGAGTTTTCGCTGGCAGTAAGCTGGCGGAAAATTGGCGGAACGCAAGATCAATGTACTTACAAATCTATGCGCGAGTTTCCGCCGGCGTTTATAGATTTTTGGAATTCACGATTTTCCTATGTGTACATTTTAGAATTAATTAAATAGTAGGTACCTATAATTTGCAGTAGGTAAGGTAATAAAACACTGTCTTACTCCAGAGGTGTCATATTAAATACTGAACATAGCGAGTTACATGTAATTTAGCTCAGCTGTTTGCGCCAACAATGTAAACGTGTTGGCGTGAAAGCCTTAGTATAGAGCTTTAATAAAGTTAAGTAAATAAATTAATCCCTACCGGTTAGTACTAAAACGTTTTCGTAAAAGGTTTAAAACTTAATTGTATAAATTAAGCCAGAGATTTCTAAATTACCTGACCGAGGTCTATACAGGGTTCTTCACGGCGGAATCATGGAATAATGCCGCTAATCTTCCACTCGCAGCCCCCACCTGCCGTCTGACCTACAGAAATAGGAACATTTATAACACTAGATTTTGATACTTCCTTGCAATATTATTTACGCAAGTCAGGAATCTAAATTAAATTAATACTTAAATAATTCAGAACTATATGTATAAGGTACCTACTTATGTTAAGAAGGTGGGTTACCATTTCCATACAAACGTAATACCAAAATAGAATTATGAAAAATTTAGTTTTCTACCCTAATATCGGGGAGTTCTGTTTGAGACGCCATGGCATGGTGGACGCGAGGTCCTGATTTTTATTTTCGTGAAACCTAGTTATATTTCGGGTAAATTGTTTAATTTTGGTGGCATATTTATAAGTTTAGTTTCGTGAAAGATAAGATGTGTAGTGAAAATAAAAAAAACAGTGCCGAAAACGGAATTATCGCGTTACAAACAGATGCTCACATTTTTGTTGTACTCGCCTACCCACATTCTACAAAAAAATAAAACTTAACACGTGATATTGGCTCAAATTCTGCTGCTTAAATGCTGGCAGAAAGGCCATAAATAGAGAACTGAACTACAATGATATCGGTATTATTCGGATTGAGATTTTATTTTTACAGGGCCCCCACCACAAATTGGTTTTCCAAAATATTCATTCGAAATGAAATAAAATGGAGATACATTTCGTTCATTTTTACAGCGTAAATGCGTACAGCTGATTTTCACGTTCACGTAAACTTTAAACTCCAAATTTTCGAAAACTGCCTCGAATTTCCAAAAGTTGTAGAACGAAAGTTGCTCGCAGACTTTCCTCCAAAAGAACAACCCCCTTTCAGCTTAATACCCCTTCCTGGAAACACTGCATAAATAAACATAAGTATTACATTCGTTGTCTAGTCACCGTCGTAACACAAGCTTAGTAAGCTTACCATGGGGCAAGATGGCGCTGTGTGATGTTCACCAAATTGTATAGTTAAATCTTAAATGAAAACAAACAAAAAAGTAGATACGGTATTATTCACATTGCGTATTCTAAAAATGAGCTTAAAACACCTACATGCATTTTCATAAAATTACTAGCTGACCCGGCAAACGTTGTTTTGCTTTATAAATTATAGATAGTTGCCGATTCTCAGACCTACTGAATACGCATATAAAATTTGGTAAAAATCGGTCAAGCCGTTTCGGAGGAGTACGATAACTAACATTGTGACATGGAAATTTTATATATTAGAATATTGTATTTTAAAGCATATGTCTTTAAAAATTGATGTCAAAATATAGGTTTTTTTTAAAATTATTTTATTATTTGAGTAATTACGCGTGAAATGTTTTTTTTGTTTCCCTGGACGATTCAGGCATTTGTAAAATGAGCAAGAAGGCATTCTGATGGATTTCAAAAAGATAATCGCAGTGAGACAGCACGTGCTCACGCGGCAACGGTTCGACATACAAATGAGGCTAGTGCGTCAGCTAGACGCAGTTTTATTGTCTCATTTGCCGTGACTAGTTTCCGTATCTTTAGTTTTTTGTTTTAACCTAGAGTTAAATTAAATAATGGAATATAATAACAGTCAGAACGGTTGCCTGCAATATAATGCAAGGTAAGAGTAATGATGAATCGATAAAATTGATTTGAAAGGATCCTGCCCGAAGCGGTATTCTAACGTAAATTCATTGAATGCAATAAAATTTTCTGCACAATTGAAACCATTAAAGACCGGTCGCGATTGCTCGGGTCTGAATGTTAATCACTTCTTGTGTGAATAGAACAGTCGTACTGTGGGAATATAGTCTCGTTGTTATATCTACTTAGGTGCAATCTCATTTGAAAGACTTTATTTTATAGTAATTACAACAAATCGGGTGCATGTTCAGGGGGGTACTTAAATTCTACGAAAATACAAACGAAAGAAAAATTAAAGACGACCTCTGTGGCGCGTCGTGCGAGAGCGCGACTGCAATGCAGGAGGTATATAATTGAAATTAAAGATTTTTCGGTTTGAATCGCGTGGTTTTTATTACTTTTAGCATTGTTACAACGCTCAACGTTTCGAGACCTTTCCAGGTCTCTTCTTCAGGATAGACTATCGCTCAACGTTTCGAGACCTTTCCAGGTCTCTTCTTCAGGATAGTCTATCCTGAAGAAGAGACAATGCTAAAAGTAATAAAAACCACGCGATTCAAACCGAAAAATGTCTTTAATTTCAATACAACATCGCGAAAACAGAAGAAGAATCTAGGTATATAATTGTTGAGAAAAGTGGGGTGTATAGGTCTTATTTTCGTTACGGAATTTCTTGATTAGATAGCCACGCTCAAAGCCCGCGATTAAAGCTATGCAATAGCTTTAAAATCTGTCAACTATCCTTCTCTCTCTTTTGTAGAATTAAAGTACCTACCCCTCTTATTTATGCTTAGAAATCCTACTAATATTATAAAGCTGAAATTTTGTGAGTATGTATGGATGTGCATATATGTGTGTGTGTTTGTTACTCAATTACGTAAAAACCGCTGAACATATTATCATGAAACTCGGTTTGTAGATAGCTGGAGACCTGGAATAACACATAGGCTACTATTTATCCCGACATTTCCGCGGGTAAATATTTGTTTATGATCTCGGTATTTTCCATGTATATAATAGGTAGGTATTTACGAAAAAAAATATTTAATATGTAGTACTTATATCCGTTGTCTAGTACCCATAGTAAAAGCTTAGTGCTTAGTTTGGGGCTGGATTGCGCTGTGTGTGCCATAATTATTTATTTTAGGCTTTAATTCTTTGACGGCATTTTATGTGGGACCGCGGGATACTGCTAGTTTCACCCGGGTAAGACCCGATCCCGTGGGTGTTTCCAAAAAACATTTCTCAGTGAATGACCACAATGAACACACCCTCCAAATTTCATGTCTCGAGTTCAAATAAGTAATAGTAAGTATCTATCTACTGAATATTTCATAAATATTGTCATCAAAGTAAACCAAGATTAATTAATTCCGTGAAAAATTATTCAATAATAAGTATTAACGTACTTAAGTAGCTAGGTAGTAAAGTTCTTTTGTGAAAATAGCTTTCTTCAATTTGAGCTGAGAATTTCAAGGAATATTGTGGGTAGTTCTTAAAAACTGCCTCAGGCTGTGTGCGGACGTGGACTAACAACTCGACTTTACGGTGCTATCGGTCGATACTCTGAAAATTGTCTATTTATAAGGGCTCATTTATATTTATAAGGGCTATCCTAATTGCGTGACAGGGATAGCGCTAGCGAATTTCAGATATGTTAATGAAGGACGTAAGATGATAGTAGGCAAAATTCATTCATCAGGCTGTACCTACCTATCCCATGCATCGTAATTTGAATTTTGAAATTGACATTTGAAATTTTTACTAAAATGTATGTTTGTTGCCGCCATAATATTGAAAAATACTAAAAACAGAGTAAAAGTAGTTTTGGAGTACAACCACAGAATACATAAATAGTACAAGGTACCACAAAGGTGTTTTTTTTAAATAATTGTACGGTACCCTTCGCGAGCGAGTTTGACATTGAAGATTTTTTAAATTTAAATTTTAGTATGAAGTACGGTAAAAGTCATTTCTAGAACTGTAAATTTTTGACAATTTCAGACACTCATAAAAAAAAACTAAAATTGACGGTCGGCAATCTGCAATGCAATGGGGTGGCACACGCAAAGCTGTGAGCAGATGGCGCTGGGGTCGGATGATCTTTTTTTTTTGATGATGGTCCTCCATAAATGAAAACGCCGAGTTTTTTTTTCTTTCGGTCTGAAACCAATATGGCCAATTTGGCGCCGAGAGTTGTAAAAAACACCTGTTTGACAGTTCTTAATTCAAACCTAAGATCAGTCGACCAACGCCCTCTGCCGGGATAATAGAAATTTATTGATGTTTTTATATTTTTGCCACTGTACTAATGTTCTCTAATTTTGTTGAAATGATGACTTAAATATTACTTAGCTCCTAGATATTACTCATTAGACATTATATTGAATATACCTACTTATAACTTAACTGTGCATTCCTCAGGGGTAGAATATGGAGACTCCAAAACGTAACTTTAAGATCTTTGTAACCTATATTCTGTACAATGAAATAAATAAATAAATAAATAAATAAAAAAGTTAGTGTTCCTCCTCATTAGTCGGCCGTCTATTCTATCTACATTTTATGTTAGATAAGAAAAAACAGGTTCTCGTAGAGATCTTTTGTCATTCATTAGGTAAGTAAATTGTTTTGCTTGCGTTCTTGTGTCTTAGATCTATGTTAAGTGGAAATCCGAGCTAATTTAAGCATTAGCTTATTCCGTAGAAAACAGCTCAGAAGTGTATTAACACTTTTAAGCTGTTTTCTACGGAATAATATTATTAGTAACCGTAAGTATTGTTTAAGTTGTTAACTGACTATTAGTATTATTATTATTTGTTGTTACCATTACGGATACTCGGGGCTATGGAGCACCCGGACCTTTGGAAGGCGTGCGTGGGGCCGAAGCCAACACGTAGAGGCCTGTTTTAGTAACATTTTAATTTAAATTTTGTGATGGACACCAAACCGGCGGTTATCCCTGTCTACACTATAAAATGCAACCAAGGACAACCCCCGGTTTGGATAGAACTATTGTGTAAACTACGGGTGAAAAACTACTTGGGCTATGGAAATGGGTTGGTAGTGGATTGGATACTGGGGGGAACTATGGGGACTATGGCGCCTGCCGTAACAATGTTCAATAAACATGTAAAAATGGCAGGCGGAGACTCGCCAACTCACAAACTGGGCCACCCTAATTAAGCCGAGCAAATTACAGCCAGGGGGCAACAGGGGCGTG